>JAYKQN010000005.1:3435000-3772500 GCA_036785175.1 Eupleurogrammus muticus | reverse complement strand
GCTGCTAATGCTGTTAGTCTAACTAGAGTTTGAAAACCACAATGTAAGTTCGGATCCCAGTTATCTCTACTTTAAATTTTGCTATTACTTGTAATGATGGCGGAGAGGCACAATATAGGCTGTCACCACCAAAAACGGAAGACAGTCATGTTTTATTCTATTTTATTTCTGCAGCTGTACATTGTAATTTCTATCTGGAGAGTGCCTCGCAGAAACCATGATTTATTCATTACGGGGGCTCGAGTAGCGTAGACCAATGATGTGAGAATGAGCACCTTATTCAATGACTCCCATCTTTCAATATGGACATCATTTCTAGGTCATCCATTTGGAGCACCATCATACTCCAGCATACAGTAGTGTTACTGAGAACAGAGGCCAGAGGATGTCAGACATTTTCAATGACTCTCAGGAGACCTGACAAAAGGTAAAAGACTATACAGTAATAGAGGAGCTCTGGAAATGAACAAGTGACTGAATAAGATACAGAAACAATATATTGTTGGATCTTATGTAGAAATGAATTCCCCTACCGGTGAAAGATTTTCACGTATGTTCACTCTCCAGTTCTTTGCGCTCATATTTCTGTGGATATGGCTTGTCAAGCAGCTTGTTTTTTTTTTTTTAACCTTCTTGAAAGTTGTGCTCATCAAAGCCCTCGTGGCAAATGATTCTGGAGGTTCCTGTTCGACATGAAAAGTCGTCCTGATTGATCGAGGCGATGTAGAACAAAAAGCGCCCTCCGCCAGGCACATTAAAAATGAATTTTCTCTGGGATTCAAAGGGCTGTGCTGCCGGGGCAGAGGGAGATGAGAGCTGGTAACTCTGCTAGTTTGCCTCGGGAGCCCCTCCAGCAGCTAGTCCCAGCTGATCCATCCATCAGCCTTCAAGCCCACAAAGGTGAGTGACTGTTTGAAGGCTCTCCCGGCTACCTTATCCTAAGGCTTAACAATCCAATATTGGTTGTTGCCGAAGATAATTACTCTCCATTGATGGTAGAATACCCAGGGCTAGCTGCAGCCATTTGCATTGCCCAACACCACAGATCGATCAGGGAGAAAAAGCAGTTGGGAGCTGATAACAGTGCTGCGATAGACCCGTGTTTCTGGAAGGGATGTTATGTTCTTTCTGGCTTTTATTCTCCCACACCCCCACCCTCTCATGGCCATCCTCCCCCCACACCTTCTTTCAATGAACAAGGTAAAGAATGGCTCCCACTGATAAAATCAGCAAGGACATTGCCGTCTTTATTCTCCATCCAAAAGCATGCACGTCACCTTGACATTCTTATATTCTACACAGTGCTGGCAGGAGAAAATGTGCAAACAAGATCCTGCATTTGATACACAATTGTTTATGGATGCACAGCTTTCATTTTCCTCCCCCCCCCGAGCTGTTTGGAAGATTGACGGAAGCAAAAAACTACACTTTGTCGCTCTTGCCTAGAAAACAAGAAAACAGAAGGCGCAGCCTTGTGTGGTCTTGTTGGTGATTTGTCTCCACCAGGGTATAATTTACACTAAGAAACAAAGATGGAAATTGGAGAAGTGAGATTAGCAAGTAATTTATGGGCACTTAGCAGGGTGCCTGCTATAACAGCCTCCGATATGCTTCGCTGCAGTGTTGCTTTCTGAGAGGACAGTCATAACATTACAGAGCCTACATACAGGACAACCAAACCCCACCAAATTATGCGTGAACACTGAAAGCCCTCGTAATAATCAGAGCTATCTCACATCTAAACCACTGCTTGGGATGTGGAACAGAAAATGAAAAACAAGTGGTGTTATTTTCCCTTGTAATAAAATTTCCATTCCTTTAACAAGATAAAAGTGAATTGTGCTCAGACTCAGAAAGTGTGAAAGACGTTCCGAGATGAATTTTTCATGCACATTGATAATTTAATAGAGACTGGCACCAGTTTATTAACATTCTATGACTTCTCTTCTGCTCTCTGAGAATAATAACCATATAATCTGCGGCACTTTGGAGGGAACTGCCATTACCGCCTGATCAGGTGGTCAAATGTTGTTGCTGTCAAATAAAATGGTAAAGGTTTGAAGGCAACACGAGGGACTTTAATTGAATATGAATTCATAATGACCTTAGGAAAAAGGTACTGATAAAAATGAAATTCTGACCTCTCATTAATAAGTATTATCTCCTGTAAGTGTGCAGAAAATAGGGCTGTTGTATAGGGAAAAATAGATCATGTCTTACCCTGCAGTGTATAGAGCAGGAAGCTTTTCTTGTATTTGGTCCTTTAATTTAAACGATAACGGTGTTGAGGGGAACTGAAGATGCAAACTTTTGACATCACAGTTACCTCAGGTTAGCATGACACAATTCTCGTAAAAAACAAAGGATGATATTTGGTGAATGCTATGATGGTTTTAGTCTGCTCTACAAAAACAGTGGTCATCGGCGAGATGCTTTTGTGCCGATGTTACAGATTCTTCACAGGTACATGAAAGGCGCATGCTATAAAAAAATTCAGTGTCGATGAGCTGCAAAGTTATACTGCCAATTACCGGCCTGACATGCAGTCTATTTAACAGCATTGTGAATTAAACAAGCCCTTAAATGGTAATAAGGCAGAACAAGGTGAACAATGGCATCCAGGCATTCCCTACGAATGACTCGTACAGTCTGAGAAATTCTTCTTTTAATGTATGACTGACATTTATGGCCAAGTCACAGAGATACAAATTTTTACTTTGCATTCCTCTTGTATTAGACAACAACAGGCAATCAGGAAGAAAATAATGACTGCTTAAGTTCAGGTGCAACAATAGTCACAGACATAAGAGGGAGAAAATGACCACGGGAAACGCAGAGTTGCCGGCAGAGACTGGAGTGAGATTAAATATAGGGTTACCAGAGCAAAGACCTAATCCACTCAGAGACAAATGCAGGGTCTCTGAAGCACATTTGTTGTGCGGCCTGAGGTTTAACAACTGGCATTATAACTCCATTTCTCATCATTACCTCCCTGTACTATAGCACTGTAGAGATAGGGTCAGCTTGGGGAAAAGAGCACAGTGAGTGGGAGCATGAAGGAGCACAAATAAGAGAGATGATGGAAAACACACAGAGGACGCACAGCACCTCACATATAAAACCCAGTATATATGTCCTGCAAATTCCAATTCCAGATTTAGATTGTATATGCTCACTAACATTGTCTTTTGTAAAAAAAAAAGAATGTCTGCATAATGGTTCACTGTTGTGCATGACCCTGCATGCTTGAACACAGTCGTGCAAATGCAACATCTTCCTGGTAACCATATGCCACCACATTTCTCGGTGGAGGATTGAATGTGGACACAAATGTTCCCGGTAGTAAGCCAGCATAGTGTCAGATATGGAAATTCAGCAGCACTCATGAATGATACAAGGCATGCACTTTAGCCCCACACGTCAAAGGATTTGCCAGGATGGGTAAGGCAGATGCTTTGACAGATTTAAGGGAGCTGGGGGAGGGTCTTTTGGCTTCCTGATGCATTGCACCCTAACTCTCTAGTGTTACAGAAGTGTATAATAAGACCCCTTGAGGAAAAGTGTTAGGGGAAAAAAGAACCACCCAGGCTTTAAAAAGGACAAAAACAACAAAATCTGATTGCATTCAAGGTCTTATTAACATATCTTTTCACCAGCAGAGGATGCCACTGGTTTTAATTCACTGAGACACAGCTGCTGGGGCCCTGCAATTTCTATTATGACTCCATGATTCAATCAATTATGGCTCTAAAACTATGGCTTAATTAACTCCATGCACAGACGGCTGCTTTTCACAGGAGCCATTCAGGAAAACAGGGAAACAAAATGGCTGACGGCTTCCCTCATGCTCAAAATAGAGGGTAAGATGGTGGTGGGTAGATTAACTATGCCCTGTGCAGTTTTATTGATTCACAGTTTTGTCTCATAGGGGGTTGTGCAACAGGAACATTGTGCTCTTTATTTTATGCGCATTGTCTATTCTTTCCTCAAAAAAAACGATATGCTGCAGCTTTCTCTGGAAAGCTGTGACCTTGGCCCATTTTCAGACTTCTAGATTAGTGTTTCTAATGTAAAAGGTCAAAGACAAGGGTGGTTGATAAAGTTAGTGAGTCTTATAAAGTGATTACAAAATGTTGTTTTCAACTCATTATACTATGTGCAGACTGTTGTCCAGTAATACTGTTTCAATGACTTTCTCATGATAGAATCCATGAAGCAGCTTAGTTGCTGAATGTGGCTGCATGCATCACAAAGAGAAGCTGAGTAATCTAATATTAACTCAAGTCAGGGCAGGAAACAAGCCTCCATCAAATAGGGAAAAAAGTCCCCCTTGCAAAATACAAATCAACAGCAAGTAAATGAGTTTAAATTGAGTTAGGAATATCACATTATCATCCAAAATAAAATTTCCAACAGTAGATTTCAAATTAAATTACAGACTGAGACGCCAGCTGTTTACACTGATCCCTTTGCTGAACTGGTGGTAAACTTAGTCGTTACTCAAAACTCCAGTCTACTTGGAAAACTCAAGGTAAACATACCACAAGTCTGCAAATTGCAGTCAGGTGAACTGAGGAACCAACATCTCTATACAGAGATGGAATCCATGTAAAAACTTTAGAGAAGCTATGTTGGAATATAGCAGCTGGTTTACAAGCAACAAGTGTCAGACGCCACATGTACAAACTTTTTTTTCACTTCAATCAACTGACAAATCAAGCTTGTGAATCCCTCGTTTCATCTTGCCACTCTTCATATAAACTACCCATGTTGTACCCTTGTTTGTCATTCCACTGAAGAATACCTCTTTTATACTGGAAGCATGAGGAGTCTTCTGGAATATCATTCATCTAATGACAAATTAATGCTGAAGAGACCAAGAAAATTACTGAAATTAGATTTAAATCGTTTACAGCACATCAACAGAAAATTGCCTTTATTCAATCACATCTCATTATTACATAAAGGACAGTCCACCTGAGGCCATGCGTAAGGCCATTACTAAAAATTGAGTTTGAATGTGAGGACTTTGGGAAGTAACGATGAGACAAAAAAGACATTTGACTGCTAGTCTGGTTATCAAACCTCAGCCAGTGTGGAAAGGATTTGCCACAAATGAGTTATGACATTAATACCAGTCAGATGGTTTCCATTTTTGTGTTTTCCCATAATTGTGTGTGTCAGAACCCTAAATCCCATATTCTTAGCCGCAGGACCCTTGCCCTCCAAAATAATGGCTTTCACATCTGAGGTTAAGGTTCTCAACCTGAATATCTTAACCTATAAAGAACCTTAGAAGAAAATGTCTTCTCAGCAATTTCTGGTAAAAACCCATTTTCTGTATGGTCCCCTAAATTGATAAGTTTTAATTCATTTTGATGGAGATGTCTGCTAATCTGTGGGTTCTTTGTGCATGTAATATGGATTAGGCACTTTAGCTCAGGGAGCTCAGCCATGATGCCAGAAAAGCTTCGTTGCATCACAGCTCCCTCGTTCATCTGGCCACAAGCCTGCCCTGACTTTTAACCCGTCTTCCCTCGGGACATACCCCTTATGACTACTCCTCCCATTCCCCACAAGTGAGCTGCCCTGGCCCTCCTCATGTCAGACCCAGGCAGGTGTTGGTGTTTCGATTAAAGACTAGTGCAAGGGTAAGGGCCTTCATTACTAATTACACCAACACAGCTAAGAAGACAGAAGCTGAGAGCCTTTGACATAAGTTTCATATTGGTCTCCTTTGTTACATTGTGCCATTGTAGACTCTTGCTTGTCTTAGCTTTATTTAATGGACTGAGAAGTGAATCATCATAAAGTCAGGAAAACCTTTGTTGTAGCCTGGACCTTCTATTTGTGTGCATACAGCAATGTTATGATACCGGTTCTCAAAATCTAAGTACTTATATGCATGTCAGGCCAGTAATTGTTGGTGTAACTTTGCAACTTAACACCACTTGCTCCTGTGACAAATGAGTGAATTAAGAACTTGCTGAATTTAATTAATTTGTCTCTGTCAATCATGAAATAGTCATGTGTGAAGTGAAGCAGTGGCATCACTGTTTTCACAAGGATTGCATCTTGCCAGTAACCCCAGCGATGGAAAGTCAAGATTCTCCTCTTGATCCTGGTATGAAAGGATCGCATCTTCAGGACCCTACAATGCTATTGTTTCAAGTAAATGAAAGGCCCAAGAAAAGTGTCCTATTTTGTACTGAACTTGTTGCTCTATAAACAAAGTTTTAAAGTGAAGAAATGCCACTGCGGTGGTGTTCAAACATGAAATAAATTTAATTCATCTGAGTTTATTATTTCTTTTCCCCCTCACGCAAAGAACACTATAATGCAGCTCTGTCCAGTAAAACTTTCCACTTTACAGGTTGTCTAGATTCAATAACATAGAAATGCCCAAACTAAGTGCATGCATGCTGCGATGCATTAGAGTGAAGTGACGTATACAGATGAGAAGAAAAATACAAAAATCATACATCTTACTGTGTAGCTAAATAAGACAATCTTTGGTCCAGAAAAGACTAGATCACTAAAATCACCATGACATAATTTAAACAATGAATCTAACAACTGGAACTGCATTAATTTAGAGTTTTGTCGGAAGTATTAAAGAATGCCAGCTGGGGTGTCCCTTTTTCTCCAACTTAAAAAAGCTTTTATTATTCTCTGCCTTAAAGCCAGCTTAGTTGGAGAAGGGCTTTTAAATTCCTAAGATTCTTGTAATGACTTGAGCCATTAAACAAAACATTCAAATGTCAGGATGTCTCATGGCTCATCATGAGACCTCTATCAGAGAAGCCTTTTGGTTTACAAATGTATTCTGATTGGCAAAATCACTTAAACAGTACAGACAGTGTACTTATTATAGCCTGCAGATGTTCACAGAGGTAAGCTGTTTACTACCTCAAAAGTCTACGAAATCTGGACTTCCTCCCTTCTAACAGTATGTATTTCTGCAATAAAAATGGTTGTTTATATAGCAATCAAGCCACAAGCTGGAAAGCAGGGGAGGATTGTAGAAGGGGGAGGGAAAAAAAACTCAACCAAAACCACTCTATCCCACTTTAATAGAAAGCAGAGCAATGGCAGCTGACTGGGGTTCCATCGTAAAGAAAAACAAGCATTAACCGGGATGTTTTAAAGGCAACAACAGAGGGGTTTTATTTAATGTCTTAAAGCTTTAATTGGCGCCTCTGTTATTTCCTCTTCAAGGGACTAAGGGTAACAGTAAACCCAGTGTCAACGATGAGGGCCTCACTGGCTGTGGCGACCCAGCAACCGGCTGCCCTCATTGGGCCTCTATATCTGTGATCTTTACCAATTGAGCTCAAGAGGCCGTGCTCCCTTGGCCCCCAGCTGCCAACAAGGCAGGTCTCTCAGCTCGGGCCTGGGAGCCTAATCTGCCTGGAAGGGCCCTGTCAACCACTCAGCCTCAGGGTCACATATGGAAGTGACTAGACCTGTTCTAAGTCACCTGGGGATATTCATAAATCTCTAGGCTGTTTCCTTAAGCTAATAATTGGGGAGAGCCACCTCTCCTCATGAGTTGTGTCTGGCGATATTATAGCAGCAATTTTTCCTCTTTCTACTTTCTCCCTGCCTAACAGGAAGTAGATATCTATGGAAATAGCGGTAACTAAATTGCTCGCTAAACAGCCCCAGGTTTAGGTCCCCTGGAGATTTCATTTTAAAGATGGAGGGGAAAACTAGCTGTTACGTTCCAGAAAATGTAGACTGCCACCTCATACATTGAGGTTCAAAGATGGATGTCAAAGCAAAGCTACTTCTCCTGTACTCTGGCTTTACACATCCCAAAAACATTCCAGTCAATGAACTTTATATACATTATGTCTGTCTCTTTCTCAAATGTCTTCCCTGTGTTAATGTGCTGAGGGTGGGATCCAGTAGACAGATTGTGGAGCCAGTAAATCTGATACTCTCCTCGAGGAGAACAAACGCTCCTTTATGTGAACAGTTTACAACTCCATATGTATTTTCGATTCAGATTTATTTAGTGAGGGGTTCGGTAAGACCCCTGAGGGATCCATAAGCCTTAGTGCTCCATCTCCACCTCTCTTGTTAGATTTACATCCTACAACAGCACAAACAAAACTCTTGTTTCTCCCCTAGGAGCCCAGCTGTGAATCAGAGCAGCTTCTATCTGAGCTCAACACGCAAAACAGGATGAGGGAAAGAAAGGGAAAATTTGTTAGATTTATACTATCTGGCTGAACAGAAGGATAGTGGCGATAGTCGATTTGGTCACTGCAGAAGGCCCAGATAGTTTTGTGGCAGTGACACATGCAAGCCAGTCCATAATCATTTTGAGTGGAGATACAATTGAGGAGGTTCGGCCAAGTGAAGCTAAGTGGGATTGATGGAGCAAGGCTTAGGCACTTGTCCAGGCTGAAGACACATTGAGGTCTACGGTGAATACTGAGTCCCAGCCCAGGCTCACATACAACATGATCTGGGCTTTGCGCCGTCAAAGCCCTCCATCCTTCCTTGCATTGTCTTGTCTGACACGTTGAAGGATGTGAGGCAGTGGGGAGCAGACAAAGGCCTCTCCCGGCTGGCCCATTAGCTGGAGAGAGCGATGTCCAGAGCATTGGAGCATGTCCCCTGCTCTCGGGCGGGGGCTGTTTTATTAATGAGCCAATCGAATGAGTGCAAGCTGGGGGCTGGTCACTGCTGACTGTAGGAAGCACCTTGGGCGGCCGGCCTGGTGAGTGAGTGTGGCTGGGAGTCATAGGACTGATCCCTGCAGGGGCCCCAGCCAGTAATGTACTCCCTGGCGGGCCTCGGCAGAGGCACATTTGACAAATGGACTCCTTTAGCAGAGCTGTGCCGGGGGGATCCGGGCTCTGGTGTTGGCTCATGGCTGGTTTACCTGCCCACCGCCATGCTCGCTTCTTCATCTTCACTGCCTCCCCTGAGTGCAGACAGCTACTGACTGATAATGAGGCCATGTACACATGAATGGATGGGCCAGGCTACCAAAGACACACAAATGTGCCTACACACATGCTTAACATACGGACACTGAGCCTGACTATGCTAAGATAAGCAGAGCTGGCTGGCCGATATTGCTGCTATTTTTATTTAATATAGGCTAAACTAATTAAACATTTGGCATTGGTCATTTGTCAATATATGTATAAACGTATGCAAAACAATTTACAGTAACAATTTACAAAGATGTGATTACCCTTTGGAAAGCATTTTAACATTTAGTGTTGACAGACAGGTTAATTTACTTTTGAATTCCATGTGTCACATCAAATTCAGACAGACAGGAAGTCAGTACTTTGGCATTTGCTGCACACTTCCTTTCCACAGATTAAACTTTTGTTGACATTTATCTACCACAAATAAAATCTCATCTTTAACGGACTTTCTTTTTTTTTCTGGGCAAACAATCCCTTTTTTTTTTTTTTACGGTGGTGGAATGATGCCGAGGTGGGAGACAAGCATTGCGACAGATCCTGATGTGTGTAAACAAGGAGCTGAGTGCATTTATGTTTTCTTCGGGTGGTGCAGGATTGTGACAAATTCCAGAGCAAGTCTCTAGTGAGTCCCACTGCTTTGGTGTCAGCACCGAGCGTCTGTCTGTGCGTGATGGAGCCGGGAAAGCGCCGAGCACCGCGGCCTCCCCTGGGATGTGTGCCGAACAAGATGTCGCCTGTCAAGCGGAGAGCATTTGAAAATAAATAACATCAATGATGATTTCAGTTTACTTGTCACAAGCGTGTGCGCTTTGAGAAGTGATGCCATCACTCTGCTGGGGATGCAATTGCCCCCCCCCCCCAAAACCCCCTTCTGAGACAGGCCTCGGTTCCATTTCCTATTCAGATTTAACATCAATCTGTTGGAGGCTTCAGATATCAGTCTTAACAAGCTGCTGGGTGAGACGTGTTCAGTGATCATTCATTAGAGGCACCATAACAACAATGGTGGGTTACTCAGTATCCTGTTTTTAAAGCCATAGTGCAGAACTTTTCTATTCAAAGTAATATCTGTTACATTTGAGTCTAGCCAGATGATTTCACACAATGCTGACAGAAGCCTTATTATACTGCAATGAAACGTACATGACAGAAAGCTTTTGTTGTGTTTGAGCCTTTCGTTTACATGACAGTAGCATTGCGGGTCATGAACATTCTCCTCAATATTGCAAAGATTTTGTTCACCATGTGTACTGGCAATATACAATTCTTGAATCATGTGACTCTTCTAGACTCTCAAAATGTCATTAAATGCTGGTAGTGAAACTAATCATTTTTGGTGTTTTGTTTGATAGTTTTACAGCCACGGCAGTGACAACAGGGTAGGCTATGGCAGAACTCAACATACACATGTGTAAACAGTTTTTTTTGTAATCGTATAACTGCAGGAAAGGGGGAAAAAAGTTCTGCACTATAGCTCTAACAATAATAATTATGGCCACTTGCTTTACCTCTAACAACCTGTATATAATAAAATAAGATTAGCCTACATGTGCTTAATTTTATAAAACTTTGAACAATACATTTTCCATTACAAATGACTTTTTGCACGTCTTCCGTTGTCATCCCTCTAATTTGCGTTATATTACATTGTTAAGGGAATTTCGTAGTCATAATGCAGCTATCCAACATGTCAAATGACAAGAAGAATAATTACAGTCTGATTCCAGAACAATTCCAAGGACAATTTATTAGTCTTGCCTGGAACTCAGTTTGTTCAATAACTCAAAGCATAAGGACAGGTGAGAGCATTCATCAGATACCCGAGTGTGTGTATGTGTATGCATGCCTATGCACTCATTTGGCCTCAGCACATTGGAACGAAGCCCAGCAGGGGAGCCTGAACCGATTGGAGTCTCAAAAAAGACCAAAGAGCACTTGTAACACAAAGAGTTTCATCTCAGCTCCTTAAGGAGAACCATCTGTTGTACGGCAGTCTCTCTCTCTCTCTCTCTCTCGCTCTCTATCTATCTATCTATTTCTCTCTCTCTCCAGCTCTACAGTCTATCGTAGGTCAAGAGCAGGAAAACAAATGTGCACTGTGCACATGTGTCTGTCTGTCTGCCATTCCTCCAGCCAGAGATTACATATCAGAATGTTCTTTTGGCAGCTCTGCAAAAGAGAGAGAGGAGGGAGAAAAAAAGGTCCCCAAGGTATGGAGGCCAGATCTTACTTCCTTAGAAAGGCATCATAAATTGTTTGCAGTGTGTTCATCTCTTGAAGACTGGGGCCAATCTCAAGTGCATAGAGACTGTGAGGAGGAAAAGTGTTGGAGAAAATGCAGAGGGACTGGATGAGGTGAAGGAAAATGTGGGGAAGTGAGCAGATTGGGGAGTTTACTGTGACCCACACTGTTGTGGCCAGAAATCCTACCTGCAGCAGGAGGAGCAGAGCAAGGACTGGCTTTTCTGTGTCCATAGCTGTGTGTGCAGTGAAACAGGGTGCAGACATGCTTTTTCTATTCATCAGCACGTAAGTGTGTGCCATAGCCTTTCATCACCTCACAACCCGTCATCTTATTCCCTAGCTGACCTGCACAAAGTGAATCAACCTCTCGCTGTGCACCTCAGAGCCACAGACCTCTTAAGGCCTCCATGTGTTTCCCTCTCACTCAGCACATACAGTATCTGTCTTTGATTGGAAGCTGGTCTGAGGGTAGATCGATCTTAGTTTAAAGGCCCCTAATCAGGAACAGAAAGAAGGAATGTATAAAATCATACATCATGGCTTTCCGGCTGCTGGCCTTCCTGATATTCTTCCTATTCTTTCTATCTTGCTTTTTTCCCTTTACCCTGCTACTCTCATGACTGTGTTTGAGGTCTAGAAACAACCATTGCATGAGGAATTCTTTGCATGAAGCAAAAAAGGATTGGGGGGGGGGGGTCAAAGAAAAAGCACAAAGAACCCACAACAAAAGCTAAGATAACAAGCAAGAAAGAAAACATGGGCAAAAATAGTTGGATTCTTCTCATGCAAATGATGTGGCCTTACTAGACCAACCTTCAACTAGAAGGGCACTCGGAGAGCACACACACCACATACCTTCACCGGGGCCAATGGTCAGTCTTCTATCTGACATGCAAATGTGCAGCACAATCAATATATGTGGCTGTTTTTCCAATCATATCAGGATAGTACCTAAATTATTCAACTATTAACATTCCATTGACCAGTAGAAGATGGTAATAATGACTGCTCATATGCAATCAAATGGCTCTAAAAACAATAATTTACCTCGAATAACTATCCCCTTGTTGGAAGAAATGGATGAACAGATTTAGGGAGGGAGTAAGAAGACTGAAAGAAAATAAGTGAGTATATTGACTCCTCCTGTCATTGGTGGTCTGGGTGAACCTTTTATTTATGCCTTGTCGGATGAAGTCATATCAGGAGCAGAGAGCAGGAGGGAACATTAATGAGCGGCGTTGACTGCTATCAGCTTCAACAGTGCCCAGGCCCCTGGCCTTTATAAAAGAATCATATCCTTTCACCCTAATTAAAAGGCAATACCTTTACCTGGAGGATGACCCCTCTGAACCTGTTTCCTCTTTCTCTTTAAGAAACAACCCCACTCTTTCATCACTTTCATCCTGTCCATATGATGATTCCTTTTCCTATAGTTGCAGATACCAGAATCTTAGGAGGAATCGCTAAAAGTTATATTTCTTCATCAAAAATGAAGAGAAACCATGGAATGGCTGCATATACCAAGTTTAATAGTCAAATGGAAGGAGGCAGTGTAGATAGAGGTTTTGGATGAGTCCCAACTTCTTGATTCTCTTGTCACCAACCCCTCTGATCGCTCTCACTGGTGGTGGGATTAATTGACTCTGTTCTGTGGTATTGGTGACTCATTGTTAATTTGGAATGCTGTCCCTTAATTCCCCCTCTACTGGGCCCCCATCACTCTGTCTCTCTTCCCATCAAAGTGCGATGCAACAAAATAGCCGCAGCAGGCATTATTAATGAACTAGAATGGGAGAGGAAGGAGGAGCTCATTCCTTATTTATGAGACACTAACCAACTGGCAACCTCCCTGACAGTCCTATTAATGATCTTTAGTGGCCCTCAGGCCATTCCATCTCACTTTCCCTTTTTCCAGTACCTGTCTCCTCTCCCTGCTCACGTTGTTCCAATGCGGCCTTCCTCTCTTTGCGAAACTTGCCTTCATCTCTTAACATGGCAGGATTGAAGCAGCAAGGGAAGTAGAGGGGTGGGGACAGGAGGTGGTGCAGGCCTGTAATTTGTGCAGGGGATTTAGACATTACAGCGGGAAAAAAGGGCTCTCTTGGGACCAGGCAGTTGATCAGCCATGGCCCCGGTGGAGCAAGCCAGACAAATAACAAATGACAGCTCTGTGATTGAATCAAACCTTCTACTTTAAGTGTTGAAGTATCTGCCTGTCACTAACAATCTAGGGCTTGTTAAAGCTCCCGTCCCCTCCTCCCCCACTTAAGAGCCCTGCCTCCTCTCCCGCTGCGGAGTCCCATCAAGTTCCGATCCCCTCCTCATCCCCCCCCAAAACCCATCAATCAAACACGTCCCTCTGGACACCCTCCCACCACCTCTCTCCGTACTCCTGGCTAGCCATCTTCTCTCAGGAGAATAAAGTGACACACACACACATGCACGCATACACACTCCTTTACATGAATACAAATCTCGAAATACTAATAAATTTAGTTTTTTAGCATTATGTTTAGAAGTTAATGCAAAGTGGATTTGATTACTATTGCAGCAGAGTCAAATAATGAAATTATTACTACATATTCGAATCCACATATTTACTTCACCATTGAGAGCTATACAATGAAACACAATACATCATGGTTGTAGTTCAATAGGAGCATCTCATACTTCTTTGATTGAAATGCTCAGCAGAGACAACCGATAGAATTATACTTAATTCAATATATTTATCTTTAATTAGCTGTACTTTTTTGCAATTCTATTAATGATGTGTATTGATGTTGGCAAAGACATCAACAGACAGACTGAAGAGTGGGAACAACAACAATATTATAGAAAGGAAGCTCTTGGAAGCTGTTGTGTTGGTCTGCTACAATTTGCCTTTATAATACTAAAATTACCACATCATCATTCCAATGACAGGTAATTCACTTTGTTTTAGTAATCATTCTGTATTTTCACATGGACCACACTTAACATAACATGATTCTGATATTATGATATCCATATATTGTATAATCCTTGTTTTTATGTAGTTTAGCATCCAAGCAATATTGTTTAAATCCACCTAAAACAACAACAAAAAAAATGAGATTATAAAACTTTCAAGTAACCATATGTAAGATTAGCAGTACTGCTTGAATCTTTGATTCCTTTTTTGACTTTACATCCACCATGTTGTTTTACTGCTGACCTGTGTCTCTGATGACATTAAAACACTGCATGATATTATGCATTCCTTCCCATCTCTGTAGCGTTTTTACACAACATTAACATTACACATAACATTTTGCTTGCTGCGAGTCAAACTGAGACCATTGTGGGGAAGGGGTCGGTGCACCAACATTTACGATTTTTATCAGGTCCCGTTTTCCTCAGCTATGAGCAGATTATATTGACTACTAAGGGTAAATGGAGTCAGCATTAACCCCTGTAGTGGGCTCATATACTCATAACAGTGAAGCCAACAATCCCTGGAATAGAAAACGTTTACAACAAGTGCCATAACCAGCTCAAACACAGGCAGAACAGGAAGAGCATGGCTAGGGTAGTTAGCTGACCTTATAAAATGTCTGGCTGCTCAGCTGCTCTGTTGCCTGTTGGGCAAACTGCGGATTTCTGAACGGTGACATGATTTAAGGCTAAATTAGTATTCATCACACCAGTCACAAGCCATTAATCTAATATCCTCAACATGAAATGATATGCAAATTGCTGCCCATTGTAATGCTGCGCCATGCGTCAGTGCTTCAAAATGGCAACTGGTTCAAAATGAATCTGCATCACAAGTCGGCACCGTGAAAAATATAGGTGTCCTACCTTGCCACCACATATAATATGTAGCTAAAAAATTGCATGTAATATAATTTGATGTAGAAGAATGTGATTTGGTTATCGGCTGGTGTGTTCAAAATCAAGAAACATATTATAGGTTGAAGCTGCCAGGAGAGCCATTGCACAAACTTAAGAAGGCTGAACATTAATTTGATAAAACCTTAACTACACATGTTGCTTATATTATTGTTTTATCATCATTTTAAGGATTAACACAGTTTATAGGGCTCATAATAAAATCCATGTCCAGAAAGTTTTCTTAGATGCCTAATCTCCAATAAGTGTAGATCAAAAACAAACAATGGTAACACTTATTATGAAGCCCATCCCTCTACCACATTATGGACATACATAATATGCACTTATAGGCTTGTAAAACTATAGTTTTAAGCACCCAATGGCTATTAACACCATTAAAATTTTAAAACAGGGTTAATGCATAACCACAGCATTCACAAGAGGAAAAAAACTGCACATATTTGTCTGTTGTCTCGCCCTCCTCATGTGAAGCGAAATGCCGACCGCCACAGAAAGAAAATGGGGAGATGCAGTATTTTAATGAGTCATTCTGACTAATGGCAGCGTCACTACAGAGTAACCAGATTAACTGGTACATAGTAACCGGGGTAACCGGGGTGGAGATACTAGGGTAACCGGTATACAGTAACCAGGGCAACTGGTGCGGAGTAACCAGGGTAACGGGTATATAGTAACCAGGGTAACTGGCACGTGGAAACCTGGGTAACTGGTATAGTTACATGATAATGCATTATAACAGGGATTATAATGTATTACAACTATTCAATACACGCAATACTCTTGTGCAAAGAAAAATGACCAGCAATTATGAAGCATTAGGATACTTGACCTTTTGAATCATGAATGATTTATAATGCATAATGATTATTGCTCTTAAGCTTTCTGAATATTTATGAGCAACTATAATTATACAGTGCTATAAATGCATTATAACACACTATAAAGCATTATAGACTAGCAACTAGTGGATAGTGCTATACTGGTATTATGTCTAGCATATTCCATATTAAAAACTGCAGCTGCAGTTGTGTACATGGTTTATCCAGAAAGTTCTGGGAGAAAACAATGGCAGCTGGGAAGTGCGATACACATGACTGGTTTTCGAAATGCACCAAACGTCTCTAAACTCAACTTAATGAAGAGAAACAGAACAATGGCACCATTTCAGATTAGACCAGACCACAACATATCAGTCATTGACACCTGCTCCACGGCCCTGATACCTGTGCAAATCGTAGCACCTGGACGCAGCATCCCTTTACTAACCACCGCTCTCTGTGTCAAATCAGCTTTGTCGCCATGACGGAGAAGAGGATTGCTATTCTACTTTTGTCTCTACATTTTCACTTTATTAAGTAAGCAAAGTACTGCTTGTATGTTTTTATTGACAGTAATATTGATTTGGCTGCGCTGCAGATAAGTGCCCATGCCTACGTGTGAAAACATAAAAGACCGTAAGGTTTATAGAGGTTATCAATACAGTCAATATTGACCAGAATTATTTTTAGACTATCAGGCCTGAGCTCTACATCCCACATGGACATGCTTGGTTTTACAAAGATGCAATCCTGGCTAAACAAACAATATACCTTAACAATGTTTTTTTTTTCCCCCCCTGCACCTCGCCGTAGTAAAAGGACACCAGAGGACAATTGTTTCTGGCGGTGCGCCCGGCTTTGAAGACGAGGGCCAGGGCCTGAGCTGTGTCGGGGAATATGCCTGTTGACAGATGCTCGGGAGACATGGGCCATGGAGGTCCAGGGAGAGCAATTAGCACAAACGAAGCGGCTATGTCGTTAGCTGGTCTTTATTAGCCTCAGTGATCAGTTCAGAAGCCATTAGTCTCCCGTGATCAGAGGCTGCTGGGCTCGGCCCATTACTGCCGCTTGTGATTGTGCATGTACAGCGTTTCAAGGTGGCAAGCTTGCATGAGAGGTATCTGGTCATTAAAATTAGGAACGGAGCTAGCAAGTGATCAAAGTTAAAGACAAATATAGGGTGACATTCAAAAAATTATAAACAAATTATTTTTTGTGTTTTCAGTAGTTGCTGCTCTTTCATATATTTGGAATGTAAAAAAAACATTATAACATGATTTCTTAAAAAGTATACATTTTGATCACTTATAACTGAATATTCTGTCTTTCAAATAATCATTTCAGAACATCATTATTTTAAACTCTGACTTTGTAAACCCGACAAGTATAAGACAACACCCGCCCTCCAAAAAAAAAAAAAAAAGTAACTGAAATATTACACTAACACGGTTAAATTCGCAGCACAAGCTACTGCCGCGACGACTTTATTCCGTCAATGCTGATCCTGGCAGTAGCGTTAAGAATAACATTTTTCGTCTGGTCCCTCCTGCAAAGGAGGTCAAGGGTGATGTGTGTGTCTCTGAGCAGATAAATGACTGCTGCAGTGGCAGTTAGTCTGTTTAAATTATCTGCTGAGCTAACAGCCTTAATGCAGGCTGGCAACCCTAACCTTGTATATATATATATATATATATATATATATATATATATATATATATATATGTTATTGCTAGATGTCTATTGTAGGAAGCAGCAGTCATTCTCTGATAGTTTCAAACCTAACCTGGTGGGACTTGTCGTACAAAATGCCTTGCTCTGTACCTGGTGTGATATCGCCGGCTAGGGGATGGGGGGATGGTGTGTGTGTGTGTGTGGGGGGGGTCTTCCGGACATGTTGTTGTACACCTCTCTTCTCCCTACCGCGTTGCATGCTGGTAGAGATTTGCCCCTGTGTGTTGTTGTTCCCCTCCTTTGCCCTGAGAGACTTCCCCGCTAATGTTTCCCTCCTGTTTTACAGCGGTACTTCCTGGAACAGCCCCCCTACTAGTCATCAGATGCTACATTAAGGGAGCACTCTGAAGTCTTCCTCCACCACTAAGGGCCCCTGATAAATAACTTATGGAGCAAGAGGATTCAAAACATCTCTCCTATTACTAGCCTCAATTCATTTTTTACAGTCCCCGGAGCCCCCCATCTGTCCTGCACTTCAAACGCATCTGAATGCTCTGAGATACTTTCTGTATTCCATCCTATGGGATCCATGTGAAGATAGGAGAGGGAGGGGAGGTAGGGCTTGGGGGGTGCTAGGTAGAAAAGGAAAGAAAAGGAATATGACAGAGCCAGGAGCTTTGAGCAGCAGAATGTGCCTAAAGCATCTCTTCCATCACCTCCCTTTCTGACTATTCTCCACGGATGGAGGGGTGGGGGGAAAAAGAAAGCATTTGAAGGAGAGGAAAAGGAGGAGGGAGCGAGATATTTGTGGTTAAAGCGTCACGGTCCAGCTCAGAGCTGCCACTCGCTGTCAAATTATAACAGGTCCAACAACTCAGCTTTTTTTTCATTCGCAATTACAAACTAGTCCATTAGGCTGTCGGCTGCCTGTCCTTTCTCCTCTATGTGCAAGAAAGGAATGTGCATGTGCATGCGTGCATGTGTGTGTGTGTAGGCTCATAAGGGTGGGCAAAGCAAGGAGAGCAGATGGGAGGGGACCTTCTCTGGGAGGGAGATGGCAGTTTTCAAGTCACATAACGAGACAAACAAGCAAACCAACAGTTGTAATTTGATGTGATGTCGACAGTAATTGTCTTTGATGCTGCGGGTAGGCGTGAGGGTGGAATTGGGGCGCCGCGGGTTGGCCTGGAAGTGGTAGTTATGGAATATAAATTGGGGCTGCCTTGTTTTCTGAAACTAGAAAAAAAAAAAAAAACATGAGCGCCCATATTTTTTTTTCGCAAGGCCATCATGACAGCATTTTAGTCAACCCCCCCCTCTCAACTTAAATGGATTTTAAATTAGCAGTGAAAGCATAGCTAACAACATGTCTCAGCTGAAATGAGCCCACTCAGCAAGCAAAGCCAACATGTGACACATGTATGGATTTTGATAGAGTCAAGATGGCTTTCACTGATCCCTTTTATTGAGACCATGAATTTTCTCCCATCTTTTTGAATCAGACCCATTCACATCTCAAGCAAATTCAATTCAAGCTTTGGTACAAAGATGTGCATGAGACCAATCTGGTGTGAGGTAATATTAACTGAGAGACACTTATTCAGAAAGTGACAATATGATAGATTTAACTAACATCACTTCATATCACATTGAAATATAATTATCATCCTTTCTCCATAATGAAACATCATGACTTCTATTCAACTTGTGCATTTATCCATTAAAAACAGATGTACTCTCGGTACATCTAAAGCATTAAGAGAAATTCACGCAGCTCAGTAACAATTTCATACTTTTTACTTTCACAGCAACTTTAGTCATGGAAAGAAACAACAAATCTAAAACATAGCTACATGATTTAACCAGCACTTCAGATTTGGAGAGGATAAGACACATTTTAAAGAGAAAGCTCTCAAAATTTAATGAAATCTGGCAACCTTTCAATTCATACCTTGCAGGTAGTAATCCCTAACATGGAGCTTATAGTAATAGGTTTAAACACTGTTTCATATCTTATTTAATGAGCGAACGAATGATTAATGGGTAGAAAGGGAAATAGGAAGTGCCCGGAAAGCTTCTTGAATGATTCTTAAATGCTAATCTTCCTTTTTCTAGTTTAATTGCTTTGGTTTGCTTATTTTTTTGAATATTTTAAAACTTTCTTATACAGTTTTATATACCTAAAGATATGTATAATTGTAAATGTATAATTTGATAGCGCAATGATAGAGTGATATACTCTATATGTTTTTTTTTTTTTTAAACATTTATATACAACATGTGCATTAATAAAACCTAAGGGTGAATGTCTGAAAGGAAATTCATTACTGAGCTACCTGCGTCTTTCCATAATTGGGTCTTAAGAGGACCTATCGTACAACATCCTGATGCAGATTATTTTTTCATGCAATGTGGGCTTTAACTTTCTAGACTGTTTTTCCCTTCTGGCCACTATTGCAGCCAGTTAAGTGTCAAAGCCCAGATGAGTATTTCTACCATAACACAGCACCCTGTGGATACGGGCAGAAAGCACAACCACGCAGGCTTGTATTAATAAGCTCGGTCTCATTTTATCACTAAGAGAGTAAAGTTAATGAAATCATGCAGGAATTAAGTGGTTTAAGGGCTAAACCCTGGTTCTAGGCAGACGGTAATGAGCATGCACCCCCTCTCACTCACTAACACACACGCACACATACACAACCTACTCACTTTATGTCGAACTACTAACACTGCTTTCATCAAGCTAGTAAAAAAAAGACACAGGCAAATCTTTTAAATACCCAATAGGTGTGGGGGGTTCGGGGGTGGGGGGTGGGGGGGGGGGGGTATTGGGTGAACTTAACAAGCAGGGATCTTACAGATTTAAGGGTACTGCTAAAAATTTATGGAGGCATGTTTGGACGGGGACCATGGCGAACAGCTTGGCCAGCTGAGCAACACCACAGCGGGATGCCTAATAAGCCCGGCGTAATTTTTCACCCCATATTTTATCAATAAAAAAAAGCAGTTTAAACAGCTACCCCTCCCTCCCCCTCCCCACCCCCCCACCCCACCTTCAGAACCACAGCCGCTGCACTGCCTGCTATCTGGAGCCCTCTTTCATTTTATAATCCAACTGTCATTAAAATGCTTCTTGGCAGTTTACAGCTCGTTCCCCCCGTGCAGATGTGGAAGCAATCTTCAGACGGGGCCCTCTGATCAAAGTGCTTGCTGCTGTCAGACTGAACACTTACCACCCCCGGGCTACCTTCCAGTCCTATCCGGACTTAATGCCCATTATTATTTATTTATTTCCACACTTCTGTATTTATCAGGTGCACCGCTCCCTGCAGAGCTCGGGTCAACTCCAGAAGCCGGCGGTGGTTATAGGTGCAGGATTGGGATGAAGGTGGGGGGGGGGGTTACAGGTTAGAAATGCTGTTAAGGTGCTGCGAAGTAAAGCATGTACCCCCACGGTACGAACTGTTGGGAGTTCATGTTAGCTAAAAGTAGATGAAAGTAGTCGGATAAAAGGGACAAAAAAGGATGCCAAGTTGCCCAATGGGGTCCTACCCCTGTAAGGTAGTGGTATTATTTCTGGTGGCTGGATGAAATTGGAACAATAATACAGATAAAGATCAGCTTGCAAATCAAAATGGGTTATTTATGTTCAATACTTGGTACTTTCGTGAAGAGGTTTTATATTTGTTGTGTTTGTCTGTTTAATCAGTGAACAGTATTACAGAAAAACTAGGTATGCTCTCCTTTTTTTTGTAGCTTTTATAATAATAATTATATTATTCTTGTATCTTATTTATATACTTGTCATATTTTTTAATGCTTCATGTGAAACCATCACTTAGCATGTCAAAAGAAATGGCACCAAATATTAAGAAGCGAACACAAATACGGGGATACAGTGCTGCTGTAAGTCACTTTATGAGAGATAAACAGGAGCTGCGTAACCTGGTGACGCGAGCGTTTGTGGCGGCAGACGCAAAGGCTGTGGCGTTGGGTCGACCCGCCGACGGGCGTCTCTGTATCACAAGTGTGTACACGCGTGACCTGCACGCCACCCGGTGACCTGAGGCCTCCTCCACTGATGTCGCTGTGGCGTTAATGCTCCGACCGGGTGTTGATTGAGCTCCCCCGAAGCCAGTGACGCGTGTTGCCTTTTGTTTGGCAGCCGTCCCGGTGTACAGAACTGCGCCATATTCCGCCTGTCAGGGCCATGTGTTTCACCCTCCTCAGAGAACAGCGGCTGATGCCACTCAACCACCATCACCCCCCACCCACCTACCTTCCACCCCCCCCTGGCATCTCTGTGGGCACCCCAGGCCTAGCAGGTCTGCACTAATGAAGTCAAATTAATTTAACGGATGCTCATGCCGGTTGCGTCTGCAACGGGGGGGAGGACAGTTTTAACGCCGGTGTCTGTCTGTAGCGCCGAAGCCTTGTACTTTTCCAAGGGGCTGCTGTAGCTCTTCTGTTTGTCAAGCCCCCAATTTGACAACCGTACAAGCTTCAGTTTTGCCTCGTGTGAATCAGAGTTGATTTCCGCCGTCCATAAAAACCTAAAGTGCCGGTTCACGTCGTGAGTGAAGCCAGGTGTCTCTGCTAATAGTGTCCACTAATTAAAGCTCCCCGAAAACGGCGAAAGGAAAATAATTGGTGAATGAACGTTGAATGACAGCCATCATTAATACCTGCTTCCTGCTGTACCCCTGGAGCCCCCCGAAAATACACCAGTAGTTAACTTTTTATGGAGCACCCTTTGATACAATAATTATTTTTTTTTCTGTAATCTTTCAAGCCCTGTACCTTTTTTCCTCTGACTGGGGCAGATCAAAGCGGGCCGTTTTTTGTGCATACGGGACGGCAGTGGCTGGGGTTTCTGGCTTAATTGAAGGCAGCTGGACCCTGTGTGTATTCGGGGCCTGATCTCAGCATGCTCTCCCGGGTTCTTCGGCTTTCCACATCACACACACAGGCACACACACACACACGTTCACCCACGGAAAGTTCCCTCTGGAGCCCGAGTGACGCGAAGGCCTTCGGGGCTTGAGGTCTGGCAGTTGCCAGGCCCCCGTCCGCAGGCATCCCGAGTGTTTAGATTGACTTGGAGATGCTCAAGTGGTTAGTAAAAGAAAGACGAAGTGCATTTCTCTCTGTGGGTGGGAGAGGGACCAGCTCAGGCTCGGCCGCTTGCTTCCTTTATTGTCCATCATCATTATGAGGGCTGCAGACGACTTTTTTTTGAGCAGAAAATATTTGGTAAAAGGAGACAAAATGCAGAGCCTCAAGAAATAACAAAGGCTCATGACTCCATGATTAATGTGTGTTGATTTTCCTTATAAGATTTCCTCAAAAATATAACTACGGCACTACTTTGCTGACTGGCCTCTTTGTCTGAGGAGGGAATTGAGGCTCTCTAAGCATTCTTTTCACAGCCACAGTGGGGCTAAACTCCATTTACCGATGCATTCTTGGGCCAAAGAGGAAGCAACGCTTCTTCGGGGAAACATTATCCACAATGGCACTGATTCTTAATAACAACAGGGAATTCTATATTTATCCCTGATTGCATATGCCATTTGTTGTGGAGGAAAAGCATGTCCTCTTGCATTAGGGAAGTCTTATGCAGACAAGCCAAGGCTGGGACAGACATGAGTCTTGGTGCGCCAGCTCCAAATGCACACAAAGTCTGTCTCGCATTTCCAGCCAGGAGAAATGTGTAAGTAATTAAAGTCCGACCATGTTTATTGAATAAAAACCCACTTAGGCATTATGTTTATGCACGATCAGAAACACTCAAATCTTACATCCACGTACACAAAAACATTTGTGTCTTTTTTCTCCCGCCGCAGAACATCTGCACCCAATATGGAGTCAATTTTACTTTTATTACTCATGTGGAAAAATGTATATAGTGCTTGGATTGTTATTCAAACACAGGCCACTTGAAAAACAATGAAGTGCTTTGGAGCACGG
The DNA here is from genome assembly GCA_036785175.1 of Eupleurogrammus muticus. Taxonomy (NCBI): domain Eukaryota; kingdom Metazoa; phylum Chordata; class Actinopteri; order Scombriformes; family Trichiuridae; genus Eupleurogrammus; species Eupleurogrammus muticus. The sequence continues at coordinate 3,748,964 of JAYKQN010000005.1, read as the reverse complement.
CGGACACACACTGAACACCGGGTTAGTCGGTTTAGCTGCCTGTTTAACAACCGCATTGACATTACTCCCTTTACATCCTTTTAAATGCATGTGACTCCAGGTTAGATACATTAATGGATTGTCTGATGTTATATTTGGTAACTTCATTATATTCGGTTTCAAGAAAGCAGTTTTATTTAGATCACTACACATAGGTTGGTAACTGTGACGTCCAAATGACTAAAAGCAGTTTTCACAACACTAACAGAACCTGTTACAGTAGATGTAATATGGCACCACCATTGGTGTACTATTTCACAACTTGTCTGGTTTGATATAGCGTTCCGATGCTTTCTGTATCACCGTATCATCGAGTGGACGAGATCTCGGGCAGAAAATTGTGCAATCGAGCGTTTCACCTGGCCATTGTGGAGAAAAAAAGTCTCCTATTGCAAGACTGTGGCTGTCAGGTGAGGTGGGGGGAGAAAAAAAATGTATTTGAGGAAAACCACCTCCTCCCCTCTCACTAAAAATGGATCTGGTCGAAGGGGAAGGAAAAACACGTACCCAAACCTGGTATTCGTCGATGCAACAATAACTTGCTCAATAACAATGATCACAAGCTGTTGAACATGGCTGAGTGGTGACAGGAAGAGTAAGCGGGGCGATGGGCATGTGCGCGCGTGCGTTACGATTTTAACGGCACAAAAGGGACAACTATTTGTTCTATTAACAGTGTCTGCCAACACAAACAGTTTCAACCAGGGGAGACAGTAAGTGCAGGAAGATTACCGTCTTGATGCCATGTCAAGTTTTTCACGCCTCCCCTGTGCTGAGTGCTTGGCACGGCCTCTCCTCGCCACAACTCTTCTGTTTTTCATCTGACCATGCCAACGTCGGCGCCCGCCTCCGAGGGAAGAATCCGGACTGTGCAGGCCATTGGGTGCCGCGTCGATGACACCACGGTCGGTGTCGGCTGGCCCCCCCACACAGCTGCGTGACATCCATTTCTAGTGACAGGCCCGTCTTCGCCGATGATAAGTGAGGCTGTTGTCTGTTGGCTGGCCCCCGCAGAAGCTCCAGGTCTTTCTCTGTCATCACGCCCTCCCCCCCTTCCTAATATGCAACTCAGGGCTTGGTTTCACCACTGAGCATGCCCTTAACACATACTAAGAACGCAAACACACACACACAGATACATCACACCGTCGTTCGCATACACAGGGAAGGCTGAGAGCATCCATTTTTCTCTGCAGATACATCTCTCAATTTGCTCCCTGATCACCGCATACTTGTGCGCTAAATGCACAACAGATGTACGGCTTGACAACCGGGAAAAAGGGGAGAAAAAAAGAAATACATAAGCCTGCAGAGCACACATGATTTGGAGTCGAGCAGAAATGAGAGCATGTTGCAAGCGGCCCAATATAAATTAAAGAGATAAGTGTTTCCAGGTTCGTCCTAATAGCTGGATGTGAGTAACATCATGAAACCACCTGATGGAAAAGAGAACATGTTTATTTCTGGCCAATCTACAAAGCTCATTGTCATTTTCTCTCTAAAGAAAAAAAAGAGCTGATTAACGGCAGAACTCTAACCGTGAAACTTAAACATGTCATTAGAGATGAAACAGCCTTTATCGGGGAATCTTTCAAGTTTTACTACATATCTCCCTTTTATTTCCTCTTCCGTTTTTGTTTTACTTTCAGGCTCAACCAGGAAAGCAAAAACAGAGGAAGGAACCGCTTAAGAGAGAAAGAAGAAGGAGGAAAGAAGGAGGGGAGAGGGAAGAGAAAGACAAAAGCGAGAGCAGGAAAAATGACATCTCCATATTAAGGCCTGTGTTGCCAGTGTCAGTTCTAATTTCACAGTGCCCGTGGGGAGCTGAATGCAACCAGTCAGCTCCGGTCTCATCTTATTCCTCCTCCATCTTGAATCAGGGCTGGGCAAATCCCAAGCTGGGGGGGAAAGGAATATTACTGGCAAATTGGTTTTAGATTAAAGGAGGTGGCGAGGCATTCTGCTTTCTCAGCCCTTTCCCAGGTGCACTTAATCTAATTTCATTAAAGAGATGAGGACGGATGATCACTTGTGTCGAAACATTAAGCTGGTACATTTTTCCCATCCATATAAAAACGTTAAGGTTGTCAGCGGCCTGGTGGGTGGCCTGTTTGTTATTGAATATGATGACTCCCGGAGACCAATCAGGATCTTGCAAAGCAGTGTGGGTGGGGGAGGGGGAACACACCTACATGAATATATATCACTAGTACCCATTTCTCCAAGATGGCGGCAGAGGAGAAAACTGAGGTAAAAAGCAACTGGTAATGACAGAGTTGCACAAACAGAGATCGTAGTAAATGAAAATAGGGAATGATTATAAAAAAATAGAGAGGTCTTAATGTTTATGTTTAAATCTCTGCAACACGCTTGTTTTTCCGGTGCACTGCCGGCCTCGGAGGGCGCGCCCCACTGATACATCAGCCGGGAGGATCCCACCGACTGATGAGCCATTACCCGATAAGCCGGCGGAGACGCTACGATGCGGCGATATGGCATTCATTCTGTGCACAGCAGGAAGATAAGAAAGGGAAGAGGAGGAATTAATGTGTCAATCAGAGGCTGCATGCTAGCCCGGGCGGACCAGTACACTGGCGCTATAAAAGAGCTCATAGACTGGACGCAGTAATGGTCCTCAGAGACTCCCCTGGAGACAGATACGCTTTCTGAGTGACTGCTTGGAAAATAGAGTCAAACAGAATTAGCCGAGACCCGGGTGTCCTCTGCCACGGCTGCGGCGATGCGGCTTCGACTGCACGAGGCTGCTGAATTAAGGCCTACGTAGAATGCCGGGAGCTCCTGCTAATGCTCCGAACACAGCCAGCCCGGCAGTCGGCCAGTGTGCTGTTTGCACAGAAGAAAGAACACAGAGGAAATTGGAGGAGCCGGAGAGGACCACGAAGTGGCGTTCTAATGGAAATAGGATGACACTTCACAAGAGTGCGCCAACAAACCAAAAAAAGGGACGGATCTCACTCTTATTTTCCTTCCTCTGCCTCTCCAATGAAAGAAAATGACCATCTCGACTTGGAGTATCTGAGATGTGTCAGGGGTTGACAAGATTGGCTGGTTGATGGATTACAGGTGGAGCAGGAGGGCAGGATACAAATTACTGACATTTATACTCATTTAAAAGGTATTGAGAGTGAGACTGATGCAAAATGTGGCAGCATTGCTTACAAGTTCCACAGAGTTCATGTTACAGGTTGACCATGTATACTTGTACAGGACTTACAGTATTTTACAGAAATAAAACCATAATAAACCAAATTGATGGAACAATGAACTATTAAAACTTGTATGCAGAAATATAAACACATCTTATTCACAATGATCTCAGATATTGTCCACATGAAGTCCTGTTATCACAATCAAGAGTAATTGATTTGTAATACTGATGTTCCCAATTCACTAGAACGGCCTCAGACTCGACAACAACCACATATTTGCTCTGTGAATTTGAAGTAAACTTTTAACTATATAAAAATAGAAGCTATGATATGAAGCCTAGTTTCATTAGAATTTGATGATATAAGCTATGATACACATGTACACGCTGTAATAAGGTACAAGAAATAGACGAGTGAGTCCAAAAACAAAACCAGAGTCCAAACAACCAAATAAAAAAATTGAGTGGAGCTTCTGGAATTTGTAACAATTTGTTTATGTCAGCTATTGTTAAGCATGTTTCATGTTTCTGGAGATGAAGCAAAGAAGAGATTACAGGTTAAACTCCCACAGTAGCGTCAGCTGACAGCGAAGCGAGTCACATGTCACTAAAGTTGTTCCCATCTCCATAAATGAGAAAAAGGCAGTGACCACCAATAGGTTGTAATTGTATATGTTGTATGTTGTAATTTCAACATTTTCATCCAGGTGACCTTTTTCATTAAATAAGTTGATGTAAACCCAACTATGGACCCTCTACTGCAAATCAACTTCCTCCTCCTATGTTTCTCTAATAACAAAAAGGACAGCCATCCAAGGTCACCACTATTACCCCCCCCCCCGAACGTACAACAAATGCTTTGCATTGTCAGACTGGTTGTGTAACAGAATTCCCAAGAAGAAGTGAAGAGAACACTTTTTTTTATTCAAACAGTGTAACTGATTGCACCCGGGGTCACACCTGCAAGCAATATTCTAATTAAGTTAATCTGTGAAATCCTGACAATGTGGGTGTTCAGGTGGCTGATAATCTGATGTGAAAGGGGCCTTTGTTTTTGTTGGAAAGATACGGGAGGAACTGGCACCTGTTTTGGCGGAAAAAAAAAAAAAAACGTTGCAGAAAATTATCGCTGTCGAGTTATCCTGAGTGCGGGCAATTACAAATGACAGTGTTTGTCTTTCTCCTCATGGAACCCAATTTTTACACCATCGCTTTTTTTTTTTTTTTTTAACTTGCGGTGATGGCCTGTCAAATTATGTTTCCCCCCTCGTCTTCTCCTTTTTCCACAGAAATTTGCTACGGGCTGTTCCAGCCTCTATCCAGACGCTCTTTTTCTTCTCTCACTCCTGGTGAACACATGAACATCAATTGAGTGGTTTCAAAGTATCTACAACCAAGATAGTTTTTTTTTTCTCCTTTTTTGTTGTTGTTCTGCTGTCTTCGGTTACATTTCCTGTTGGACAGAAATGAAAGCTCTTCTTTGTCTCCTAGTACTGGATCAGCACCCTTACTTGAACAATGGAAAACATTAATACTTACCTTTGGCATCTGTTCTTGAGTAGCTAATTAACTGTAAAATAGGGCCTTTTCCTTTTCTTGTCTGATGGTCTTTTGGATTCACATGGTTTATATGTTGTATATAATAACTGCTTAACTTGCAAACTGTTGAAACTACACATATTCTTCTGATGAATACCTTATCCAGACATTTCTTCGGCCATTTTACTTTTCTCTAAATTACCAGGCTCATTGTGAATTGAATCACAGTGAGAGTGCATGGCAAGTGTTAAAGTGACATTAGTAACATGACTCCAGCTTTTCTTTTTTTTTTGTAGCTTGCATTCAATATTAAGTTTTATGAAGCAGTATTTTGTTTACAAACCGTGTTCCACAAGGTAAAATTCCGCTTCATGGCAGGGCCGATGACAAGTGGATGAGAAAGAAAGGTCTGAACAGGCAAAGCTGCTGTCTGGCTTTTTTACCTGAATGCAAAATCCAACAATCAGACAGTGGAGAACTTGGCAACGGTGCGTGACACTCCGCCATGTTTTGAATGGCTTCCCATTCCACCTAAACCGACTAACATAACTGGCTCCAGAAGCCATATATGGGGCTGATTCATGGAGCAGACACAACAATGCAGTGTTGTTTAGCGTCGCTCCACGTCAACATTTTTGACACCGTGCAAAACTGCAGCAAGCCTCAAATGGCTGATTGAGCAGGAAGGAAAAGCAAAAACCCTGGAAAGAAAACACTGAAAGCTTCCCTCCTACTTCACTTCCGCAATGGCGAGGAGCCGTATGGAGACTGACAGGCCTGCGACATTTCCCTGTCGTGTCAACTAGCTAGCGCCCTCGGTTCTTTTCGGCTTCAATGAAGAGATAAAAGCCTATTGACTTGCCAGGCTACAGTTAATGCAAATTGCTATCAATGTATTATTTATAGGGGGGAGAGCTGCAGACGATTCCACAGAACTGGGAGCTAAGCTTACAGGAGATTAGGCATGCTATCTCATTCATTTACCAGGGAGTAATTGCTAAACTGTGGAGGAATTAGGATGCGTGAGGTACCCCAACGGCATTTCATCTTGTAACCAGGTGGCTGCCGTCAGCCAACCACCTCTAAGGCACCACCGACTGTGATAAACAAACACGCAGAAGTGAAACTGATAGACTACATCTGTCAAATTGTCAAACGGTTAACATTCAGCGACGTCACCACCGAGCCAGGTTGGTTTTTTGTCACGCTAGATGCATGCGGTAAAATCGCTATTCCATACTTTGGAGATGTTTGCAATGATTACTTTAAGTGGGGAATGCAAAACAAACACTTGTTCAGTGCTTGTGTGCAAATATTTAGGTCTCTGGGCTCCTGCTACCAGACAAAGTGTAAATAAGACCACCCACTCATTCTGGTGGGGGTCTGGCCTCCTCTGACACCCAAACCAGGCAAGCCGTTCAGAAATTGGCTCTGGTTGTGATGTCACAACAGGAGTGGAAGTGACTAGCAAGTGCCCTTGGATCAATGTAGCCACACCCTTTTTTTTTATTAAACTGGAGAATTCTTCCTTACTGTGGTAGGGGGCAAAAAAAGTCTGTTATCCTCATGGTTGGGGTCCTTAATGATTCTCTTTGTGCTTGGTGTAAATATTCTATGGACAGGGTAGAACAAACCAGTCTTTTTTTAGGCCTTGCGGTTGTATCCAGTGCTGTTTTTTCAGGTGGTGATGTTTGATGGCGCAGGAGTCAGGAGGAAGGGCCGCAATACGTTGAAGACACCTGGAATTTCTTCGAGCATCTGAATTGACACAGCATGATGCTGACTAGTTGTATTTCCAGCCACCTTTTCTTTTTCCCATTTCCAAAAATAGTGAATAAATACTTTGATGGAAATGGCATAAATTCCAAAAATAATAATAATAATAATAAATAAGTAATGTAAAATAAAAATAAAATAGGTAAATACATAAACAAGTCTTAACTGAATGACACACACATTAAAAATCTCCTTTTTTCTCCTCTTCAGCATGATTTTGTAACTGTACACAGACAAAAGTGTAGCTAATGTTCTCCCATGAGCCGACAGGTTCACAAGTAAATTACCCACGATCAGCTGAGCGTCAACTGTCGCCATGGATACGTTCTCGCTCTCTCATTATGACGTAATGTCACTGCGAACTCTCCCTCTCCCAATAATTGCATTACAAAAATGAGTGGAGAGACGATGGGCATCGATTTTCATTGTCTTTTTGCTTGTTCACAAACTTTCAACACATTTGGATGGAAACCCAGTTACTGTAGTGGTGACCTCTAATGTGGTCCAGACGGCTTCATGCAGGGCATGCAGACCAGGTAAACATTTGTTTGCATGGTCGCTCTCCCCACACACAGGTGATGATTTAGCTACAAAGCGATTTTTGAATGCTGTGTTTGATTTCTTAATCTTTACCTCTGCATTTCCTCTGATGTTGAGATGGACGCAGGGAACCTGGTCCTTATCCCACCATCTTTTACACTTTAATGTGCACATTTAAAACCTTCACCAGCCAGATAGCACCATCATGTTTTCATAGTTCAATAACATTCACATAAAGTACATTTCAGATCATAAAATATATGTATAGAGGATAAATTTAGCAGAGCTAACAGTGCATGTAGCAAAACTATGATCTAGACTTGGAAGCCTATTTGAGACATATTCCAAAGTATTCTCATGAAACTGTGCATATGAAACCTTATAAAAAGTTAAGTTTCTCATGCATAATCATAATTTCCAGCTACATGAGCCTGCCTGTGCATGGCTTCTATGCCCTTTGCTATAGGAGACCCCCTTTAGGATTGGTATGAGTGTAGATTCTGTATATTATAATAATATTTTATTATGTGACAACATGCTGTGGCTAAGGTCTGGCAAAAACACTAGGAAAGATAATGTTTGGGTTAAAATGTGATAAAAATATGTCCCAACTTAATGGAAAAAATGTACCATTATTATTCTTGAACAATGCTCTCCTGTTACTTGTGCAATTTTTGCAACTTTTTGCATCTCATTATGAAACCACTGGATATAGAATTCGTTGATAGATGTCATCGGTCTCCTTTTTGGGAGATATATATAAATTAGGAGTGCATTACTTGTACCTTTTATTAACAGTGAATGGGAACAGGCTGCACAATCGGGCATTAAGTGCTCCAAAAATAATAGATGCCACATCTTTTTATGCAGCAAAACAGGAAAAACCAATACTGAAAAACAGCCCCTTCCTGTGCCGCATTTTCCGTTTTCTGTCACTTTCCTGCTCTGTAAAATGCAAATGATCACAGTGGTGGGGATCGGCGGAGTGTCTATTACCACTCATCTTTTTTTTTCCTCCACGCACAACGACTGTCTCCCCTCTTTTTAGTTGAGAGCTCAAATTTGTTATTCACAACTCTCAGCCCCTTCATGTGGTGGGTGAATAAACACAGGGGAAAAAACAGTCTTACCTTGTCGTCAACGTCACTCTCGCTGTCACACTGTAACAGAAAAGAGACAGACACAGGAAATGTAAGGAATTATTCATTTTGCCCCCCCCAGTAGCTCATAATCAGTGCAGATGTTATTTTTGTATAGAACTTCTCAGTCACTGACAGCTTTCAGTGCAAATGGCAGCGGATGAAGAGGGAAAGTGGTAGAGTCTGGTAGTCTAAGAGAGGTTTTCAAGTTTCTGAAGCAACACGAATGCTACTCTGGTGTTTCTGTCATAAATTTAATGCTGTGTATTTGCGAAAGATGAAAACAATAATAACACTATGCGGCGGGTTCTTTTTTTTTTTTAATATAAAGCTAGTTCAATGACTTTGCATTCAGCTGCAACTTGTCATTTAGCCTTTTAAGTGTTCTTCAAAATTGGACGATAGTATCTCAAGGACATGGAGCTTAGGCTCCTCTGAATACTCAAACACAGTGCCTATTAAGTGCGGTATTTCAAATTTCGCCTTGTGACAGACCAAGTCTTTAATTTGTATGTCAGACATCTCAAGGGATAAAGGAACCAAATAACAAGAGAGGTTGTATTCTGAAATACGCGTAGTCTAGCACGACCAAAGGGCAAACCGCCTTATATTCAGTTAGGAAGTGAAATCTTTTTTTTTTTTTTTTCCTCCAACAATTTTAGAATTTCTCTGTGTGAGATGTCACTGCACAGTTGAATACACAAGGAATCAAGCTCAAATATCTTGCAAAGAGGGTCTGCCTTAAATGAAAAAAAAAGAAAAAGTCAGCCCATGTTACTGACAACCAGATGGAGAGAATACTGCAGTTATTTAGGGCTCCACTTTTCTGGAACGCTCACAGACAGAAATCTATTTTGATCAAGTAGTAAAAAAAATGGTTTGAATCAAATACTGGAATCATATTCACCTTTATTCTAAAAGATCGTATGAAGTTTATGTTAACACTTGATTACTATAAAATATGGAAACGTCTTACGTTAAAGTCCTTGTAAAAAAAATGAGTGAATAAACAAAATACAAAATAAGGCATTCATAAGAGTATAGATTATTACCCTTCATATGGCATTGATCAACTTGCAACAAACCTAAGTTTCTCACATGGTTTATGAATGTTTTATGATCTAACAATAAATAGAGCAAATGACCAAATAATAGAAGGGTTTCAATTAACGGTAGGGTCTCTTTTAAACGCCAGATGCAGGTGTATATTTTGATTAATAACTGCTAGTTCCAAATAATAAAGTCTCATTTTTTTAAACTTTTTTTTTTTCATTTCCTGGGTCCTGAATGCATCACTGTTGTGCTCAAAGAACCAACCTCTTGATGTTCAAACTTTCTGTATAAATACGCAGAGGGAAACACGGGAGAAGTAGCTGCGAGACTTTTAACTACAGTACTGTAATCTTACTTTTGAAAAATATTACAAGGAAGCAATACTGGTTTAATAGATTTAATAAAAAATAACCTGAGTAAATAGCCATATCTTTCCAGTGTTGATGAGCAAGATTTTTGTCAGAAAGGAATGTTGCAAATTGTCACCTGATCTCAAATAAATGCCTCATCTGTTACACGATTGCAACAAATAAAAGTCCCGACTGTCATTAAGTATTTTATGGCATATTTATAATGCTATAATTAACAATTAGTCTTGTTGACACATAATGTTAGTAAAGATCTCATAAGGACTTCTAAGGGCTTTATTACATATTAACAAATGCTTAGTACAAGAAACTTAATCTAAAGTGTTTCCCAAAAAACAGTAGCTGTAATCTTCATGGCAAAGCTAATCACAGCTGGTAACTCTCCTCTGGGAAAACAGATAGTGAAGTTTAGGGAAACAAGTTGAGCCAGTCCCACTGGACCTCTCAGCAGGACGGATGCACAAGGAGACACAGCGATTAAAGCGAGGAGCCTCGCGGAGAGGGAGAGGCCCCCCCGGGAAAAAAAAAAAAATGCCTTCAATCTGTCAATTAAGTCCCTGTGGCAACATATTTAAGTGGACCCTCTTTATTTTGTTTGACTCCCTTTCAGAGCCGGGCACAATGAGGAGGGAGCTGGGTCAATGGAGCCACAACGGCTCTTTGTTGTGAGCGCGGTGGGTCCAAATGTATAATTAAGTAACGAGAGTAATCAGTGTGAGGGCTCAGTGGCCAAGATCTCTCTGGAGAGAGGGCTGGGGGGGGGACTTCTGTGCCCCATGATTCATCCCAGCTGCAAAGACAAGGGATGCAGCAGGAGACTCGGACACATTTCTTGTTTGAACGCTTTGATATACATAATTATATATGGAGGGAAATAGCTGTTAACAGTTTTAAGGCTCTTTGTTGTTTTGTCTGTTTTTTGTGTTGAATGAAACTCAATCTTAAAAGCTACGAAAGGTTTTTTTCTTAAGAAAACAACTTATGATTGTCAATTTTTTTCCGTTTTGAGGCTGGATCTGTTTGTCTGGATTGGAGCATGAAAATGCTCCTTTAAGTGAGGATTCTGCTGTAACATTTTACAACTCTGCTGCGGTCCGGAGGGATAAACTCGTATAAACGTATGCGTAAACCGTTCGACATGTCCTTGGAAGTGAGAATTATAAATACCGGCGACATTTCTATGCAACATGGCCTGCTTTTCTCTTGAGGAATGTTTGCAAACTCTTAATTTCAGGGCTCGCGCTGCCGAGTGCGGAGCATTCAAAAGAGAAAGTGGCCTGCCTGTCAATCAACTCCCCCATTCAGACCACGGATTTCGGACAAATTAATTATCAGCCACTTCTATACTGCTTGTTAGGGCAACGTCACAACTTTAATCACTATGCATTTGTTCCATCACCGCTCTGGCATTTGATTTAAAAGGAATGTCGAACAATGTTACTCTCCATCTTGAATCTCCATGTAACTATGATTTACCCCCCAAAAAAGAGGAAAATTGATTCAATCTTCAACTTTGCCTCAAGTCCGCCCCGGGTAACCAGTGTAATGTATTCTTAGCATGCGGCTGAACGGATGACTTCCATCTCACAGCAGAGTTCCTCTTTATTACTGGGGACAAGTTTAAACCCCTCGGTTGATGGGGATGAACAACCGGCTCGGTCTATTCCCTGGGCTCATACTTGGGCCTTATTGTTGCAGCGGTGGCCTCGACACAAGAAATGAGGCCTCGCAAGACTGGGAGCTGGCAAGGAGGAAAAAAATAATATCAAAGGGGCGCAGCATGGCGCTTATCCCTTTTTACAAGAAGCCTGTGCTGCAGCCGAGCGTAAAGAAGAATACTAGCTACGGCTCAGGCGGAGACGGGGAGAGACGCAGCACAGCGGGGGGCAGGGAGGCAGGTAGAGAGGGAACAAAACAACTGTAAGAACAGGCAGGAGGGATGCTATAGAGATGAAGGGGGGATACGGACGGAAGTAATGTTAGCATGGTATGTGATTGTCCTGTTGAGCTAGTACGCTTGGTCGACTCGGAGGAAAAAAAGAATACAACAAAGCTATGGGAGCATGATTGGCTCATGTCATTTAGCGCCCTTTGCGACGATTTTCGCCGAGGTTGTACATGAAAAAAAACAAACAGTGAAAATTCAAAACCGTCACAAACGGAAATCTCCCCCAACGGCGCGTCTGTCGGTCAGCAGGGAAGTTGTTAAAAATCGGAGAGATGTGCCGCTCGCTAAGCTGTCTGACAGAAGCCGCCCCCCCCCCCCCCCCCCAAAAAAAAAATACTGGCTGGCTGTTCAGAGGCGGGGAGCAAGCAGCAACATCTGCACCTGGCAACTGCCAGATATGAAGGGGTAACAGGGGACCGGCTCCAGCGGATGGCTCATCCACCATCCCCAGACACCCCCCCCCCCCCCCCCCACCACAACCTCCCACACCGCCTCCCCAGCCTGCACATCAGACGGATGCATTTGACATTTACACAGCTTTCAACACTTCAGAGACAGGAGATTTATTCCGTCAGCGGCCCTCTGCTGGAGCCGGGCCTCGACCCGGGCCGGGCCCCCATGACGACCCCGTAGCTCAGCCCTGAAATGAGGCAGTGCTGAGGAGAGAGGGGGGGAAAAATAGGGAAAGGGAGGGCGGGATGGATGTCTGGATTCTCCTGGACATTCTCTCTGGCAGATTCCGATAGACGTGCAAGGGGAAAGACAATAAGCTTTGCGCATCCCGGAGCACATTAAAACGACCGGCCAAATTAATCACACAGTTCCACTTGTCACACTCGGAGGACAGTCTGCCATGAATTCCGCCTCGGAGATAGAGAGAGAGAGAGAAACAGAGGAGGAACTTGCCAAGCTATGCAAATGCTGGCACGGCATCAAGCGGCTGTCTGCCTGAATACTGATCACGACCCTCACTGCGAGAAATCTAAAACAAATAAATTTTTTTTAAAAAAAGGCAGAACAAGAGCTGCCAGGGTTGCTGGCATATCAGTGTCACTGTCAGTTCCTTCTAAAAAAAATAAAATCAAAATAAATCAAATAAAAAAAAAGAGAATGTGAATAAAATTATTGCTACTTTGACAAAACTATTTGTGACAAAAGCTTGAGTGTTTGTAGTATACCACCGTACACGTAAATGGAATGTTCCCACCAGACTATGTTGTGTAATGTAAGGACTTCAGATGCTGCGGAGCAGGCGAGTTATAAGAAGCATGTAACGTGGCACCTAGATTTATTTAGATTTGTGGCAAAGATGGAATGTCTTAAATTAAACACTCAATAACTAAGAAACAAAAGTAGGGCGACAACAACCCTGACAGTGAGGCAGCACCTGCTCCACCCGATCCCTTAACTAAGGGAGCGTTCACATTTACCACATTTTTTGGCCTTTTCTTTTTGATCCAAACCAAAAGGGGTGTCATTTGAACCAGGATCTGGTCCTAACAACTGGACAAGAGGTTTGACACAGAGGTCACGACAGGTCATGATATCATTGTTTGGATTCGTTTGTAGCACGAAAGCATTTTTTGAACGGTTTCGAACAGTCTGACCTAACCCTAACTCCTGGGATTGAGCAGTTTCCTCTGCCTCATCGCTCTCTTCATTCATTATGCAGCTCACTCAACCACTACTATGCCACAATGTCACTACTTCTATGTCACCATCTCACTTCATTTACTTGCTTATATATGTCTACTGTTGTCTAATCTTAGCATTTGAGTATATATGTCTATATATCCTACTGTCTATGTCTTCTCTATAGCCTAAGTAGGTCTGCATGGGAGCATGAAAATCATGTAAATTCATGTAAGGAAAATTGACAACAAAGCTGAATTGACTCAACCACTGCTGCTCTCTTCTTTAAGAAGGAAGTGCGCATTTCTCTGTAGCATATGTTAGCGAAATGCATTTCAATGAATGAGAATACATTGGAGTGAATGAGGCAACTAACAAATGTCATCACGATAATCGCTTCAGTTGGGGAAGGGTATGGGTCCAGGAACATCCGCCGATATATCCTGATTGTAAGAGAGAAAGTACCGACAAAGCGAGCTCTCTTTGAGCGGGCGCATACCGAGGGGGTAATGGTCCATTTAGATAGACGAGGACCAAAGCTGTGTCTGATACCACTGGAACAACACCAATTTCCTCCTCGCAATTTCCCTCCCACAGACGTCAGGATGAGGTGCAAGGACGTCGGCACCGTGGCCCCCTCGCCACTCTGATGAGCTGTGGATCAAGAGCCCCGCGGCCTGCCTGAGGAGCTCCTGCGAGGCCCTAAGACACCAGTAGGATATCTGAAAGTCTCTTTGGCCTTTGTGGCTGAGGCTGAAGCCTTGCTTTCATAATTTATCAACCGGTTGTTTGTTGCATGCTCTCACTCGCTTTGAAAAAAAAACTGAGAAAGCCATGAATCACTAAAAAGCTGTGTGTGTGTGCCATACGATTAAATGGAACTTGTGAAAAGGGCTTTTTTTTAATGTCACACAGAGGAGTCAGCAAATACAAATAGTTCCTCAACCAAAAATTTATTTACCTGAATATTTCATGTTGTATAAACCCTAGTCTTTGTGAATGGATTGAGATTTGATAATTTCTTCAATCTATGCGTAATCTATTTTAAATTAAGTCATTCTTATTTTGTAAATTTCAAAAAGTCATTTTTCAGTTTGATACAAAAAATTTGCTGAGTTTATCACTCAATCAGTGCAAAGATTTCATGCAAAACTGCTCTCAGGGACCCATAATCAATGCTAAACTTCGTCATGTTTTTTATTGTTCCTATTATGAAAGGAAACACAATTTATTTTAACCTGTATTGAATGTTTATTGTGCATTTTTTTCTACACAAAAGAAAAATCTCTTGAGAATTCAGAACTCAAAGAATGCATGTTCAGGAATATGCTAATATATAAAGTAAAAAAAATCTATTAATATTAGGGGTTGACATGCATTTAAATGCCTCAGGAAAAAATATTGCTTTTGACCCCACTAGCTGTGTCTGAAAGCACCACCTAACAAAGTGATTTGATCACAGGATCGAATCTATACAGCCATTTGACCCTTGACCCCACCGGCAGGCAGCATGGGAAGTCAGCTGATTACCCTGGGTCAGCCTCGGAGCTCTGGATTAGGGAAGTATCGATCCCATTGAAGATGAAGGCTCCGGCGGGAATGAGATGGAAAGAAAAAGCCCTGCCAGGGTAGAAATCACATCGACCTGCAGAAGACGCCCAGGCGGTCTCTCGTGTAAAAAAAAAACATATTTGAGCTGGGGACCTCGCAGTTGGCTGCGCAAACAGAAGAGGACGGCTTCGGCAAAAAAAAGCTCCTTTCACGGAGGCCCGCTAACAGAGAACAGACAGAGCGAGCATGGACGGAAGGGCCGAGGAAGACGGAGCTTTGGAGAAATGCTCTTCGCATTAGTCAGACGCGCAGGGGCCTTCTGGTTCCGAGCTGACACTCTTAAAGAGTCAGTGGGGGTCATGTAAATCAAGCCAGAGTGAGGAAAGATATAGTCCTGACCCGGAGCCAAACTAAGCAGACTTTAACATTACCCAGAGTCCGTGTAAACAGCGCCGAGACCTGGCAGCGCTCCGCTTCACTTCCATGCAAAGTATGTGGTGAGGTCGGAGGAGGAAGAAGACGAGGGGGTTTATGGAAAGATTGATGGCCGTGGCGGCGAAGGTAAACCTGAAGAGCACCCCCCCTTCCTTCACTAAATTAAAGGACCGCCTTGTCATTTCCAACAAGAAATCCTTCAACCTTTGCATTCAGCACTCGCTGGGGGAGTGACAGAGCCGGCTGGGCTGCTGGTGTGATCCTTGGAGTGGTTTGGAGAGGGAAAAACAGACAGTAATGGCAGATGTACGAGGGAACAGGGAGCATTTATTCAGCTCGGAGAGAAAGAAGAAAACTGCCAGAAAACCAGAAAGGATGGGGAATACACAACTGTGTTATGAATACAGTCCTAGAAGAAAAATGGAGACATAGGTAAGAGGAAGAATGAGAGGGGAAAAAAAGGGCTTCTGACTTAAATTTTATTCGCTCCTCGTCTTTCATAAGGCTCCCTTTGACTTTTTTTTGTCCCCGCTGACCGTGTGACTGTTGCAGGCTCGCTGGTGTGCCTTTATAGGTGAACGCACACTCACACACACATACACACACCTCTCAGTGTTCTGACATGGCCGCGGGCCTCCGGCCGCTCGCCGGGCCGCAGCAGCAGACGCCGGGCATTGGAAATTCAAGTCGGGAGGGGGTAGGCGTAGGAGAAATTAGGCGAGGAAGGCAAAGGAAATGGGATGTTGACTTGAACCGGCCCCGAGGGCGGCTGAGAGTCTCCCCGCGCAGCTCCGCTGGCTGCTTGACAGTTTGATGGAGCGAGCGGAGGCTTCCCTGCGGCCCGGGCCGCCATCCCCAACACTGATGTAGCTCAGTGAGGAACAGATTGAGCCTCCAGGCATCGCTCTGTACTGCTACTCCCGTCCTCTCTTGCTCTTCTTCGCACTCCGTGCTGCTACTAGTAGCTCCCTCTCTCTCTCTATCTGGGTAATCCTGTCAATATAACACGCAGAGACACAGTCCATGCATATGCATGCATGCGCTGTACATGCTCGACACAATCGCACAAAAAATCGAAAACTGTATGCACACATCAAAACACTTAGATACACGGAAATAACAGCGGCACCCGCAGAGACCCCCGGCTCCCCCCCCTTCCCCCTCCTCCTCCCCTACGACAGTAACATGATGAGCACTACAGATGCTGTTTAGTGAGCTCTGGCCGCCGCATGGGGGTGTGGGGGGCAGAAGGAGGTAGAGTCAGGGGGGCTGGCAGGCCACAGCCATAATGAAAAGAATCTGGCGGCGGCCCACTGTGCGCTGGTCATGAGAAGCATGTGCCGCCGGGGGGCTCTACTGCTAATTTAAGGGGGCAGCCGAGCGTTTCACGCTAGACTTGTCATCGGGCCAGAGGGAGCATTCATACTGGGTGACAGCAATTGCGAGAGAGGGCGGGTAGGGCGTTCAGGGAAGGGGGGATTGAGAAAAGGGAGAAAGCCTAAGTTCCCCGCCCCCCCCCTCTGTACCCTCCCTTCTACCCCCCCCCAACCCCCTTTCTGCAATGATCAAACATTATTGTAGACAGGGTACAGAATTATAAATGAGTGTCCTGTGGCAGCAGCTGGAGCCTCTGCTCTGTTCTCTCTCCTCAAGTCGGCCGCGAGGGGCACACCTCATCCTCTTAACATACCGTCTTCCTAGTTAACACGACAATAATAATCCGCTACAGGACCAGACAGTTTACACCACAAGTCCTTCCAATTAAAACGAGGTGGAGGGAAAACGAACCTTGGCCTCCCATTGTTACATGACGTTTTTATCGCTCAACGGCAACGTCATACATTGTTTCCTCCTTCGCCAGGAAAACTGAAATCACAACTTCTGCAGCCCTGAGAGGCTTCTTTTTTTAGTTGAAATGAGGAACAGTCTCTTTTTGTGTGGGAGGACAGTCTGAGGTTTTAAGGCCACAATGTCAGACAATAAGGAACAGCAGCACCACATGTGTTTGGCTGAATGAACAAATACATAGGTATAAATGGTAAACATTGGTAAGGTGATGTTTGACAAACTTTGTGTGAGGATATATATATATATATATATATATATATATATATATATATATATATATATATATATATATATATACATACTGTATATATAACATCATATCACCGTAGTGTGAGTACTGTAGTCCCACTATGTCCTTGGTTTCTAGCAGCTCCCTCTATCTTCACACCAACCCTAAAGGTGAAATGACTGACGGGCATATCTTTAATCAGTACCATCGACTGGCCCGGAGACCGAGTGAGTGCACTTGGGGTTTATTAGATTAAAAAAAACAGAAAGTCACAGGAAACCATTGTAGAGTTTCAGAAGAGAGAAAAGACGAAACAGAGGAGGAGAAACCCGCAGCCAAGCCTTCACGGTGGATCCTGCAAAATGACTGATAGAGGCCGGGCGGAGGAGAGCGGGGAGCTGCCGAGCAGTCGATGCTAACAGCTGGCTGCACCCCCCCCCCCCCCACCTCCCACCCCCACTCTTAGAAAAGAAGCTTCTGGCTCCAGTCTGGCAGCCAGGAGAGGCATGAGCGAGGGATGAGGAGGGATGAAAGGAGGAGTGTGAGAGATGGAGTCAGTGATGAAAGGTGGGTGGTTGATGGTAGAAGGGAGGGTGGGATGTGTGTGCGTGTGTGTGTGTGTGTGTGAGAGAGTTAACCAGCTTCTGAAACAAGCCATCACATGAGAGAGAGAGAGAGAGAGAGAGAGAGTAAAAAAGCAACGAGAAAGCGGAGAAAGGAAAAAAATGCAGAGTTGAAGGAGGAGAGAGGAGGGAGCAGCCACATTGCACGTCTTCGGGCTGTGAATAATTTAGAGAAGCGCTGGGGAGACGAGACCAAGATGAACACAAAACACTGGCAGCGTTTGACCTAGAGCTGGAGCTACATCAGTGCACATCACACGGAGCCCGGCTCTCTCCCGCTCTCCCTCCTCTTCCCTCGCTTTTTTTTTCAATTCAGTTCAACTTCAACGGGCTTTATTGGCATGACATTTGACATATGTTTCCGAAGCACAATTATGAAACAAAATATAAAGGGATGGAATTAACAATAATAATGCGAATAACGATATTAGTTAATGGAAAAAAAGAGATAAGGAAATGAATAATTTTCTCTTGCTGCCTCCCAGTGTGTCAGGAAGGAAACAGCTGTATGCCGTACTGGTTTTGCTTTGCGCTCTATGAAATTGTGAATTTTCCTATTGAGGGACAATGAAAGGAAAGCTCATCTTATCTTAAACTCAACAAGAAGGGTGACAACTTCTATCTTAAATGTCTCTGGCTCACCCTCTCCACTCAAGATGAAGCTCACGCAAAAGTGGACACATGCGCGTTGTGGCCACGTGGAGCCATGAAGGGGGATACAGATCCGCTGGCACACAGAAAAAACTGGTGAAAGCGGCGACTTCAAAGAGTTTGCTGCCATGATGTGGGTTCAGGTTTGAGTTAGACCACAAATGTTGATAGGATCAGTCTAATAATAGAGAATCTACAACCATTTTTATAACCAGCAATGATAACAATGATACTTCCAGCCTCTTTAATAATAAGAGGAATTTTGTTTTCGCTCTCTTGAACAGCCTTTAATTTTCGAATATGGATATAATAATGATAATAATCTAATTAATATTAATATAGCTAATAAAAATATTGTCCATTCTTTAAAAGTATTGCATTATATTATTAGAAATTTTCTTTCTCATTTAAAAAAAATCTAGGTGTAATATAATTATCCTGCTGATGTATTGAGGAAGTGTTCTTTACTATGAGGCAGCACAACATCTGCGGAGATGCAAAGTCACAATTATACATCCACTTGTCATTCACAACCATTCAAATCATGAATGTGAGATGAAAAACTTATTTTTTAGGCGCTATAAACATATTTTCTATGGATCACATCTTCAACTTATTGCATGTATATTGTATGTATGTGGAGTTTCCGTTTTTGCCTCTGAAACGACTTATTTTTTCCCCACATTTTTCCACCTCACCGGCATCTTTTTTTGTTTTACAGAAAATATAATTCACATCATATTTGCCTTATAAAATGTCATTTATTTGTGTATTTGTTCAATAAGGGTCCCTATTAGATGAGCAGCGAGTCCTTCGGAGGTCCGAAATATCCGTTCTGATTAGTGATGTCCTTTCTAGTGGAATGGCCACATCGACACAACGTCTGTGTCATATGAAATAAACGCCGTGCGAGACTAGAGAGAGAGAGAGAGAGAGAGACAGAGCTGTGAGCAACCAAGCAGCAAAGTGTTGGACAGCCGCAGTAAATAATGGCTGCCCTGCGATTAGGCACAGAAGAGGTTAAACAGAGCTCGTTCACGCCGTCTTTGTCAAGATGCCATGAATCACCTCACCTGCTGAAGTGTGTGTGTGTATGTGTGTGTGTGCGTGTAATGAAAGGGCGACTGGGCATCTGCGGTGGGAGTGACAGTTGGGCGGACGGAGGGTGGTCTGATCAACCCAGAGGGGAGGGGCCATTTATTACTGTAATTAAGGAACCATGGGAGTAGAGACGCCAGGATCGGGGATGCGTGCGCGTTTCCCGAACGTGATGCGAATCCCTTCGTTTGGTGGATAAAAATATTGTGTGAGGCAGGCGGATGATTTGTTAAAAATGAAGGCCTGAAGATAAACAAAGCATGTGATAACTTGCCCCCCCCCCCTCTTTTATTTCCTCACCTCCCTCCAACACTCCTCTCACACCCTCTCCCGCTGTCGCCTGCTCAGCCTGCGTGGCTGATATTAATGGGACGTCCCTTGTTTGTATATGTGCCAAGTTGTGTGCACCACTGCAGGCTGTCTATTATAGCGGGCCTCTGGGGCAGCTTTTCCATATGGCATCACATATGGCACTCAGCAGCATCAATTAATGTTGTTATAATACTGATTTTTATGAGCCTGGGTTTCACTCCTTTTCCTCTCTTCTCTAACACCCCCCTCCACCCCACCCCGGGCCACCGCCCCCCCCCCCACCCCCATCGCTCATTCTTTGATTTTTCAAGCTGCCTCTCTTCCATTCCTCAAATCTTTGACATCCTGCCTCCTGAGCGGCAGAGAATCCGAAAGTCTTTTTTTTTTTTTGCCAAATCCTGAAGGCTCCTGCGAGCTCTGCTGAACGGCGCTCAAAGACCTTGATCGTGACTTTGTTCCCACTTCGCCACAGAAGAAGGGTAACACCGTCGCCGATGTGTCATAATCTTTGCGGCTTCTCTAAGCCGGGAGGCTTCAATCGATGGAATATGAGAGAAGAACGAGCAAGACAAAGAAGACAATTATGCAGACAGGAAACTGGGGTTAATTCCGACTACCTGCATTCAAACAGCACGTTTACAGCACCTATTGTAGTGTTGGGGCGCATTAGGCCGGCTTTAGGGCCTATTAGTGTGTTAAATTAGGCCTGTATTTATGCACAAAAGCGATCGGCAGATGGATGTAAGAACAGAATGTGAGGGGTCTTTTTGTTCCCCCGGTGCCTTTGGTGGTGGATCTGACAGGACGAGCGCGGCAAAGAAGCCCTGCTTAAAAAGCTCTGAGCTGCCACCAGCCTTGTCGGCGACGCCACAATTAGAGACTAGATCACTCGCACCTCCCAGCGAGAAGCATCTCACCACCACTCCTCAGTGGAAACGCTCTCGTTTGAGGAACACACTCCAAAGCCGAGTTTTTTTTTTTTTTTTTAAACGTTTCGAATGGCTAATCACTCTCAGGATGAAAGCCCTGGCGTGTTCGTTTGTCTCCGCGCGGGGAGCTTCCCTTGTCGTCTCTCCGTCTCTGATTCTGATTGTTTTTGTTCGTTTCTTTTTTTTTTTTGTCGGCAGGCGAGGCAGGCGAGCTGGCAGGCGCCGCCGTTTGAAGGTGCAGTCAGACCCCGATGCTTTGTACTGATATTTCCAGCAGCACAATCTCATTACTTTTTGACGTGGGAGATGCGTGCAGGGGCGGATTGTCATTTCACGCTGTCAAAAGTTCCGTGAGGGAATGGGAGACGTGAAAACAGAACATGGAGCAATGACCTGCATGCCTCTGGCTCATCCAGACTGAATATGTTAAACCCAAATAACACAGATACAACCCGATGAACCACTTCCGTCCTTCCAGGACGCTGGTACGCTTTTAATGTCCAGTCCCCGTGGGTTGCTCCTGGCCTCGTGTGGAATCTCTGAAATCGGATCTATTTCACAGCCTCCTAAACCTGTCGCTGTATATCCCCTGAACCTAATTAACCCGCAGACAGTGCCGCATGTAAACCCCAGCAGCACACAGACATGCGGCTAAGACAAACAGGTCTTTGTGTCCTAAGAGGAGAAGTCCTGAGGGCAGCATCCCACACCTCTCAAAGCTGGTGAGAGTTCCTGGTTGTTTTCACATGGGATAATCATTGGCAGCTCCCCCCTTTTTAAAAAAAAAAAAAAAAAAAAAAAAATGGGAGACAGGGGGTGGGGAGGGGGGTGTCCCTCGAAGTTGATTTCACACAGAGTTCTTTCAATGCACAGAGAAACTTCGCTCTGTTTAAGAAGCTGCCAGGCGCTGATTGAAGCGCCTGGTTTCCATGCGAACCCCGGCCTGTTGCTGGGGTGACTGTCCCAGAGTGCTTCCTGGGTAATTTTCGAGGTCACTGGTTTGTGCACGCCTATGTGCTGCAGATGGGCCCACCCTCATTCAGGGCCCAGCAGGAGCTCTTTCATTAGGCCCAGTGAATGGCCTCATTCATTCCCTTCACCTCGATTGGTCATGCTGCGTCCCTGCAGAGGGCCCAGGACAAACTTTTCTCTCTTCCTACTCCCCTGATCTTCCACGCACCACCCACCTTAGTCATGCTTCACTTTTGTCTTGGAACATGTGGTGGACGAAGCTTCAGGGCTCATCTTTGGCAGCAAACGACCTTAAAGCGACTAATAGGCAGAACGTAACCGATTACTGACATTGCTATCTTTGTATATCTTGAAGAATGTTATGAAATAAAGCATACACTGTAAGCAATTGCTGTTAATTTACAGCCAATTTTCAACACTAATATACTCTATTTATGTAATAAAGTTTTGTACTGTTGTTAGCAATGGTTTGGGCTGGTCCATTTGAAGAGCGCAGCACAGTGGCACTAAACAGTACGCTAATTCATCTATAATGCATGGAATCTCTGTCTGTATGTCTGTATTTTCCTCGCATATCTCACGAACCATTCATCTGATCAACTTCACACTTAGCGGGTGCATCACTGGAGACTGCAGAAATCGCAGTGTAAAGTTTGGTGCATTTCGGACACTCTGGGCTTCAGAAGTGATGTCACAGAGTGACAAGTGCTCCACTAGTGCTTTAAATTGCAAATCACAAAAGATTTCTGGAGAAATTTGGCTGATGAACAGAGAATAATGGAGCTTGTACAAATTTTGACATTGAAAAAAAAGTCCCAAAAGTTCATTTGGAAAGCATATTTTCCAAAAGAAAGCACACACTTTCGAGGACATGTGCTACTCATCAACAGCAAGTCTTGCTCCATCTGCGTCAACTGGGTTGTGCACACACAAATTATAATGTAATTAAAAACATATTTATTGTCTTTGTCAGCAGAGACTTGAGCCCAGAATTATTATGAATCACTAAACACATTCAAAAAGTACAAACACTTGATGGCTGGACACCCTTTTTAACAGTCAGTACAGTTATCTAAAATGATACTATTTATTGGCAAATACCAATACACGTTTTTTTTTTTTTTTTTTTTAAATGTTAGTACAAATACAGGTGGTAAACAGGTTTTATTTGTTTTGTTGGGGTTTTTCTTTCTTTAGAGACATTGACATTGGCGTTAAATCTGCAAGTTATTCCAACCTCTTCACCACTGAGTAGCTGATTACCATCATCAGACACTCCATTTCATTCTAGCCCATCACAGCTGTCAGCCATTGCATTATTGTCGAGCCAGACAGGAACCGTCTCAAATCCAAATCTCGGTACTGACCAGAAACATTCCAAGTCCACAGGAAATACGTTATGGAGTTCTGGATAGCAAGATACTGAATCAGCGGGGCGTTGCCACTTGTCAATGAAATGAGGAGGTATGAGGGTAACCCCATTCTCTCAACCTGCCTCATTGTGATTCCAAATACCATCAGGCATCACCCAAAGAGTTGTGCCTGTATGACAGCAGTCAGACAGATCACTTTAAATGGAGGGTATACATCACTTCTGATTCAAGTGTAGAAAAAAAAAGAACGCAGTGAGAATGTGAATCTCGACAGAGGCAACGCATGCTACAGAATGCCTAGATCCACTTCTACATACGAGGGGGTTTAACCGGCGCTGGCCGTACATGTGTCCGGCCAGAGCCCTCTAGACTAGAGGAGATTTACAGACAGGAGAGTGCAGGTGGAGCTGGAAAGAGCAGAGGTCAAAGATAAATCCAAAGCTCACATTCTGTCTACGATGAGTTGCTCATAGATGTCAATGCACTTTGTAGCTTTGGAACTCAAGATGCTATCGAGATGATAGTTTGCATTGCCTTATTGTTCATAGCACACTATGTAGAGAACCTACCAGGGCTGGTCCTTCTTACACAGTAAGTTTTGTTTTACTATTTGGTGCCCTGTGTTTTACATTTTGAATGCAATCAAGCTATTTATTAGCAGCAGATTACATGAGGATATCTCTGAAGCAACGCATATTGAAATATTTAATATTATTTTATTCAGTCTCTGATCTTAAGACTATTCTGATTTCAGGCCCTTTTCTAGAGAGAGGAACAAAGGCTACTGTATCTGAGGAAAGGTTGTCTCCAAGAAGGCGGGTGTGGTGGTCCAGAAGAAGTCTCTTTATTATCTCTCTTACTCCATGTGTTGTTTTCACAGACTAACCCTAACCCTAACACCAACAGCGCTGTGAACAGTGAATACATTTTCTATCTTCAGATAGGCAATAAAAGTTCTACAACTTAATTTTGGTTGGAGTGAGGTACTCTTTTCTTTACCAGTTAATCTTAAAATTAAATGCAGAGCTTAGTCACAGACCAAATGTTAGTTATAAGAGCTCTGTATCTGTCTACTGTGACTGTAATGTTATGTTGAATGTATCGCTGTCTTGCCTTGATGTTTGTGTTTTTGTGATGTTGTAAATGGAGATGCTGTGATCCAACAAAATACAGTCAGACAGTAAAGTCAGTTTTTACGTGTAGTTTGAGTAGTAAAAATGTCTCTTATAACAATAATTTAAAATGAAATGTTACTATAAATACTGTGCTTTCTTCTCTTAAAAGTCTATATGTCCAATTGTGCTATCTACGGTATTTCATTCTGTTGAATGGTACCAATAATAAAATATATGACAAAATAAGGAATAAAAACAAATATATAATATTGTATATTCAAATAACTATATATAAAATATACTGCATTTGATTTTTTACTGAAATTGCTCAATATGAATCCTGTAAAAAAATACTTGAATGTTGCTGGTTAGTTGACTGTCGGTTACTTGACTGAAACATTTTTTACAGTGTATGCATGACATTTTATCAGTAGAGATAAACATGAATATAGATATTTACCACATTATTTTCACTTTTGGGAAAATGTGAGACTATTTACATTGGCGACATCAGTCAAACACATGCCAATGAAAGGAATGGTAATTGATATTCATACATATTTAGGTCTTTATGAATTATCAATGGATGAATCCCAAGACACATACTCTATTTTTATCTCAGTGTTGCATACAAGGCCCCAAGGAGCCATTCCAATGTAGCTCAGAGCTGGTTTGCGTGTCCCTCCACTGAGCTGCTCCTTTTACTGACATGCTTAGCCATGCTTGTGGGTCTAGTCCCTGCCTCTTTTTGGGTCCACAAGTGAGTCTCACATCTGGCTTAGTGAGAAGTGACTAATTGTCTTGAATTGTTAGTGTGCCTAGAATGAGATCCATGTCAATCTGTGACAGGCTGCACAATAATTCAGTTTCTCCCTTTTCTCCTCCTCCTCTCCCCCTCTCTCCTTTTTTCCTCCCTCCTTATTGCTGCAGATTTACCCCCACTGCTTCTCAAGCTACTGAGCTGTAAAATTGAGTGGACTGCAGGCAGGATACAGAATGAGACCTGGCATCGTGGACGCACTAACCTTGAGGAGGGCCACTGCTGCTGGCTGCACCTAAAGAGATGGAGACAGAACGTCAGCCATATTGGACTGAGGAAGGTTAAAAATGACGTGGGAGGAAAGACTAAAAGGTGGAGAGAGGTGGTAGAGACCTTTGTTGAAAAAAACAACAACAATATGACAGCTTGGCAAAGGAGGTCTTAATTAGCACAGAGACGGACACACAGTACATCCTACACATAGATGGCAGTGTCAATGATGGAGAGAAAAGAAAAGGGCATTTGCTAATAAAGTGATCCTGTCTCTTAAATTTCTTGTTCTTCACCCACTTCAATTTTATTTTTTTGGGGTTTATAGCAGCTTCTGCAATGTCTACCCCATTTAATATCATAGCTCTTGCAGTGTGCATATACAGCTAATGTATCTACCCCCAAGCCTTTCCAATAAGACAATCCAAAAAAAAAAAAATCTGATGAAATGTACATATTTCGTGAAAACACTATATGAAATAAACAACCCCGGAGCGTGCTATCAGCTCAGACAAAGCAAGCCACCCTAATGAAATCAACTTGTGTAGCTACTCTGGAACGAATTTGAGCAATCAATTACTATGAATCAGGAATACACTAGCTGCAGTTTAGATGTTAACAAATGGAGCCTCAGTCCCTTTCAGATGATATTAGTGCTCTGAGCTGCTCTCTCTCTCCACGAGAGATTAAGCAGGTTTGTACTCTCCCAGGCGGGCAGGCCCCCCCCCCCCTCCGGGGTGCTGCACTATCATTTGCAGGAAAATTACTTCAGTAATGAAGAATCCAGGCCCATAAATCCTCGTGGCCTCACCTTCCTTCGCCGTCCAAGTCTCGTTGAACAGCTAGTAAAAATTCCCTTTAAAAAATTCATAGTGCAATTTTGCTGAAATCCCTCCCAGCAAGCACAATTATGGAACTTTCATCTCAATTGATTTATGTGTATGGGGGGGGGGCATGGCTTGGAGATGGGGGCGGGGCATGGGGGAGGGGGGTTGAGAAGGAAGAGAAAAAAAACAAGTGGTAAATCATTGTTTTTAAAAGGGAAGGCGTAGGGCCCTTTGTCACTTTGATTGCATGTGTGTTACAACACAGGCGACAGAAAGGTGCATGGATAAGCATGCGGGGAAGAGGAAAGAGAAAGAAACGTCTGAAGGGTTCGAAAGCAGAAGTGAAATGACGAAAAGGAGGAGGGGGAGGAGAGAAGGGGGTTGGGGAGGGAAACGTGGGTGAAAGGAGCGGTATTCCACTTGATTAATAACACTAATCAAATTATACAGTGTTCCACTGTGCCCTGAAATCTGGGGGCCATAATGTCCTCTAATGGCGAGGTTCATGGAGCTAAACTTCAGAGGGAAAACACGGCGCTGACTGCTGCACGCCTTAATGAAGGCAGTAAAACATCCATTTCCAGAAGCCATGAAATGAAAGGCAAGATTGTAGATGTGCACCCAGTGGCTCCCCCACTGCACAAAAAAATGGGAGGCTGTTAACACAAAAGACATTGAGCGAGAGAGAGAGACGGGGAGAGACAGACAGGCAGACAGACAGATACAAAGCCGTAAGAAGAGAAATGAGGGGAGAACAATACAAGTGAAGATTTAAAGGGCAGGAGAACCAAAAGTAAGGAATATGAAAAGAATCCAGATGATGAATTTGGGGATAGAAACAGATTGGTAGACAGCCTTTATTTCAAGAGTTAGTTCTCCTCTGGCACAAGGACAATCTTTCTCTGCTGATTATGGATGAGCCGGGATGCTTTACTATGTCTGTTATACTTAGTGCTGCTGAGGTGGCCACAATTCATCACTATTTAGTTGCTGATGCACCTAACCACAGCATCCTCCCCCTCATCTATCTCAATACCACTCCATTAAGAGTATTCACTAAGTCCATCCAGCCATGTATTTTGTTGGTCCACTCATGTGTATGTCCGTTCGGTCCATCCATCCATGCATACATCCATGTGTATTTATTCGTCCAGCCATGCTCCCATCTGTCTGTCTCTAGGCCAGTTGTCTATTGGCTCTCTGTCCGATCCATCCATCCATCCATCCATCCATCCATCCATCCATCCATCCATCCATCCATCCATCCATCCATCAATCCATCCATGTGTGCATTTATTTGTCCAGCCATGCTCACATGTACACATCTGTACATCTGCCTTTCTTCCTGCCAGTTGTCTATTGGCTGTCTTTCCTTATAGCCATCCATCTACCCACCCATCCATCCATCCATCCATCCATCCATCCATCCATCCATCCATCCATCCATCCATCCATCCCTGTTCCAAACTACACATCCGTTATTCTTTCTGTCTCTCAGTTGTCTAGTGACAGTCTGTCCTTACCTTCCAGCCATCCATTGTCCCCGGCATATCCATCTATCTATCCACACCTTCATCCTTCCTTCTGATCGTGTGTGTGTCCGCCCGTATATTATTCTATTCATCTCTGCTAAAATAACATGCCTGGTGTCTGACACATACAACAATATGTCTCTGACCTCAGCTGTCAGCTAAATGCTGTAGGTAAGAGGTTAGCTTGTTATGTCTAGGCACTATGCCAATAGTCAGTATGACTTCTGTTGGCACTGGCATGGTGTACAGTATGTCTGACATCAAAATATAAGCACAACATGTAAAAAAAATCACTTGGCACCAAGTGTAGTGCTACAGAAAAAGAGTCTGCCGCACTAGGATAAACTGAGATTCCGCCACATCAACTCATACAAAAGCATTGTGATTTGCATTTAATCTGCTAAATTGCACATGCTACAAACAATCAAATCAGAGTTTGCATCTTGAGCAAAGCAAAGGTTGTTCGCAGTCCTTGGGGCGAAATTTCATCTGGAGAGCAATGAAAAAAATCAACAAAGCTGAGAAAACACAGATTGCTATTGTTATTATTATCATAATTACAGTTGTGCTTATCATGCAAGCTGCCTCAATCAGGATGAAATACAGTTTCATTTGACGAAGCTTCCTGTTTTGACTGGCTTGAGTTTGTGAACCACACACTTGGCTGGCGTGCCAAAAACTCAATCAGGCGCAATTACATAGCCATCAGATAGAAATGTAATTGATTTGAAAGCTGACACAAGATATAACTACATTACAGTGGAGGCACAGTGGGGAGGCTCCTTGGGGACAGGGCCTACAGGGAGCTCATTACCGCCAAGCTTTGAATTATTGAGTGCTAAGGCAGTGACATTGAGGAACAGAGACAGGCGATTGGCTGTAACAACTCAGCAAGTGTTTATCTCAACTTACAGCAACCTAAGACATCTGAAGGAGTGATCTGCCCTTGCATGCATATTGCAAGGGAAGAGGTTGTAATGGTTCATAATTGAAAGGGTTCAGGCCAAGGTAGAGCCTGCAGGTGTAAGTCTTGCAACTACTTTGTGATGAAATTTGACTATACAAAACACAATTCACCTCCTGCCTTTGGTTAGATTCCATAGCAATAATATTGCCTAGTTTTTGGGTCACATTTGCTTTGGCTTGATTTTGAACGTTACCTGATTACTTAGGTTTTCTAGGTGTAGATTCAGTACACGCCCCCAACATCCCACCTCTATGGCTAAATGTTGACTTGTATTGTGAAACACTTTGAAGTCCATTTACATAAAGAAGGTTTTGGGATGTTTTGTAGATAGGATGAAGCAGAACTGTTACAGACAGAAAGGAAAGTGCTACAGAATCTCAGATATTGTTTGGTGGTTTACAGCAGAGAGATGATTCAATGAGGTTATTATTCATTTTTGTGCAGTATTCATAATATATTAAAAAAGTAGATTTTACATATTAAATCCTGGATTAATATTAATTACTTATACAATTATTATTATTATTTGTATATCCAATATCTGTTTAAGAACCCTACATGATTCACTTTTCTGTTTCGGGCAATTAATACTCAAATTAACACTGCCCGTTTTCAAAGACTGTGCCTTAAAATGCGCTGTCAAGACTTCTGCAAATTAGTTATGTCACAACTATACAGTCAACACACATCCATCTTTTCATCAATTCACCCCTCAGCCAATCAGTTGAGAGACACGATCATATAAACGGGAATGGACATAAAATTACCCAATCTTTCTTTGAGCTTCATTAAGAAGTTCGAGGGAGGAAATGTAAATCTACACTGAGATGATTTTGGTTCTTAAAATCAGAGTTTGTTCAGAATATCATAATTCCAAATAAACCCAGGAACAAGCACAAGTATCAGACCTTTGAATAGCAAAGAGGTGTGTAATGGATTTTCTTCAATAAAAGTGGTTTAATGCCTATGTCTGGCTAATAATACAGTATATCTTTGTATTTAAAAAGGACACTTCAAAAATTATTTCACAGCTTAACTTTATAGAAACAAAGGGAGTAAATAATGTGGCAGCCTCCCCTGGTTTGGGGGGTGGGATAAAAACAGCTTTCTCACCACCAGCCTACCAGCCCTTGTTCATAGGGTAACAGTTTCAGCACAAAACAGGAAACATTTGTCGCATTTCGGACTTTTTCTCATATGACAACAGCGTTGTTAGGTCCTGAACACGCGAACAGTGCTAACTGGCAAGACACAATTCTTGTGCAATGACGATGATGACATCACCCCAATTCACGCATGGCTATGACATTTTCAGCCTGAGCGAGTAGGGAACAGCTTGCATTAACATTACAGACTTTTATGCTTATTAAGGCACCTTCAAAAAAGTGTTGAATTGCTGCTCTATTTTTCCAAGTTCTTTATCCAGGCCTACATTTAAAGAACCGGGCAGCATTAGTGCGCTTGTGTGTGGTGAAAATTCATTTGTGGTGAGTTGCACAGTTATTCTGCCAACGATCAGTCTGGCAGCATTTCATTAGACTTTACGGATATGAGAAATAGAATCGAAATGTTGCCGTCTGCATACAAAAATAAAGAAAAAAAAAGGGACCAGACCTCAACAAAAGTTTGCCAGTTTCAGGTGCCTGGTTTCAGTGCTGAGGGGTGACTGCTGTGACGATTAAGACGTACAGGAAGTCACCGCAGAAGAGCCTCACGTCCCCCAGGAAACCGGTGACTGGCTTCCTCAGAGAGCTATGCCCCCTAGGCTTCCACCAGTGATCCCGATACGTCTCTCTCATTCTTTCCATAACTCTTCTCCCTCTCTTCACACGGGCCTCCTGTGAGCTCTCTCACAAAAATGAGAACTCAATTAATTCAGGCGAAATGAGAACGAGGGAGGAGGAGGAGGAAGACGAGAAACTGAGGACAGCGGAGGGAAGTGGAAAAGAGCTGCTTGTCGATTGGCGGCCTGGAAACAGCAAACAAGAGCATGGGGGTGACTGTGCATGTGCATTAAGTCCTTAGCTGAGTTAATCCTGTCTGCAGTTTAAACATGGCGGGCGGACAAGCACTCTGCCATTACAGAGGGGGATGCTGGGTAAACAGAAGGGTCAGAGGAAGGTGGACGAAAGAGGAAAGAGCAGACATTATTAAAACATGCTGACAGTCTATCCTCTGCATGTTGTTTATTACATGGATGCTGGCAGGGCCTCATCTTGACCTTTCCAGTTCAGCAGTGACTTACATTGACCAAAATTTTAACCGTTATGGTGCAAAAATGGTAATACTTTAGATAGAAAATGATGAACTGAAACCTAGGAAATGCTTTATAATAACAACCAATAACAACGCTTAATAATATTATCATGCATTAATAAGACTTTAAGTGCTATTAATAGCATTTTAAACATAGCTATTGATAAATTATAAAGAATTTATAAAAAACATATTGACATCACAAAGTAACAGGCAACAAACAGTTGCCTCTCGTCCAGTAGTAGTGAGGAATAAGTGGATATAAAAAAAAACTGCATGGATGTTAACAGTTTATAACTGTTTATTTATATTAATAAAATCCTTATGAGTTTCTAATAATTGTTCATTATAGCATTAAATGTATTTTTTCAGTTTAATTTACTTATAAATCTTCTAGTATGAACACATTAGCATTTAACTAGGCTTTTTGCAGATAATGACTTCATTACATATAACTAAGGCATTGCAGTGATATTAGAAACTGAACTGAGGGAATGAGCGAACTGTGGTGTAAAAAAAGGCCGCTTATACACAAGTTAATGAATGTGACCTCTGACCTCTGGCCCCAAGAACAAGGGCCCTTGCTAAAGATGCAAAGTGCAGCCAGTTGGACAACAGTCATCAATCTTGCGTGAGCCTGCTCACCCTCCTTAATGCTATATTAGGGTGCTTGGAGCCCCCCACACAGCTCAGCTAATTTTCTCATAGCCTTGCAGAAAAACTGGCAGAAAACCAGCTGTTAGCAGGGCCTGTCGCCAGGTTTGAGGTCACCGGCACATACACACACACACACACACGCACAAGGAGTACACAAATATATGGGACATGAGGTGGCACACTGCAGCATTTCCAGCGGCTTCATATGCTAAGTAGGCTAAAATCAAATTGTCACTGCAGCAGCTTTTTTTTTTCATCTGGACTGTTGCTTAAAGTACACAACTGTTTTTTCTGTGTGTGTCACTGAGAAGTAAAAAGAAAACAAATAAAAACAAATGGCCCATTTTTACCACAAGACTACTTGTAAGCCGTGAGATGTTATCTCCAGTGCGATGGTGTTATAAAAGTAACCACTTCCCACTGACAGAGTGTAAATCTCACAGTATTCGGGGGTTATTTTTATGTTCAATTTTGACTGCAGTACATATATTACAATGTTTTACCAGTCCAAGCTCTAGGACGACGCTAGTAAAACAGGCGAGTCAGACAGTTCCAAGTTTCCCATATGATAAATACCTTGCATATAAGGAGCAAGGGGAGGATTGTGGCAAATGTGTTTCCAAGAAAATCAGTCTGCCACTAGTGCTTACGGTGATTGAATAGCCTGTAAACAGAAGTAGCAGACTTACTTGACGCTCTCTGGGAGATTCTAATATAGTTGTGCTTCCAGGAGCCGAGGCAAAGCAAGAAGGTGGGGCGCCCCGGGTTCATGAACTGAACAACGAGTGTAAGGGGCTTTTAAAATTACCCTGTCTCTGCACTTGGCCTGGTCTCTGAACCGAAACTGCCAAGTAAAAGCACAAGACTGTTGAGCGAAGGACGTCAAGCCAGTCATAAGACAGCCGTGTTCAATGGCTGATAGTGTTCCTCACATTAGCCCAAATTAAAATTAGATCTTTCTTTAACAATCTAATAAAAAAAAGCCATATGATGACACTTTCCCTCATTTATACTTTCCATCTTCTCCTCTGCAACCCCTGAGGAGTATAAATTCTCCTTTGTTCACGGTGCTCGTAAAAAGGACCTTTTTACTTGCGTGCCAGCATCTTTCCTATCTATAAAATTCATCACAGTTAGAGATCATTTTTTCCAGATCCATGTCCAATCAAGAAAGTGTGGAGACTGCAGATAGTCTTGTTGATGTTGCAGGTTGAATTAGAGGCAATATGAGCATGAAAATGAATTAAGCACACAATTTAGCACTTTAGTTGAAGGCATGCCGTTGTGTCTTCACCACACATCAGCTGACATTGGTACTATATTGGGCCTAAGGATATTACGCTAATAACAACCTAAAAAGAAGGCAGAGTCCTGGCCTGAGTTTGAGGCCTGTTTCTAATGAACAGAGGCATGGAGCTTTTTACCGCTCCGCAAACAACTCAACATGTTTTCAGTTTAGCGAATACTAAAAAAGATATCCAGTTGCTCTTTTCTTGATAGCGAGATGATTGCCACCAAAAAAAACACGTGCGCAGATGTGGATCTCAAAAAGCGTTTCACTTCCTCAGTTGTCATCTCTGCGAGTCTGGTGAATAATTGATATTTTTTTGTAACCATTTCATGGAACTCTTGACAGGAAGAATGAGAGGCAGCGAGAGATCAAACTCTGCAAGTACAGCAGTTTTCGTTGGTAGTGAGCCGTTGTGAAAATTCAAGCGAAACCACAACCTGTGCCTGGTGTGCAAAGATGCAAAGCCGCAAAGGGCGCTGTGAGTTGCTCAGAGAGCAGGTTATCTATATGTGGGGTTAAGCCACAGCCCAAAACAAACTGAAGCTTGGTCCCGAATTAAAGACATACATTTATATCAGTGTCAGCGGCGCACACAAAAGAAGGTTTGTTTTTTTTGTGGGAAGTGAGCGTGTACTTGTGCATCCTGGCTGTTTCTCAGATGTCATGTTATTCGGTGAGTTTCTCTAATTTTTTGTTTCAAATAGATAAAACCCAATGAGACATATATCCAATATTTCATAAAAACGTGGCAAATAGGAAAAAAAGTTGTTCTTCTTCAAATCAACATAGCAGATGGTTATTTTCCTAATTGTGTACACAAACTATGATCTCACAGAACAGAACATCTTGACTCTCATGAACTCTTCAAGATCAATGATATTAAATTGCTGTTCATTCACTGATTCACCTGTATTATTCATGTAATGTACTAAATGTATTTAATAGATAAACAAAACAAGTACTTTTTTGTTAATTCTTCTGTACTTTTACTGAAATTATGTTTTATATTCTTGTAACATTAATAACTTAAATGACTTGTAGAAACCTTGTCTAGTGGACACACCCACACAAAGTATAAAAGCCAATAAAAACTCAACATGAGTAACAGCAGACGCTTTCCTTGCATGCGTCTGTTGATGAAGCTCCTCGCCCCACGGATACACACCTGAATCCCCCAGACGCCTGCCTCACATCTCCTCTGACCGAACATGAAACCGGGACAAGAAACACTATGCAGCCATTTGGTTATATTTATCCTCCCGGGGGCTGTCTTGGCGCTCAGGAAACCTTTCCTCTGTGTTCGCTCTAATCGCCAGGGAACGAGACGCGCCGTGCAGATAAAGTGGCGGGCGACGGCGTATCTGTGACAGACCACCATGGACGTCTCCAGAGGTGGCCCTCTGCGACGCCGCTAATTTGACAAACCCTTCTCCTGTTTTGCACTTGGCCTCAAGGGCAGGCGCCATATCAACTTACCATCGAGCCCGGTTACGTTCGAATGGCGGGCCTCGCATCAACTTCAAGTGATTCAATTGACCAGAATTGAGCACAGTTCATTGGCTTTTGGCCGGCGGAGTGGATGGCAGCGGCACTTGGAGCCGGAGAGTATCAGTTGACCCAGACTAATTATTCATAAGGTTTTGTTGTGATGGATGCTGCTCTGGTGAGGTCAGGCAGGAGCAGCTAAGAGCAAAACAAAAACATTCCATCCTAAAAACAGAGCTGACACCCGTCGGGCATCTACAGGAATCTACGAAAGAAAATCTGACACCTTCAAAAAGAAAAACTAAAAAAGGAAGAAAAAAAATTAAAAAAGGCTAACAGGAGCGAGCATTCAGCTGTAAGTGGATAGCAGAGGGACATTTATACATTCCCAAATGGAGGTTGGATTCGAGAGGCTCGGCTGCGAAGGAGAACGACGGAGATCCTTAAATAATAGTACACCCTGTCCTCACAAACCACAGGCAGGCATTGCCTTGAAATTTATAATTACAGTAATTGTGATTTCGACAAATGGGGCCTCCGATACGCTGCTCAACGGTAAAAATACAGGTTGAGTTACCCATGAGGAGTCTACTAAAAGCATCCATCGACAAAGCCCTAATTTACCAGCTCTTGGATTGGAGACACATAAAAAAAAAAAAAAAAAAAAGCCCAGATATCTGGAGAAATATCCCATGAAAGAAAGCATTATTTAGATGAGCCTTTGAACAGGACATAAACTCGATGACTCTTGCGATGGGGAACGCGGCGAGCTCTCTTCACCTTTGAGCCGAGATGAATCACTTTCCTCACTTCTATTTACAATCAAAAATGTACCGCGGAAATGTGTGCCCACAAGCATACACACAAAAGGCCCACTTGCGAGTGAACACAATGGCGTGGCAATTAGCGGCTAGAGAGGAGGAATGCTGGATCGGTTACAGTTGTTGAATGTTAATTACAGTGTTTTACGGCGTCGAGGAGATAACGAGTTAGCGCCTGGTGACAGCAGCGACACGTCCTTTTAACGAGAGCCGTGGAAATTTATGAAACTTGAGATCAGGGACAATGAGGCATTACTGGCTTGTCAGACGCTCTCCCGCCTCACCCTCCCTTTGTCCTAATGAAGGCAGACTCTTATTTCTTTTCCCCTATCACCGCTACATTCCGGCGCTGTTAGCACCCAGAACGATTATTGTTCATCTTGGAAAAGGTAGAAATCAGCAGATTTGGATTCTGTCCATGTCCGCACAAAGTACCTTATCATCCCGCATCATTGCTGCCATAGCCTAATCAGCTTCTGTTGCAGGAATAAAAATAACCAGCAAACATGTGGACACATAAAGGCCAGAGATAAACATAGGGTCATATTACAGATAATTCCGTCTGGGACAGAAAACATAGCTGGTAGCCAGATGAATGTGAGTGACTATTCATTCCTGACTGTCTGAATAGCGAGGGATCAAAATCTTGGCGAAATCCGGTGGGGGGTTAATATGCTCATGTTGTGAAGCATGGTTTATAAATTAGGTTAATGGAATCATTGATAGAGCTCAGTTCCAATGCCAACAATGCTTAAGAGGAGAAATACCTCATGGTTTTTGACAAATCAGGGGGACATTCTTTAAATTCCCCCCCACTGACTTTCGGCACAGACATACTGTAGACTATGCAGTGATGTCGTAATCTGCTAACCAAAACAACCCCCCCCCTTACGGTTTATTAATAGCCTAAATGTTTTTTAATAGAATATTA
The DNA here is from genome assembly GCA_036785175.1 of Eupleurogrammus muticus. Classification (NCBI taxonomy): domain Eukaryota; kingdom Metazoa; phylum Chordata; class Actinopteri; order Scombriformes; family Trichiuridae; genus Eupleurogrammus; species Eupleurogrammus muticus. The sequence goes on along the minus strand of JAYKQN010000005.1, from coordinate 3,712,828 downwards.
AATCGGTTACACTGGGTCCTAAGTGGGCCCCTATGGAAATATTAGGCCTATTAAACACATAAAGGGAGCCTGTTTATTTTTTTTTCCCCCTGGTAAATTACTTGGAAACATGAGTAATAATGTATAGTAAATTATGGGATTCTTGAAATTGTAAGTTATGTCTAGATTTGAAATTGAAAAAATGAGAACAACTACATCAATCTGAATTACCTCTCTAAACAAGTAATTTATTTCTTCATCAAAGTACCCTGATTCACTTTAACGTATCCATATTACAAATCAGGTTAGGATAATTATGTTTGTGAGAATCTTAATGTAATGATTTAAGCACTAATCTCTGCAGTGAAGTTGCTGACCTGTTAGCGGTGGGAAAATCAATCATTTAAGTGGGCCGCATTCGAGATGAAAAGGAGTAACTGGCCTGCTGGAGAAAACAAGGGAAGATCTTTTAAAACCGCAGAGGATGAGGCGTCTAGGATGGTGTTCAGATGTCAATAAAAACAGGTGTTAAAAAGCTTAACTAAGATGTTAAGAGCTTGGATAATCCTAGCCTGGATCCAAGAGGGATCCGGCTCTAGAATACTAATGCTCAGGATGCACCGTTAAACCACACAGAGTTGATTAGAGGGTTGGGTTCGAGTTGCACCACTGCTACAGGCTGTTAAAGCTCAATTTGCATCTGCTGGCAATTACCAAGGATTGACGAATAAGGAATGTTCCCATATAATAACGTATTAACTTTATATCATATAGAGCATACTTGGTTGAATGGGGTCATTGAAGCCTACAAAGCCTGATTACGTATTTGACTATAAGAGAAAAAAAACACATCTTTACGCACTACATATCATACAGCACAGAAAAATTCAACTGTCGGATCTGAATGATTTTCTCTTGTACAATAGGACATATACATTATGAATACCATGCTAAGGCATTAATCATCATGGTACGGTGATGTTTCATTTAAGATGCATTGAAAATGCGATTCCTCATGCAGCCTTGTGTTGCTTATGACAATCAACTATAGAATTTGGCTCCGTTTCAACTTGGCATCATGTTTTCCATTTATGCTTAGCATTAAAATCTAATAATATTCGGCCTTATTTCTACTGGTTTATTATTTGACCTCCATATGTTTAAATCAGCCTCCACGAGACTCATCCTACTGCACAGATGCAACGTTCTAGGTTCTCAACCTGGTTCCTGGGGGACCACCGTGAGTGCAGGTTTTCGGTCTAACCAACCTGATTCTACTAGACTAGACCACTAGAGTCCTTATGAAGAACCTTCATTAGTAGAATTAGGTGTAACAAAAACCTGCATCCACGACGGCTTTCTAGGACCAGGACTGGAAACCCCTGTATGACAGCCTACTTTCACATCACGTATTTAATTACTGTTCTGAAGCCACCTCCTCTAAGGGTGCTTTTAGTCCATTCACACCAAGGTGCTTACTTCAGTTTATTTCAGTGTGAAAGCATCAGTCACACTCAGGTGCACTGAATTGAACAGACCAAGACCTCCAGAATCCGGTGAAAATGAAAATTCGGGTCCAAACGTGTCGTTCCATAAGGAGTCAAAATTCGCGCTTATTTCTACCTTGATGAAATGTCAATCAGACCACTTTTGGTTCCTTTGAAGGCGTAAAAGTGGACCAAGCTGGAGCCAATATGCTACATAGTAAGCATTTTATTACCTGAATCACTTAACGAGTGATTATATTCAAAACCATTGGCCTTGGCAAAGTTACTGGGGTTTTGCGCACCCTTCTAGTAATATATTTTCTGATTAACAGATGTCACTGTTCTCATCTAGAACAATTGCTGGATTAAAAAAAAAAAAACATCTACAACCTGATGCTGACAAAAGCAACAGGACTGTGTGTCTTCTCTAGCAGGAGTGCTAAATAATTCCAAAAAACTTCATGACTTTATGTCTTATAACTTCAAATGAAATGTATTGTTGAAACACTGTCAGTATTCATTAATTTGTATTTTCAAACAGCGAGGGCAGGACAACACTTAAAAGTACCTGAAACCGTGAATATGCTAATTTGGACTGAGCTAATCGTAACAGAGGAAGCAGAAATCTCACCTCAACATAGAAAAAAAGAGCAGCTTCACCCTCAAAGGCAAATAAGCAGTATACATGGTTGCATCTTGCAAATCTACCTCCACAGTGAGAGAAGACACCCCCACGTGTTGCGAAAACCCTTCATTGTCAAAGATGACGCCTCCATTTGGACGATAAATAAATAAATGTGACACTCGTCTCTGTTTTACTTAATCAACTTTGAATGTACCACCTTGCTTCGTACAATCTCTTACATGCCACCCCATAATCAAATCAGCATCTGGTGTCAGGGTGGCTTGCGGTTCGGGGGTGTTTCTCATTTGTAAACACCACCTGCCAGTCCTCGCTCCTCGTCACTTGCTGGGGTGACGTTAGCGCGAGCGTGAAATGTGATTTTGCGCCGAGAACCGAAACTCCGCGCCCGACACATCTGAGAGTGGCCACCTGGAAAGCGAGCGTGAATAATCCACGGTCAACCCGAGTCAGAGCGAGCTGTCATGCGTAAGACGCGAGCCGGGCGGTGGGCGAACCAGCGCCGCGAGAGAAAGTGCGTCGTGTCCCAGTAATTTCATGAATCCATATTAGGTCCATGTCATCTCCTAACCTTATGATCCAGCGTACTTCCTGTCGCATACAATGAGCCATTACACTGGTGACACGGAGCTGTGACATAAGCTAACATAATGTTATGTTATTCAGAACAAAAAAGACACATAAACATATGTACAAAAACAGCATTTCTTCTTATCTATAAAATCGCTATGCTTAATAAACAATGTGGCTGTATGCGTTACATGAAGTTGAAGAAGTATTCAGATCATTCTTAGGTGAAAGTACTAATGTAGCAATAACAATTTAAAAAATACTGTATTAAAAGGAAAAGTCCTGCATGAGAAATTCCACTCAAGTTAAAATGCATAAGTAGTAGCACAAAATGTATGTAACGTAATGTAATGGGATGAAGTGTTTTATCCCTCTGATACCACTATGACATCATCAGAGTATTAATACGGAAGCATCACAGCTTTGTAGTTTGAACTACTTTAGATACAGATTAGTCCAGTAACCCAGGGGTCGGGCCCCTCCAAAGGGTCAGCAGATAAATGTGAGGGGTCGTAAGATGATTAATGGGGGAGGAAAGAGGAAAACACAAAGCTCTGGTTCACAAATCAGGTTTGAAGGGGGAAAAAAAATTCTTTATTTGCTGGAGCCATTAACAACTAACAATTGTAAGATGTCAAAGACTAGAGGGTAGACACCACAGGTTTCATCTTTAACTATACGTTCTAACAGCTTGTTATATCATCCAATCTGCATCTTCAAAGTAACTACAACTGTCAGATTAAGTGGTGAAGTATAACTTAGCATCAGATGAAAATACATACCTCAAAATGTACTTTTTGTCCCTCATGTCCCCCATAAAAACTAGGAGAGGCTTGTACTCTCACATTCCCCCGTGCAGACCACTTTCGTTGGCCAGCCACGATGCCGTGACAAGGCCCTTGTTAATCACACACACATTCAGCTATTGATGCTGAGGCTTTAAAGCGCCCCCACAATCCGAGAAGATCAATCATAAGACAATTTATGCTCCTTGGTCAAGTTTGGTTAATACAACGCCGCTCCGTGCCTTCTGCATGAGCACACATAATGCAATCAGATTCCCATTGACAGAGTGCCTGGGCTATGATTAGATTTCCCTTCGGAGGAGAATGACACATAGATATTCACTATTCAGTGGTACACCTGCTTAACAACCCGGGGAACTTGTGCGGTGCATGCCAGCCAGCTGCACTGAAACATAGGACACCAGACATATCACATATAAGTTGGCTGGCGTCTTGCCTTCTGATGAATGTCAACAGAGCAGTTAGCAGAGAGGAAATGAGAAAAAGAAGGAGACAGACAGACAGAAAGAGAGAGAGAGAGAGAGAGACAGAGAGAGAGAGAGGGAGAGAACAAGAGGAGAGGAGGGGTGAAAGAACACACAATTATAAAAGCTTCATTTCTTCAGAGAACCATAAAGTCTCGTCCCAGAAGGGCAGCTGAGCACAAATCAATTTCTTTCAGTCGATTACAAGCACTGGGGTTCTAACCTTCATTTGTGAGTCTAATACTCCAACAGTTATGTAGAACACATACCAATTAAGCAATTCTGCTGGAATAAGAGGGCTGTGAACTGACGCGATTATGGAGGCCGGGCCCCTGGGGAGGTCGGGCTATCGGCTCAGGAGCAGACAGAACGACGGGAGTGGGGCAGGAGAGATTGGGACGAGAGGGAGACAAGGGGGTGGGGGGTGGTGGGGTGGAGAATGAGGAGTGAGGAGAGCGATAGAAGCCGAGGAAAAAGTCATTTATTAAGTCTAATACTCTGTGAAATGTTCCCATGGTAATAAGGCAGGGAGATTGCGTTAATATCAGGGAGCCATGCAGAAAAGGTCACTCGATATCTGTGCCGCCCACCGGGGTCGCGCCGATGGGAAAGCGCTCAAACACATCTGATAATGCTCTCAGCGTCGTCGCCCGGCGCCAGAGGTCGAGAGGATGGGAGCTTGGGAAAAGATGCCATTTGTGGAAATTGCTCTGATGTGCCGCTGTGCTCTGACACAATTCTCACCGCCAGCTTTTTTTTTTCTTCTTTATGTGCAGACAGGCACGCGGTGGCTGAATGGAATCGGCGCGGTTGACACCTAGACAAAGATTATCAGGAATAAATGTAAAGCTCCACGGCGCATTATGTCCTCCCGCTAAGGTTTGATTTCGCAGCCATTCCTGTCTGCGATGACATGTATGGGGGAGGCAGCCACCGCCCCCCCCCTTCTTTTCTTTTTTTCCTGATTTTCAATATCTGTTTGCACACAGGTTCATGAAAGGAAACGCATTAGAGGCACTCTCCATCTTTCTATTGTCACAAAATAAATCTGATGCCATTTTCCTCTTGATTTAAAGAGCTTGGATGCATCTCCGCAGATATGTGTAGATCAACACATTGTCATTCACTGCCAAGCAGCGCACCTTAACCACCGCCCTCGCCCGCCAGAAGATTTATGGTAATTCCTGATAGCATGTGATAGGATGCGGCCCATAAACCCATGTGAGATATGTGTTTCTATGGTAACCCTTCCCTCTGTTCGCTAGCCCTGTGTGCCTTGGCGTTTTACTTTTTTTTTTCCTCCCCTCTGCATTGTAGGCGCTGTCTATTTGGATGCCAGCGCAAGGAATGAGATGCAGATTTGTGGCAAGGCAGACACACAGATGTTTCCTCATTGCCTTTTAATCTCCTATTCCCTCGGCACCCGGCGAGAAGCGCTCCCCCTTAAGAATGGTAATTGGACCAGATGAATAATAAACAAAACGAAAACAGACCGATGTTTGCAAGGAGCATTTTAACACTTTAGAACGATCATACTTTATGGCTATTATTAGCACACAGGAGACAAAAGCGCATTCTGCTTCTAGGAATAATACCCGGAACTTGTCTAAGCAGTCGGAGCCCGATCAGGGCCATTCACTGTCAGAAAAATGTCCCTTTGTACCAGTTTCCTACCCTGTACTCCAGAAAAATGACACTGAAGACACTTCAAATATTCACTCGACTGAATTGTTTGTCCTGTGATTGTATTCAGTTGTGATTAGGAATGGGGATCAAAACCATCATTTTGTCTTTTTGGAAAAAAAAGAACATTTTTATTCCAAACGACTGTATTTATTTTGGTTTCTTGCCAAAAGTCAATGTTACATTTGAAAACGTCATGACGATGTTTTATTTACTCTGACTTTTACTGAGCGGACCCATCATAATGCCACTTCATCGCAGCTCATTACTAGTAAACCAACTCTAATCTTGTCAATTTTCAACATCGGATTCATATTTTTTAGGGGGAATTTGCAGTAAATATGGGGTTTTGCTCACTTTGGTTTATTGCCAGTTGACTGGCCGCTTTGCAGGAGCGGTCAAACACGCCGCTTCCAACTGATTGGCGAAGTGTTTCATGATGTCGGCGATGGTTTTTCCCCCTTTGCACGTGTTATTGCTTTAAGCTGCATTTTGCACACACTTTTGACTGTTTTTCCCGGGTGGACATGACGAAGGAGCATTGTAAACACATTTATATTTGTAGGTAAAGTAAGAAGCAGTTTGTTCTGTAGCTCATTTGTGCTCTGGTACTGACCCAATTCGGAACATGTACCAAAAAAAAAAAAAAAAGGGCATTCGCTAAACTAAGCTAAATATTTTATGTTTCCTCTTTCTAATTATCTGGCTTCCGCATCTGCTATTTGCAGTGCATAAAACACGTTGAACGCAAACTACAGCTCGGTAGATTCATCGCTTGCAAATTTCAGATATACTGATTTCATTAAACGCCGCCTGGCACGGTGTCATGTGGCGAACACTTTCACTCCATCTCCCATCCGGCCAAACATCAGCCTCCATACCAGGAGGCGCTAGGCTTGTTTGTTGACGGCACGGCGAGATAAATGTGCATATTTCGACACCGTGTGATATTGGGAAAAAAAAAAACAGCTATTTGCATGAAAAGCCTGTCCCTCTTCCTCCCCGGAGCGCTTTTTTACAGGAGGATATTTCAAATGCTATCAAATGTGCCAAACATTTACTTTGATAACTCCATCAGATGGCTCCCCGGGTTTAATGTTAGCAATCCGAGAGTGCAGAGGCACACGCCTATCACAGGCAATAATGGCGGGGGGGGGGAGAAATACGAGGAAGGGATGAATAAAATCTCTTTAAAAAGTTCATAAATAATGCACCTTGCGCACCGGAGAGTTGTCGCCTATTTAACTATGCATGCTCTCTTCCTGGTTTTTCCCATGCTGGCAGGGACACAAACGCGGCATGTGTTGTGGGTCAACATGACAGCGCAGGAGGAGAACAACCTGAGGCTCCATCAATCCTCGCAGCCTTGGCCTCCCACCCACATGGAGCCCCTCCCTTACCCCCATGGAAGCTCTCCAGCCATAGGATGACTGCACCACCTACTGCATTTCCTCGCCGTGCCGAAAATCCGTAATGAGAAAAGGTTGAAATCTAGTGGGTGACCGTGCGCCTGCCAAAAACGAGGAAGAAGAGTGGGGAAAATGGGGGAAAAACAAAAGTGCAGGACTAATTATCCAATTAATGTGCAATTAAGCCCATGCAGCCTAATGGTGTGTGTTGGGTTTGGTAATAGTGCCACCAGACTGAGGAGCCTATTAAAGTGACGGTAGGCTGCTGTGCAGAGCGGACGAACGCCATCCCCACCAAGGGCCGTGACAGCAGAATTACAGCATCTGTTGGGATTGCAACGCGAAAAGAAGAAAAAAAAAAACTGGATATTGTGTTTGGGGCCCAGGCATGCTGACTGCAAATTTGAAGTGGGGAGAAAAAAAAACAAAAAAACATCAAACCCCCCTGACACAAAATTCAACAACGCATTTCATTAAGATTTCATTATCTGCCATAGCTGAGTTTGCTAATAAATGCTAATTATATTCAAGCTAATATTTAATCACACACAATTTCTCCAGTCAACTCAGTTTGAGGAAATACTAATTCTAATGAACACATCCGTGGTGCAGTTTATGAACTTCGGCGCCGGCGAAACGGGAGAGGAAAAAACGTGGATGATGTTTAAAAATGCCTTTTCAACTATGAGCGTTATTAGCTTTGACTAATTTCCTGCCCTAATGAGATCCTCTTGGAGGGATATTTTGGTGCAATTAATCATGCACATAAAATAATTAGGAGCATAAATATTTATTGCGTTGTGTTTCTGTCTAGTACAGGGTGTGGTGAGTAGAAACGAGCCTATTGACTTTGCAGGGGGAAAGCACGATATATTAGTATCACGTGCCGTGATGCACGTATTACATCAAAATCACAATGTGTTTGGATCCACTTAGGGTACTATTTTGACTACTTTTGTTACAATTCCCCTTTCCCTTTTAAAATGCACTGTGCATTTAAATCTGTGGAGGAACTGTACGCGAATACGCAAAAAAAAAACACACCAATGCACACAGCCATGGAAAAAAGACTCCATCCATCTCTACAACCAAAGCTTCCTGTTATGTGTGAAAAATTGTTACTGCATAAATGAGGCCTAAAATAGTGTTCTTGTCGCTTTTTGCCACCGGGAATTTTGCAGCATCTTTGATTAAGCATGGTTTGGGTTCAATGGAAACCCCCCCCCTTTCCGTTGGGGGAATTTGTTATTTTGGTGAAATAACTGTGCTTTGCCCCCTCATAAGAGACTGGAATATTCAACATTTTTCCTGTAACAAATTGGATAATGCCCCAGAGACTGGATCATTTAGGTTCCATTGGCCAGACAGTGGTTAGGCTCCAGGAGATTTGTGCTCATTTAGCCGACAATTGGAGGTCAAATCTAGTCCGGGACCTTGGTCGGTATGGATGTTTGGCTTCTCCGGAGTGGTTCACAGACTCATCAGGACCGCCCCAATAATTTCAAACATGTTTGATATTCAGGATTTACGTCAACGCATTCAGAGGCAGACCACTAGAATAATAGCTAGATTTAGAGAGGCGAGTTCATGAGGAGACGCCATCCCAGAGTGGCTGACAGTGTTGTCAAGCAGCGGCAGATATTGACGGATAATAAAACCGACAGTTAAAAATCTCACCTCCAGTGCTCGCCGAAGAATAAAAAACTGCGTCTCCCCAAACTTTTTTTTTCAACCGGACTTTAGCCCTCTGCTTTTTTTTTTGTTTTGCCTCAGTGCAAATCTTTACCAAAAGCGAGCTGTTGCACCACGTCAAGTCTCTGTTTTGTGTTTACATCTGCTATTTAGGATTAGAGAGAGAGAGAGAAAGAGAACATGTGTTACACTTCTCCTCGTGATGCAACACCATTTCACAATCAGTCAGGATTTTAAAACTCTTGTAGCCTGAGCTTTATCAGCAAAGATTGGTCAATGCAAAGAAGGCTAATCTTTTAACAAATGGGGAACATAGTAAAAGGTTTACTGTGTTTGGCCATTAGTAGATAGAAAATATAGGTGAAATGTCTTATGAGTATGTCACAGGATTTATGGATATTACCTAGTTGGAAGCTGCCAAAGTGCACACCACGTAGCTGTAACTTCGCTTAGGCACTTTCAATCAAAATCTCATCTCAGGGATGTTATGCAATTGAACATTATGTCCCAGACTACACAGAAAACATACTGCATATGCCGCGATGCTCAGGCGGCTTCAGCATCGTCCTGGAATCACAAAACATTTCTGAATACAACCCCGACACCAGCCATGATGGCAGCTCAGGCCTATGGGCCCGCGAACAACACAAAAAAAAGTAAATATTGCTAGAACACATGCTCCGACATGAAAATGCAAACACACAGGGGTATAATGTGTAGCCAAACCCAGATAAGTCACTCATATAGGCAAAATGTTACTCAACATCCCCTGGCTGATTATGAGCCTTCACAATTTTTATCACTGCGCTGGGACAACTGTGCAAATACACACGGAGCAGCCAGAGATCTCTCAGGCTTTCAGCACAATCATCCACCCTTTAGCCGGCTTTCGTCTCACTCGGACTGATCCTCCAGGACTCAGCAGGCCAGGGGCCGTGTGACCCGTCAGGTGAGAGCTGCCTGTGCCGGCACCGGGTAAGGCCAATGTCAACAGGACAGGAGTGGAGGTGGAAAGACAATCAGCGGCGGGATGGGATTTAATCCAGGCTCAGAGCCGGAGTAATGGAGTGTCTGTGTCTGGGTGAGCGATGGATTGCGAGGCGGCGGCGTCCCCCGAGCCCCGAGCCCTCTGACTGCAGCCATCTGGAGTTGATCTCTATCTTGTTCACCTCAAACCCAGACATAAAATGGCAGTCATTCCTCTCTCCCTCTTTCTCTCTCTCTCTCCCCCCTCCTTTCTCTCTTAGTCCCAGGTATGTAAACAATCAGACACACTTTGTCTGGCCATGTTTCATTGATTTCTTGTCACGCTGCCTTTAATCAGCCCTTCACTGGTTTAATTATCTGTAACTCGTGGTATGCCGGCCCGCTTGTATTACACCCCTATAAGTCACGTCAACCTCCAAAACAGGATTTTTTCATCTCAAAGTCACGTTCACCCTAAGTGTAGAAAGAGATTTTTTTAAATCAAAAAACCTAATTCGGAATCTTTTATAGATGTCAAAAATTGTGCTCTGAAAGGAGGATCCGTAGCGGGGAAAAAAAAAGGAGGCAAAGACACCTCTGAACCCGTGATTTCTTGTAATAATGTTCCCCCGAGGTTAAAAGAGAGAGCTGCTTGACATAATTGCGCCGTGCCGGAGCAGGGCTAGACCAATAAAGGTGACTGGGTCACAAAAATGCCCCCGCAAAAAAAAAAAAAGCCAGCAGCTTGTGTTACTTATCGGACTGTTTTAAATACCTCTCTCAATGTGAATCCAATTACCGGCAGCCTTTGTTTGTTCAGACAAAAGCAGCCATGTTCAAGGCCTGTCTTTCCCTGATTTTAATCAATTCTCCAGGGAAGTGTGGGAGATACAGATCAGGACTTGCCATACGTCAGTGAAAGATATGTGTGTGTGTGTGTGTGTGTTGTGTGTGTGTGTGTGCACGCGTGTTGGTCGTTTGTGCATGGGCTTGTGAGACTGTAAGAATGACTGGGTAAAAAAGCGTTTAATTCATCTTGAAAAAAAAATGCCAAATAAACAAAAGCCGAAAGTTCCCTCTAAGTTCTTTTTTTTTTGTTTCCACTTCTAGATAAGAGCCAAACAAAAGCAGCAGACAACATTTATATTAGATGATTATGACAGATCATATTGTTGTTGTTGTTCCAACGTCTGTTTCTGGTACCTAGAGGGGTTATTGTAGGACTCGACTACTTGGCAGATGTTCTCAGACGCTGCAGCATAGTGCGGCAGGGGACAATCCACTTGCTCCATATGGGAACTTTTCTCTCCCGATAACAGAAGCCTTTTGCTTTTTAACATTCAGTGGAAAAATTTGGGGGAGAAGACGTTGCAGGGAGACCGAACAACGTCAGCGGGGTTGGAGCGATTTCTTCTTTCTGTTCCCTTCCAGAGAAACAATTGGCGAGAACCCTCCTTCAACCCCCCTTCTCCGACAATGAAGGTTCATTTTTGCTGTTGCTCCAAAGGGGATGTGTCAATCTTAATGAATTGCAAAATGTTTCCATTTGCATTTCAATTTAGTAACCTCCCTCTCAGAGGCGATGCGACCCCTCCCGAAACCCCGGCTCTAAATCACATTAAGCATACAACTGTCTTTTGTAAGGCCCTGCAACAATGTCACCGTGGTTCTCCCTCTCCATCATTATGCCTGCTGCTTTTTGTCGGCCTGTTTACAAGCCAAATAAATAGCTACACAAAACATCTGGAGCCACAAAAGAGCTGAAGTGGGGGGCTCTTAAAAGAGACTGCCGCCAACAGACTCCCAGCCCACTTTAACCCCTCTTGTCATGTACAAACCACCAACCAGAGCGCCAGAACAAACCAAAACCTTCAGATGTTACTTTAGGGTTTTGCTTACAATTAGTGCCCGTAGGAGTCACGTGGAGCAAATGAATCATATTCTGGCTTTTGTGAGAATTACGTGGGGAAAAAAAAAGTCTCAGACAGCTGTGTGTTTCTTTATATTAACTGCGCTCCCATCTGGTCAAATAGTTAATCTTCACATTAGATCATCAAAGTTTGATGAGAGTCTATAAAAACGAACTTCTGGTATATTTTGTTACAGATTTTTCTTTTCAGGACTCTGAGACAATGTCAAGAAAAACTGTGCCCAACTATTAAATCCACATCTCTGGTCTTTGGCGCAGGTCATCGATTTTGTTGAACCGCCGCTGTTTCTGACTGCGTCCGGTTGAACTGTACTGAAATCTAATCTGGACGGCATGTGTGAACTTAATGGTGCATGGCTCCATTCAGGCCTCCTCATCCTGGAGGTCAAGCGCACTTTTTTATGAGGTCACGGTCCGCAGATCCACAACCTAAATTTCCCATGACAGCGGCTGTTACTTTTGTGCATCCAAACAAGGAAAAAGGCTCGGGAGAAATGTTGTCCTTACGGTTTCTGGTCAGACCGTGACTAGGAAAATCTCTCCTAGGGACCGGAGCCAAGGAGGAGGCAATAGGAGGAATATGGGTTGTGTAAACATGCCATCGGCTCCAAGGGCACGCGGCACAATAACTTATGGAATGTCTCACGTCTCCATCTACACAGAAGGATAAGTCATGTTGAAAGGAGGTGCTGGTGTAATTTGTTATGGGTGTGCTGCTTCTGGTGGTTCACGTTGGAGATTAATCCCAGCAGTAGAGAGTAACGAAAAAGAGATTGAGTAAGGCTTTTTTTTTTATACGTAATGATTTTGGCACAAAATGGGAAACTTTTGTTACATGACAGCAGTGTTGTCGGCTCTCCGAGATGCAATTTCCACTTCAGTGCAAAGGCTTTCTGTTGCAGTGTGTACTGGCAAGATGTATTGTCTAATATTATAGAATCTTTGAGCAAAGTTTGAGTCGCAAAGTTACGCCGCCAACTACTGGCCTGGCATGAACATCACAGCATTTTCCACAGACTTTGTTCGTCCTCATGCGCGAGGAACAGAATCAAGATGTCGCTCCGTGAGATTGAAAAGTTTGCCCTGTTCCATGCATCTGTTTTTGAGAGCCCCATCATCTAAACAAGGCCTCAAGAAAAACATTTCACCCACCGCGCTGATCAGCACCGCTGGTCATGGTCGAGGGCTTCGTCCGAGGCTCTGAATTAGAAGAACAAAAGAAATGTGGGGTAGATAATTCCACAGCCCTGTTGTTAATGTGTGTCCCCTTTTTTCCACTTGGTAACATTAAGTGAGTGGGAAGCAGAAAACACAAGAAGTGTAGGAAAAAGTTAAACCCCCTCTACAGAAGCCGGAGTCTAATAAGCGGTTTGCGTGGGAGTGTAAGATGTTTCAGACCCTGACCTTCTAAGCCTCATTTTTGCATCTCTGAAGTGAACGCAACTTCCAGTCACTCCAAGCTTTTTGTGCTGGAGGGCCCTATGGAATTGATTTTTTCTCTTTTTTTTAGAAAAAGGAAAAGCAATAACAACTTTTAAAAAAGCCACTAGAAAAAAAGGACTCAGTTCAAAAGTACGTGCAACACAACGAGATTTCCCGGAACCCCATTCATAACAGCGATGCCTTTTTTGCTGCCTATACCACACACTTCCTCCAGATTATGCTTTGTTTTAAAGCAGGAAAAAAAAATGAAGAGGAAAAACCCGATATTCTGCCCATGTGAACCGGAGACACCATCTTTCATGTCCACAACAAAAGGTCAAACTCTCATGCATCCCACGTTCAGACCCGGCAGCTAATCGCCTCACTTCCCCAACCCATCCGAGAGAATTACCGTGGCTGTTAAGTGTGCATAATGAATGCCATAAAGCTGGCCTATAAAGCAGGCTGTCGCCCGGCCCCTGATACTGAGTGGGAGAGAATCTGAACACAGATCGGACTCTGCACCCACCCCCCACCCCCCCCATTGCACGTACAGAAGGATTGCTGATGTTTTTTTTTTTCCGTGCGGAGGGGAGAGGCGGGGTCGCTTCCACATCAATAATGAGCGCTAATATTTCAAAGGAGGACACAGAGCCCAAGCACTGACCGTTATATTAAAAATCAAACCGGTGTGACCTTGTTAAGATGGATGCTCGGTTGTCACCCCCACCCCACCCCACCCCCCTCCCTGGTGCAGCCGAGCCGCAGACGGCGCACTGCATTAAAGGTGGCTCTTCGTTTTTTTTTTTTTTAAAGCATGGGCTATGGCCGCAGATATACGGGGTGCACCGGGAGCATTACGAGTGGCATTTAATTAAAGAAAAGTAAGCCATGGGATTTTATAGACTGGCCGGGGATTGCTTGATCTGGTAAGTAAGTGGAAATGAAGGATGCTTGAAAGGCGGCATAAATCTAACACGGCGCTAACTTAACCTTCCTATCATTGTAAAAGTCAGGGCGAGGACACTTTAAGCCCCGCACTGCAGAGAATTGTTATCTTGCTCGGCTTTGAAATTTGTGGTACAGCGAAACGGTAAAAAAAAAATAGGGAACTCGTCGCTAATATTTGACGAAACCTAATCAACACACTCAAGGATGGAGAAAAGGCAAAGGTTTATTGATGATAAATGGAAATGCATCTGCGGTTCTGATCCACTTTAACAGAGCCTGCTCCTGTTCGGCTGCGGCTGGTCCAGGTCAGACTTCAGACTGATTTATAGGCTGCTAATTAGCCCCAGATGACAGTGATGAATGCGCTACACACCTTTCTAGGCTGCCTTGTTGGGTAACATCTGAAGGAACCTGACAAAGCTCTCGTTTCACAGAAAGCTCTTAATTACCCCGACACAGTTATGGATTGACCGCAAACAGACGTGCGCGTTCTTGACGTGCTGCGGCGGGGAGGAGATGCGGAGCAGAGAGAAGACAGAGAGGATGGAACGAAAGCCTGGTGCTAGTCTGCAATGTGGGACGAAAAGTGGCAAGACAAATGGCTGAAGGAAGGACATTTTTTTTTTGTCCCTGAGCTCACCGGGTGTCAAAGAAGACATTTTTTTTCCCTCTGGGATAATCAAAGATAGGTCAGGTCAAAAGGTCAAAGAAACTGTGTGCAAAATAAAATGTTCTTTGGATGAAAATATGGAAAAAGCCACCTCTTCATGTTCTATTTGAAACCATAGCTTAAAGTAAAGGGTGATTAAACCCCTGAGAAGGAAAAATACATGTGATTTTTAGAGAAATGTTTATATGGCCAAAGAAAAGGTGGTCTACCTAGTGGTTTTCAAATTGTTGAAGAGGGTAAGCCTGGACATATTTCAAACATCTTTTAAAAGAGCCAAACCACCTGTGTATTGTGTTATTAGAATATCCCCCTATTAAAAAAATCTTAAAACCAAAACTGATGCAGCTAAATTAGCATTACCTTAAGGACATTTACCTTAGGGGCTGCAGGAATGAGGCAAAGAGAATCATTAGGGATCCCCCCACCCCTTTTTTCCCCCCCCTGCTGCGGTTAGGAAGAAGGTACCAGACACACCAGTCCAGCTTCTATCCTCAGGCCACTGGAATCTTCAGAGAGGTCACTTGCTAAACTGCCCGTTGGGATGCCAGACATCCAAATAAATAACACCAAATGTTACTTTGGGGCAACAAAAAGCCCTAGGGGCAGACAATATGAACAAATATTTCTCTTTATATATAAATATTACCACAGAATTCAAGAGAAAGAAACCTTGCCTCTTATATTAGGCTAACCCCTCTAGATGTAGCTATATGTAAGATAGCAAGTTAGCATTTTGCTAACATCAGCTAACTTAGGATGTAATTATATTGAATTTAACCAGATTATCCTTAGTATTGATATGTTCAAATGTGTTTTATGACCAAACACACAAGCAGCACAGAGCATTACTCAGTAAAACTAAAGGTTGAACAAATCTGCTCAACTGTCATTGATAACTGTCCAAGACCTGTAAACACACTAATATTGCAAAGTAAAGTTCTTAAGCAAGTCAACCTTATGGTCAACCTTTTATAGCCATTCGTATTATACACTTTGTTACAGAGATAATGTGTATTTATTCATAGCTACGCAGTGTAAATAAGACAGACCAAGAAGAAACAACATGTACCGGATCGCTTCCTTATCCATCACATGCCATCTGGTGAACGCTGCACTGCCAGTGCCATAAAGGAGACACTTCCTCCTCTCCGAGCCCCCCCGGGTCCTTGTTTGACACATGGCATCCTGTATGGAGACAGAGGCCCCGCTCGAAAAAAAAAAATCAAAAAACACGCACCCGCCGTCTCGCCCGTCATGTCACGGGGGTCAATAACAGGCTGTCTCCCCCACCGCCACACATTTATTTTCCTTTTTCCTGCTTTGTTTAAATACCAAATTAGAGTTTCCGTGCAGGAAGCCAACGTGGAGGAGGAGGTCTCAATTCATCTCATTCCCTAAATATTTGGATGACTGGTAATTTACTTTTAGTGATATGAAATGATTTCCTTTCCAGTTAAGAATCAAATAATGATTTCCATCTGTCTGGGGTGCTGTGAAGTGGTGCTGCTGTGTTTGTCTTAAGTATATATGACTATGTGTGTGTGTGTGTGTGTGTGTGTGTGTGTGTGTCTGGCAGTGTGAATAGGTGAATGGAGTCAGAGAGAGGGCAACGTGACCCGTAACTCTGTGAGCCGGCCTGAAACAGACACAACATGGCATGGGAAAAGACACCACCATTTAACTTCATTCAGCAGTGATTTAAGTTTAGTTTATCTTTATATTTTGGTTTGAGGATTTTAGGAACAGAATATGTCATTTTTTTCTGGATTGTCTTGATCTTGTCTGTCTAAAAATGTCTAAACCATATTAATTATTATTATTTTTGTGTGTACTTTCATTATCCATCCAT
Source organism: Eupleurogrammus muticus (assembly GCA_036785175.1). Lineage (NCBI taxonomy): Eukaryota > Metazoa > Chordata > Actinopteri > Scombriformes > Trichiuridae > Eupleurogrammus > Eupleurogrammus muticus. The sequence continues at coordinate 3,696,307 of JAYKQN010000005.1, read as the reverse complement.
CCGTTTACATCTGTTTTGGAATTTCTTTAAATAAATATATATATATATATATATATATGCCCCACGATTGGCTGGCGACCATCTGGGGTGTATCCCTGCCTCTCGCCATAAAATGCGCTGGGATAGGCTCCAGCAGACCCCTGCGACCCTGAAAAGGAATAAGCGGGATAGAAAATGGATGGATGGATATATATATATATATATATATATATATATATATATATATATATATATATATATATATATATATATATATATAATTTTTTTTTTTTTTTTAATTTAATCTCATCAAGGGACAGATTTCTGCTTATCGATATCTCCCGTGTGCATCAATGTTTTGATTTCAAGCCACATTTCTATAATCAACTTTTTAAAATCTTGGTCGTCTTCTTCTTTTTTGTAAAAATCAGATGAAGGCTTTTACTCATAGGATAGTTTTAATCATCATAAGAGACCTCTGTGGATAATTTAGCTCCCGGTAAAAAAACTCCTGAATGATGAACACTGAAGGAATCCTAACCAAGACCGGCTGACTGCAAATGCTATGAAGATGCTATTATGGGATGTTATTCTTAACTTTACATAAACTCACATATTGTGCATTTGAGACAGTGTAATCAATTCCTGACTATTGATAACATGCCAAAAATGCAGCTTTGTCCATCTGAATATAATCCTAAGATTAACTACAGATACATGTGCTGTAAGCATTTAGGGTCATGTATTGGACACAAATGTAATTATTCGGTAACTCGGCTTTTCATGGTCCACCAACCGTGCATGTCAAAGTCTGCGGTTGTCATTGGTTATACTGCTGTTGCTTGATCATAGGATAAAGAGATAAATCCAGCTGTGAGTGTTACATTGAGTCATCCATACATGGAAGGCTGAAAAGCCCATAAACAGACTTTCTCATTCCTATCTCATTGAACACGTGCATAAGGATTTACTAATGAACAAGATGTCCCAAAAAGCAGGGCCGATACATGACAAAGGTGATGAGGTGTTGAGTCACAAATCCACATTTTGTCCATTAGTCCCCTGAGCTACCAGAACACCCTTAGCAAGGATTAATTTAGAGGTCATCCGGCACGTTGAAATTCACTCAATGTGCCATACACAACCCTGATGCGTTTCTCCAAAACTGCGTTCCGGTGGAAATCCATTTTCCTCTCCTTTCTGTGTGAGCTCTGTTTATAAAGCTATAACATACAATAAATGCTATATGCTGTCACTGCCAATTTCATCTCTTTGTGCTGTGGGAGAAACTATCGATGAGCTGTTGCAGGCTGTTAAATTAAATGGAACCCCGTCCACAGCAGAGCGATTGCTCCTCTGACGTGAAATGACACATCCCAGGACCGGTTCAATAAGTCACATCTTTGAATGAAAACCGCCACGAGGCACAATGTCAAAACACAATCTCAAACTTGTATGTGAAAGTGGAGGGGCTGGGGGTTTGGTAATCGGCAGAGTTTATGTTGCGATAAGAGAGCGGGTAGTGGTACTTTATCCAGTGCAGCAATTTCACTGTTGTAGAGAATCTGAACGCTAAACACCACAAAAGAATTGATATCAGGTTATATGGGAGGGGGGGAAACAACAGGGATTATCAAGGCTAGAGACAAATATGTTTAAGTAAGAATACATCTATAACTAATAGTTACATAATTTCATCAGCTTTGGTGTATATGTGTAGCAAAACAATAATTAACCTACAAAAGGGTTTAACTCATCCAAAACCTTTAATTCATGTAAGAAAATCATAGAATAAGTCATTGCCATCAAAATAGAAGTATGACTCTAGGTGGCGATTTGTGAATGATTCATTTAAGGCCTTTAAGTCATTTCAAAATGTCATGTTTCTTTGACATTGTGTAAAAGCAAGGTGGTTAAAATTTTTATACGAATAAAAAAAAATAGCCTGCAATGGTCAGATTATACAGGAGGATACCGGAAAAAAGAAAAAAATAACTACACATTTAAATGAAACATTAATCTATTACTTGCATTATTGTTCCAATAAAGTAAAGTAAAATATCAGTGCAGGGGTCAACTGGAAAACAGGACATCCCATCCTCTCAGAACAAGGGTTCTCCATCACAGCTAAAGTTCATCTCGTATTCGCCAACCATCTTTCACACATTTCTGCTGTTAGATCATCACAACCAGCAGCCAAGCAAAAAAATCGTGGATCGTGGTCAATGATTGTATATTTTACACCTCCGTTGGCCACGGCCCAGTGTTTATCTGAGCAGCTACACCCTGTTCACCAATTAACTTTAGAAATGTGTTTCACTCTGTAGCACAGCAGTGTTTGATTTGTGATGTGAGAAACCCCACATTAAAAAAAAAAAAGCTTGAGTTTCACCTGACAGCTAATTTATTTTTTAACATTATGTTTACCACCACTCCACATCAGTCCAATTTGTGAAACTTTGGCTCGGCGGGTTTTGACAAGTGGAAGGTCTGCTATGCATGTGATGACTCACACTATGAGAGAATTCCAACATATTTTTGAGAGTAAAACTATTCGACTTAGGAGTATTATCTGTTGTGATCACATAAACATGCACAACCAATAATTGACTAATCTGTACAGAATCATTTGCCTAAATGTGCTTAAATATGATAACAAAGACAATTTTTTTGATGAACTTAATTAATCTAATAGGAGTATATTAAAAAAAATAAACTAAAAAAGTATAAGGAATCCGATATGTACTAGACAAGACCTATATCAGTTTTACCATCAGTATCAGAGACAAGTGAACAGAGCATAGGGTCAAAGGTCAACATGCAGGTCTGCGCCAACTAGTTGAATAGTGATCTCTATAATGCTGATTTATTATAATGTTAATTAATGTAAGGTGCACCTGAATGGACAAAGACACAGAGAAAACGAATACTGGTTCATCCCGAGGGTTAATGGGGTTGTTCAATATCAATTACTCAACTATCACTTGTTCAGGCTGGATGTTGGAGGGTCTGATGCTGTCCTGGTTTACCTGGAAGCTGTGATGGATCCTGTGCCTCATCCTCCACTTACACCCAATTCATTACATTTCTTTTCCCTGTAATGTTCTCCACCTGCACACATCATCTACTGCAGCCTGTCCGTCCTGGAAGAGGGATCACTCCTCTGTTTCTCTTCCTGAGGGTTCTTCTGCTTTTTAGGGAGTTTTACCTTGTACGATGTGAGGGTCTAAGGACAGGGGATGTTGTGTTGCTTTTGTACAAACTGTAAAGCCCGTTGGGGCAAATCTGTGATTTGTGATTCTGGGCTATACAAATAAATTGAATTGAATCGAATTGAAATTTCAAACCTAATTTTTACCTCACTGGAAAAACCTTCCAGCTGCTGCAGGATATACATTTCATGTATTTGTTTTTTTCCACTGAAACTTAATCCCTTGTGCTGCCAAATGATATTTAAAGACAAACAGCCTATTCATGTTTTTGTCACCACATTTCTTAGCTTAAGGTGACTCTAATGAATATTGATCTTTTTCTGATAGTTGGAAGCATGACAGTGGTTATGTTTCAGTTACCATGATACATTATTCTCTCTTATATCTTATTTCCATAATTTCAGATGACAATGCACAAGGAGTGCAGTGGATTACAAAACGCACAGTTCAGATCAGTTTTAAGTCATACCTGCCTCCGATTTGGAGGCGAGTCCGAGGGAGAGGGGCGGTTGTACAGATCAACTACAACATACTTGTTGTTATACACACTTATCCAATAACATGACAATCGCGCACATGCACATAAAAATGCACAACTAAGACATGTTGTAGCAAGAAATGCACATGAAATAAACAAGAAGTTACAATAAGTACACACACACACACACACACACGGAGGGAGCTCCTGTCTATAACCTGCCCGGTGGCAGTAGCTGAACTGTCACCGCCTGGCCCCGTCATTTGAAAACTTTTCTGTTTAGAGGAGACAGCTGCCCACGGACACACACACACTGAATGCACTCCAGAGCACACACACACACGGTTCGGGGTGGTGAGTGGGCAATGTTTGACACTTTCATATTTGACACCTTCCACATCCTTCTGTATGTTGTGGCTTCCTCAGGCTTTTCGCACTGTGTTGATGTGTCCCTTGCCCATTTTAGAGGACGATGGATCTATATATGTGTGTGTGCATGTGTGTGTGTGTGTGTGTGTGTGCAAGCAAAGAACGACAGAGCTGTTTTATTTATTGACTATTTACTGCAGAGAAGTCTGGCCTCTAGTGTTTACTGTTAATAATAAATGTAAATGTCAACAGTGGAGTGGATCCATCCAAACTGATTCTGTACATTTTCTGTAATGATGTAACCACTTTTACATTTGTTGCCAATGCTTCCAGAGCAACTGGAGGTATGTTATGTTGGACATTACATTAACCATTATGTGAGTATTGAGGATTTGTGTGACACTTAACTGCCTAATTAAAGGTGGTCTAGGTGTGTGTGTGTGTGTCTGTGTTTGGTGAATGCTGAAGGAGACAGACAAGGAGGAAGAGGTGATAAAGAAAACAGCATGGTTTCTCATCAGCAAGCTGTAAATGGTCTAACAATATACCCCCCCCCCCCCCCCACACACACACACCTACACACACACCCACACACACACACACACACACACACACACACACACACACACACACACACACACACACACCCACACCCACACCCACACACACACACATGCACACACTCAGGTTTCCTTGCATTGCAGTAATTGCCTCGCTGGCTCATTTGAGCTTGTCATTTGCTTTTTTTTCAAGCCCGCAGTATTAAAAATCACAAAAGATTGGCACACACTTCCTCACACACACACACACACACACGCTTCGCACATCACATCTCCGGACGTCCACAAGGCAGACGAAAGGCGGGGCTGTCATTGCAGATTCTTACAGGCGAGATAGAAAGGAAATGTGCCTTCACACATTTTGTTTTTTTTTGCTGCTGGAACGAATTATTGTGTAAAACAAAAAAGGGGGGGGGGAGTTGTGGGTGAGAGATGTCTGGGTGCAAACAATGCTATAAATCCCCAAAAACAGCATCTTGGTGGAGAGAAATGTGTAAAAAGTAATTCTTCTAACTATCTATCTATCTATCTATCTATCTATCTATCTATCTATCTATCTATCTATCTATCTATCTATCTATCTATCTATCTATCTATCTATCTATCTATCTATCTATCTATCTATCTATCTATCTATCTATCTATCTATCTATCTATCTATCTATCCTTCTTCTTCTTCTTCTTCTTCTTCTGCAGTGGTGGATATTTGTATAAACAGATAGCTTCTCTATCTGGCCTTGTTTCGATGTGCCACCAGCTTGCTTGGGGGTTCTGAATTCTTCCAGTAGAAGAAAAGGTCAGACGTCGCTCTGTTCTTTTTGGCGTTCGTAATAAACCAAACTGCTTGAAAATCGGCTGACATTTGAGCCAGTTACGATGACGTTAATAATGGGTAGGGCTCCCGCTTCAACAGACACATACATGTGTTAGGAGGCGTGGTTTTCCCCCTGACACAAGATGGCGGCTGAGCTGTATTTGGCACTCACCAGCAAATCCACTAAATATATTCACACATGCACACATGGAGGTGTGGTGTGAAATAACACATTCGGACTGATTAAAGTCTCCGTTTAATTCTGAGCAGGTGGGTTCAGACATTGGTTCTCATACAGATTAAATTCCAGATCGTTTTGTTCCATCTATAGAGGGCCTGTAACTTTCTTGACTTGCGAAAATATCTTTAAACTGACAATGCGATATGTGTGATTCATGGCACAATTCAAACAGGATCCAAAAAACAATTTGTCTCTCGCTGTTAACGATGTACATATTTTTTCAAAATGAGGTCCAATGGTGGTCCAATAGAAGGGGAGGTCTTTATCTATCAGTTCCATAAAGGTATATTCAGTACAGTCTACATCAACCAGTTACAAAACAATTTATTGGCATCAACAACACCACCACCCTAATCAAGGAATAGCAGTCCTAATGTCGCAGCTTTTCTATAACCGGGCGCATCATCATCTTTAAATGAGTGCAGAGAAAATGGAGCAAATAGTCGTTCTGACATTGAACATCAACAAACGGGGGGACAGGATGAGAGAGAATGCCACGGTTAATTGGTAGCAGGTACGGACAGAATAGTAATACAGTGTTTTTTTGGCGGAGCGGGCTGATGCCTGTTCTCCAAATGGAAGGAAGCAGCGTGTTCACAGTTCATTACCACTTCCCTTCTCTCGCTAATCAAAAGAGCGCAGAGCGCCACGACGTGTCAACGAGGAAGTCTTTTCATTTTCTTTTTTTGCCGAGAGTACGTAGACGCGATATGTGCTTTCGAGTGTGTGAAGGAAGGCGTGGGTTTGACCGTGCTATATTTGCATGTCAATATCTGCGAGCGAGGGTGCAGATCATGTGTGGTCAGGGGTTGTTTGCATGCATCTGTGCGCTCCCACATGTATCTATAGATCAACGCTTTCTATCTCCATATATGGTGGTGATCAAAGTACTCACACCTTTCACTTTAGTAAAAACTGTCAAAAAAATACTCAATAACAACTAAAAGTCCTGAATTAACATAAAGTTTACTTAAGTTAAAGTTTAGGAGTAATATCAGCAAAATGTATATTTAATATAACATAAACATCAATCTTTTATCAAACATAAAAGAAGACTAATGCAGAGAACTTTTTTATTTTTAGTCAATATGGAGACAATTTTAGATACAATCTAACATAAAATCTCCATCTGAATTGTAACTAAAACTGTCAGATGAATGTAGTGGTTGAGAAATTATTCCTCTGAATTGGAGGGGAGTGAAATATAAAGGAGCAATATGTGAAAGTACTCTAGTAAAGTACACATACTTTAAAAGTTATACTTAAATACAAATATACGTTGATACTTTTTTCCATAGGCAGAGAGACAATCAATCAAATATTTTTTTTTGCCAAAAATGCAGCTTCAATGCAGTGTAATACAAAAAAAACACTTATAAGGTGAAAAAGTAGAAAACCCCTATAGATCCTCGAAAGATACAGTTGTTTTTTTTTGCAGAACTATATGGTTTCCTTGTTCTAGCATCCTCCTCTTGGAGAACCTGTATATCAGGACCCCGATGACACGATCCGCCTCCAGTCATCTCACACCTCAGACAGGCAGCAGGAGGAGCCCAGGGAGGCCACAACTCCTTTATGCCTTTCTCAGGACTAACTTCGGTTATTAGCTGGAATCAAATGATCCAACTCGTCTTGTGCCACAGGCAGACCCGGTGCTGAGAAAGTGTGTGTGTGTGTGTGTGTGTGTGTGTGTGTGTGTGTGTGTGTGTGTGTGTTATATGATTAAGAGATGTAAAAAAAAAAAAAGGAATACATAGAAGAAAAGACACAAAGAAATTCCATTAGAGGAATCTAAAGGCATCACACATAATGGATGGGCTGGGATCCGCACCTGAGAAACTGTGATGCCCAAAATTAAAAGTATTTTTCAACCCAGGATGGTGCCCTCGAGACGATCATTGCATAGCTCCTGCAAGACGACAGCCGTTTTTCTGATGGCGGCTGATTCGTTCTAACCGACCCTGTGACTGATTGCTGCTTGCATTGTGCGCCGTGAAATAAACCGGTTCCCTAGAGGCCCGCTTGTAGGTTAGTATGACACCGTGCAATTTGGGTTAAATTAAATCCAAATGTTAAGGAGTTTTTTAGGCATTTTCTCAAGGTAAAAAACGGATGAAGGCGACAGAGGTGGAATTATCAAGCGATGACGACGCGTTTTTTGCAATGTTCCACAGTCAGGGAGAAATGAGCTGTTCAAAAGTATGTGAAAATGTGGCTAAATGCAGTAATGCTCTATGTAAAAAAGATAATATAGGGCAAAATGGGGAAAAAACAGCAACATTGTCAAACACTTGGATCTGAGGATGGTGTGTTTGACTACTTTAGCAAAGTGGCTAATGTCAAGGAGAGCTGGAGTTTAACTAAATTTTATGGCCAAACTGTGCAGCAAGTTCTCCTTAAATAGGAAACTGATGTTAAAATTCATGTTTATTAATGATTGACAGGATTAGAACTCGTTTTTTAGTTAAATGAGGCACTATGCGATAACATCATGATGTGTTCAAAGTCTGCTCAGTAAACTGCGTAGTGAAGTAAACTCACTGTGATGTGTTCAAATGTAACTTTAATTGGCCAGAAACTTGAATAAAAAATGTTGTATATGATATAAAATCAATACTAGTGGTGGAATTATAACCTCCTCAACAAGTTATAGAAAAGTTTTGATAAGTATTGGTATAAATTAAATCCTCCTGTCTCCACATTCTACTATCTCAGCTACAAAAGTGAGGCAGATTATTTGGCCTCCAGGTTGCTCCCCTTCTTTCCCATTCTTCCTCTGTCTCTGGCAGTTCTGAGCCATATCCTGGATGAGAGCTGGCCCTCATTACTCTCCGCTGGGTCTTTTGGCCTTAAGGCTGCAGTCTCTTGTCCCTCATTTTCCCCCGGCCTGCTCTCCTTGACTTGCTGGGGGCTCCGGGCTTTATCTCCCGGGTCCATGAAAGTTCCCGTGGATGTGGTGCTGCTATCCACTCCAAGAACATTGTTTCCAATCATCCCTTCCCACACAGGTGACAGCAGAGAATTGTGCCAACAATTATGACAGAAAGAGAGTATGTGGTGCAAGATTTTACTAATTAAATCCGTTTTTTTCTCATAGAGATTATGAATAAAATCTTTATTTACAATGCATGTGCGTTGCATATCCTGACCGTTGCTTATTTGAACAACGTCACTGGCAATACTTTGTGTTGAAGGAGGTCCAAGGAATAGCAGTGTAAATTTTTTGTGCAATTTTGCCTGATGATGGCACTCCAACAAAAATCTTTTCCCTAGACTCTGTGGGTCCAGACATCCATAAAGAATAGGCTATGTGAGTTCATAAAGATTTTTCCATTATTTTGGACTACGTACAATTATGCTTTTTATATCACACAATCATACATATTTTGAGGAATTGTTATCAAATTCAGTACAGAACATATCTGAATCAAGCCAGAAATAGTTATTATTTAGGACTTTTGATATTCATACAGTTTTGCATCAAATGTTGTGGGTGTGGGTCCTAAAAAATACAATGTTAAATCTCCTGAACACTTTGTGTAATTGACACCGTGAGAAGGTGTCGATATCTCTGAGCGACCTCTTTCTGTATGTGTGTATAACATATAATCAGATATAAATCTCAAGAACATCAGCTCTAAATAGGCACTGCACTAGCGAATATAAATGTGACTAATTATGAAACACGTCTTATGTATTTGACTTACTTATTTTTCAAATCACTGGCCTGTTTTCTCTGCATGAAATGGTCATTCAGAGATGATCATAACAGACTAAATGTGGGGAATACTGCTGAATGCTTAATGGCACATTAAATGCATCTCCTCCAACACGGTTGAAAGTGCTTTCTTTTGCAGATACTAACGGATGCCATGAAACAAAGAGGCACATACACGTCTCGGTGCTCGAGGCTGTACACAAATAATTGGAAAACTGTGAGCAAATCAATCGTTTCTGTGCACAAAGACTCGAACGCCCTAAAAAGCCGGCGCCCGGGTCGTTTGTGGTAGACACGGTCTCACATGTTTAATGTGGACACATACAGTAAATAGATAAATAAATTATCTCTTGAGTTAATCTGCATTTTGCCAGGTCATTTCCGATTTGGCATTCAGTCCCCTCGATCCAATTTAAAGAGAATGTCTAGTGTCAGTGGGAAGGGGGAATTTATTCCGAGCCAATAAAAAACAAGCGCTCGGTGAAAATCACCATCGGCAAGTCATTAAAAGTAGGAGAGGAGCTCGGCATGTGGAAATGGCTCATCGGCTCCCCGGGTGCTACTCACAACCAGAGACCTGGACACGTAGAACCCAGGTCCTGATGAATTGAGCCATAAAGGTGATTGGCTAAAATGAAACCCTGCGCCTCTGAGGCAGGAACACATCCGTTTGATTCAAATACATCACCGCGCCTGAAAAGGGCCGTCCTCGACCTGGAAGGAGACGACATGTCGCTTTTCAAGGCGACTCGGTGTGATTTCCCGACATCAAACCCGGGCCGAGACAAATGAGACAAACCCCGGCCTGTGGGATACATAAGGCTTCATTACCGCCGCCACTACCGGTTGTCAGGTTACGGATGCAGGGGCCTCGGGTGCTACGCGTTTTTCTAGCAGCGGCTGCTTGCTAATTACCAACCTAGGCAACACGCAGCCATGAAAAAAAAAAAAACACAACCCAGAGTGTCTGCTGAGCTAATTTGTCTAATTACATCTTTGTAACTTATGAAAAGACCTAACATTACCCCGAAGGCTCACTTTCGGAGCGGGAGCTTGCGTGAATGGTAAATGAAAACTTTGCTGTCTTACTACAGCCATACGAGTGTCTGGATAGCTGCAAGGCACCGGCGGTATAGGAACGGTGGCGAGGGGGGTGGGGGTGCGGAGGGGGTGCAGTGGAACCCCCATCGGGTGATGCTGTAACTATTTCTATATCCCAGAGATCCCTTTCCCACGGGACAGCCACCCACATCCTTGCCGACAAGCCTCCCGTATATTTTTCTCATCATTAATGTGTCATTTTTTTTCCCCCAGAATTTAACAGCAAAACAAATATTTGGTGCCAGTTATGAGACGCATAGGCTCCCAGTCAGCGTAATAGATTGTGACTGAGCTGTCACAGCAATGAGGGCCTATGGCAGCTCTGCTAACAAGCAGCTCTAATGGGAGGAGGGGGTGGGTGGGTTGGGAGGACCCTTTGTGACATGTATCAATTTACTGAAATTTGGCCAGGCTTAGCAAAAAAAAAGTCCAATTATAGTGATTGTGGAACATGTTCCATGTGTTTGGGAACTGTTTTCAATCAGAGCATGTGGGTCACTACTTCAGCTCATCTCACATGTGCTGGCGAGTGAGTCAAATCACGGCGTTTGTTACTGTGGCCTTGGAGAGCCTTTGTGCGACCACCTTGACGGGCAAAGCGAAAAAAAAAAAGCAAGCACGTTAAATCAGAGATGATCAGAGATCAAGGGAAAAAAAGAAGAAACAGGATGATGCCATCTACAAACCTCCCTCCTGCTTCCTCCCCTCGACAAAATAAGAGAACGGCTGCTCCACTGCGATAGCATCTCTGGATTACAGCTAGCGGGTCCCGGGGGCCGAGCAACTCGCCTATTTTGAGGACAAATCTCCTGCCTACGTGGCGCTGGGCTCATCTTTCGGCCCCTGGAGGAACCGTCCGTCTCCAAAAGTCCCGCGTGGCTGATCTCAGCGAGCAACAGTGGTCGTCATCCACCACCGTGGTTTTCGAATGTTTTATATCCAGAAGTATGCATTTCTTTCAGCTAACTGCCATGAAAAAAACATGCTATTATTTAGCGCTTTATAAAAGAAATTAATGATCACAGCTTTATATTTTATTCAAATTTATTGAATAAAATATAAACATACAATAAACATACAATAAAACCTTGATTTTCACTTTACCTACATAGTGACCAAAGTTAAAAATATAATAATTCCAAATAGAAGCTTAACACTTTCGAGCTGTAACGTAGTTGACTAAAACATGTAAAAGAATTGGTATAATGAATTATACTTTATTCTGTATAAACAGTCGTACAAGAATGGGTCAATTTAAGACCCTGGAGAATAAGCAGTGCAGCCAATGAGACAACAATATGAGGGATATGGCCTTTTTTAGTCTCCCAGCCTCTCAAAGTGCTATACACAGCAAGTGTTTATTCAAACACATTTATACACTCAGGGCTGTGGCTACCGTACAAATGTCAGCCGCTCATCATTCACACACACACACACACACACACACACACACACACACACACACACACACACAGACACACTGGCACATGTTTCAATTAAGGGAACAAAAAAATACATTTCTATCAGGGTAAGTGTTATTAGTCACGTATCAAGGATACAAAGAACGCGTCTAGGTATTTTATGTGTAATACTGTGTGCCTTTGTTTGCTCTGGAAAGAAAAACACCTGAAAGGGAAAACAGGCATAATTGTGCCCGAAGAAATCTCTTTCTCAAATTTTGCAATCAGGAGATAAAGCAATGCTAGTATGGTTTGTAATCCGCCAGCGTTGTCTCAACCCACTCTCTCTGTGGAGGACGTGGTGCGCTTGAAGGCCGGCCCAAGATGTGTCGACTGAAACCGAGACACAACCTCAGTGACCTGCCGAGGCCCGCTATATCTCTCCTCGCCTCTTTCTTGCTGCATCTCTCACGTTTTTTTTTCTCTCTCTTCTAATCAGGTGAGATTCTATCGCCCCCCCCCCCCCCTGTCAGTAACCACTATCGGTTGTGAAATTTTAGAAGGCAAAGCGTGTGGGAACCGCAGTATCAGTTCTGCTCATCTCGCCCGGCACCTTTTACAGACGCGCGGGCGGTTTTCTGAAAAGGCGAGAAAAGCTTCACAAAGAGCATATCAGAGGCCGGTTTAACACAAACTGACAGTGGAAATACTTTCATAACCCGGTTCAACCTCGTCTCTCAGCTTCCTCCCCCCCCCCCTTTTTTGTGCTTGTTCTCTTTGTGTACCGCTCGCTAGATTGCAAGATCAATTTACAATGTCGAGAAATAACATTTGCTGAGCGGCCTCCATTTGCATGAATCGCGCCGAGCTGATGTGGCGGATAGATGCGAGCTGTGATAGTCTGCTGGCTTAGAATTCCCCATCAATCAGACCATTCTTCACCATGAATACAAACACCTGAAGGACAAAAAAATGGAGCTGAATGATAGCCTCTCCCAGTGGGCCGACATGTGCACTATAGTGCCATTCAGTGCAAGCACAGTATATTATTCCACCAGCTAAAGTGATGCTCCACATTCAGTATCTTGATCAAAGTTACTTCTTTTGCAGTTACAATTGTGCTGGCTTATTGAATTTCAGGGTTCCCGATAAATATGGCACGTCATTAGAGCTCCCAGCACGGATGCATGCTAACACAAAGTAATCCCACCGGTGCTACTGAGACACACTCTCCTCAGCGAGCAGAAAGGTAATCCAGCTGAGAAGTGGGGCTGTGATCAAAAACTTCAGCATGAGCTGGTAAAATGTGGGTGGCAGAGGAATGAGTGGAACTCATTAACTCGCTCAAGTGCTGACAGCTTGTATAAAACTGAAAAAAAACAAAAAAAAACCCTGTCTTGCAGTTTGAGAACTTTCTCGACAAATGAATCATGCAGATTGTGACAGAGATTCTCTTAATAACAGTGAACCCATTTTATTAGGATGCATCAGTCAATACATATTTTTATATATGCATATATATATATATATATGCATATATAAAAATTGAGAGAGAGAGACTGTCAGCATTATGACAACTGAGTGTTGTGCTTGTGTGTGTATGTGTGTGAGAGAGAGAGAGAGAGAGAGAGAGGGAGAGAGAGAGAGAACACAGGAACATGAGAAAAAAATATATATATGTATATATATATATATATATATATATATATATATATATATATATATATATATACTACAATTTTTTTTTTAACTTTTTTTTTTTTTTTTTACAAAATCAGTTCTTGTAATAATCTCCACTTGACATTAGGGTAAATATGGTAGATTTTATTAGAGATTTGTGCTGTTTGTGCTGTTATGGTTTTTAAAAATGAAACTCACTTCTCACTTCTGTGCTGCTGCCACTTTTCTTTAAAAAGAGCTGAATCTTGTTTGCTTTTACCACACCGTTTAAGGCGCATACATTCTCATAATAAAATTGATTGATTATTATAATATAGACATTAAAGGCACAGAAGGCAGGAACCTACTGATGTGGAAATAGTTGTATTTTCAAACAAAATGCACAAGGGGCATCACAAGAACAGGTAAGATGGAGTAAAATCCATCATCTTGCAACCATATGATTTACACATCTCTCCTTTACTAATATTACATAGAAAACTCTATTGCCAGATAGAAGCCTGTTCCAAATAATCAAATCATCAAATTGTTACTAATTTGTCATTGACTTTAAGTTTTGTGAATGAAAATTTCTTGTGCTAAATTTTCTTTGAAGAAATTGCAGGAATGATTTAGTTTCTGTACATCAAACAACACAAATGATACCCAAACTTTGCTTTCCTCCTTTGCAGGGGTTTTCGAGGACGGGAAATGGCTCGCGATCGGACCTCATCCGTCTCGTGCTTATGTGTAATACGGCGGGTGATCAGTTCCCGTCCTCCTGATCCCTAGAGGTGCTGCCGTCTCTCTTCTTTTCTCCTTCCAAATGCATTAGCATAGCTAGCAGTGCGGGGGCGTCAGTGGCTCCATCAGTAATGTCATGGGCACTTTAACATGATGAAGCACGCCGTGGCCCCGCTGGCATGAGTAATTCACATTACCATGAGCCCAGAGAGAAAGAGAGAGAGAGAGAGAGAGAGAGAGAGAGAGAGAGAGAGCTAGGGGGTGGGGGTGGGTTGGGTGACTTTGCAACAATGAATTGTGGGAACAGATGTGTGATTTTTAAGGCGTGCGGGCCTCTGTTTTGGGTGAGCGAGCAATTTTAATTCAATTTGATATTTCTCTTTTAAAGTGAGGGGAGACCTTGAGCTGGGGCCTGGGGAAAATAAATAAGGTGGGATCAGAAGAAGGATGAGAAAGGGGTGGGAGGGGTGGGGGGTCCTCCTCGCCATCCATCACCGTGGCACTTCAATGATTGTCAAATAAGTAGCCCTGTCCAAACCCATCTTTTATCATTATGTATGAATGAATCTATCTGGGGATCACATCATCTAGCACATGGGAGGGCTCCATCTCATATACATGATGGGAGGACGATATGGAAATGGGATACATGATAGCGGAATGGTTTGGCAGAAGAGATGGATTCACATCCCTGGCACGGAGCGCCGAGCGCTATTCGATCTGAGCACTGTGTCTACTCTGTCAGTCTTGGAAATAGAAAATGTACAAGCTTTTGCTCGCGTTACAACGGGCACAGCCTCTGTGAACCAAACGCAACACTTTTTTTTTTTTGTCTCTTAATACCTACAGATCCGCTCCTCGAGTGGTGCGGACAAATCTCTTATTGCAGAGCATGTTCTATTAAAAGTCTTGTAAAATATTTCACATAATATTTTCCATGCCTCCGATGCTTTTGAGGTTCCAGCAGTTTAACACACAGCACCTCTAGGCCTTTGGCTCCGGAGCTGATGTGAGCACTTTAATGTAAATAATTCAGCGAAGGTTGGTGAGAACTCTTGGCACAGGATTAAGGAGGGCGCTCGCAAAAGATGCTCTCAATCCATTTCTAAATTGTCACGGGGGCCTTCTAAGAGGCTAAACAAACCCACCTTAATCTCTGCTAATCATACTTAAGCATGAATGTTTCATGTGGAAATGCCTGGTTACAATTTAGAGGCTTTTTCTTCAGTCCTGTGGTAACCCCGCTACAATCCAGAAATCCTTTTTTTTCCACAAAAAAGACAAAAAATGTGATGTAGAGACATCAGACGTAGAACAGCGCACACAGCATGTAAGTAGGAGGAGGCAGAATCCCACATTACAGACACCATCTTTGTTGACTACATGAAACACTGCATAATGAATTCGGGCTGCCAAATTTTCGAGATGTGCCAAAAGATGAAGCTGTTATAAATAAGGGGAAAAAAAAACAAAAAAAAAACAACAACAACAATGATAAGATCTGTGATTGGTCGTGATTAAACTCAGCCGTCTTACTTGTCTCAGAAATTCAAATTACAAGCCTGATGTCGGGACCAACCTAATATTGCTATTATTCGAGACGGTGCATAACCCAATGGTGGGATGATTACATTTGACTTGCAATGATCCCCCTCCACTCCCCCCACCCCCATCCCACTACGCACCCCCCCGCATGAGAAAACAACAGCTTGGAAAAACGAATAGACATATTCCTCAAAGTCGCTTTGTTGCTGCTACCTCGCTTTAGATAAATTTAATTGCCGCAGTGAGAGTTTTTTTTTGTGATTTCTCCCGCATTCAGAAAAAATCGGAGTGAAAAATCTGACCTATCTGTTCCTCAACTTTGCGTGGTGCGGCGCAGGCAGAGAGGGGAAGGGCGAGGACTTATCAAGAGTGGCGCGGTACAAGTGCATCTGCATCCTCCACGCTGCTCCCACTCACATCATTATCCATCACCTATCACCTATCACTGTCCCAGCTGAGCCCCCGCCCACCTCTCTTTTTTGGAGACAGCGGGGCCTGAGACATTGACGGCCGGTAACCACCTTTAAAAGGATCTGATGCCCCATTATGGAAGGGGAAAAAAAACACTTCCGTATTGCTCTGGACCCCTGGCGCTCATGCCAGGCTTACGGAGGAGTAAGCCATTGTCTGTTGTCACCTAATTGGATCAAGTTTGTGTGGAGGACAGATGTGTATGCCTGGCTGAGGTAAACAGTGGGCCAGAATATGCCAGGGCTGAAATTGCTTTGAAAATCGCTTTCTCCCTTCGCAGAGCAAGTGGGAATGAGGGAGAACGGCAGAGAAAAAAAAAAGTATGAGGACCGAACGAAAGAGTTCACGGGGTAATGGGCAGCCCTTAAATTAAAGATCCAAAACCTCTCCCATTGGTCGAGCTGTTTAATCTTGTTACCTTTATCGATTCTGGGCGGTGATCTATGCTGATGGCTTTCAGGATAGATGGGCTGCCATTGTGCTTGTCTTTTAAAAAGGCCCAGCCGCGGGACGATCACCATTCTGTATCCTTATGGTATATTCATGCTCTGCCAGTCCGTCTCATAGTTCATGTTCAGTCCTTCCGATATAAGACACAAAAGCACTGAGGATGCTCCACTTTGTAAATGGCAAATGTCTTACATGGATATCCTGAAAGCTAGTGTACTTTAACACACATTATAGGATTTAGAAGGGGGGCTGCAGGTAAATAGCGACGTAGCAGCTTATCACTCAGAGTAAGTGGGCATTTAAAGATAAACAGAGGAGGCTGATGTTGTTTTGAGACATCACATTGTAGAATGCTCCAATCCTTTCTACATATTAGGGCCCCATACTAAACTTCTGATGGCTGTCTAGATGTCCTGTTCTGTAGAAGGGGCTGTCGCTGTAGGGTGAGGGTGTAAAAGAGCATTTGTGGCACGATTTGAAAAGCAACGAACACTTTCCCTTTGGTTTTGTTTTGTTTTGTTCATCCACGGCCCAGCCCTCTATCTGCATGAAAGGGAACGTACGGTTCAGAGATCCAGTGCAAGGCTGAGGCAGCTAGCATGGCAGTGCTCATAGCGAGTGACTGATCCTTTCCAGAGGACAAATTATACCTCGGTATCGCCGATCTAATTAAGAGCTGGCAAAAGGTGTCGTTGGGGTCTGACAGATTTCAGCCTTGAGACTTTCCTGCAAAACGTAAGAAACGCGGGCACGAACAAAGAGAGATGGAGAGAGAGAGAGAGAGACACTCACACAGAGCAACAAGGAAGCGCTATTTCCAATCAAGCATCTGCCTCCCCAACGACACAGCTCGATTTAACCTTGAAGAGTAATGAGATCTGACTTGCTTAAATGTTAGCATTCTTAAATCATCAGGAAGTGCCTCCAAGGAGCCGATAATCACTGTGCCAAATTGCTGCGCTCGCTAATTTCATTTCTCCCTAGCATTTGCTTGCAGTTAGTGTTGATTATTCAAGAACAGGCATTTAATGCTGCCAGGTCCCAGGGGTGTTACATTAAAATGTAATAACTTGCAACATAAATGAAAACAAAAAACATTACTTTCCTTTCCCCCCGTAACTTTCCTCCCTCCTCCCCCTTTTTTTCCCTCCGCCACCTTGCTCCCTTTCTCCCTCCTCAATCTCTCCCCACTCCCTCCCTCTATGGTGGGAGTTCGAATCTAATTCTCAGCCCATCTGGCAGGCGTAATGAAGGCGGGCCGGAGCTGGCGGTGCCCTGCTGCCATGGCTCGACAGAGCAGGAGGCTAGCTGGCAGATTGGGCCGGGATGAGTGGAAGGGAATCGGGGAACCTGCTGAGTGAGTAAGCCGGCCCAGTTAATCTCCTACATGCCCCGGTGTGATCGGGGCCAAGGCCAAGCGCACGCTGAGGGCACGGTGGCTGGGGTCTGGAGTCTGGACGGCGGCGGGCGGAGGACTGCAGGGCAGATCTGGCAACTGTTGCCATTTTCTGGCATTTAACTGACGCTCCCATCCAAAGCGACTTTCGATGAAGGAAACACTAGAATAACCTTCATTATGTAAACTGTCGACATCACAAACAAACTAATGGTCGGTCAGAGGGTCACAGCAAAGGCATCTCAACACAACTAGAGCGTAGTCTTTCCGTCTGTTCTCATTTACTGTTCCTACTTCTTCCTATGAATGGTAATGCACTCCTAATTCACATACATCCCATGAAACAAGACCATTGGCGACAATCAACAGGCTTCGTTGGTGGTTAGACAAGTTGATGTCTGTGAATATTCTCATTCATCCAGGTCATTATTCTCTCTCTCAATCAAATCAAATCATAGGCAACTGGACTTTGTATTTGTCGAGGGAGACATTTTGCCTTCTATCCAAGGGGCTTCATCAGTTCATACCCAAGGGTCTGACTAGTCCAGATGAGATTAAGCCCCTTGGATAATCATCTCCCTGGATAAATACAAGTCTAGCTGCCTACAACTTAATTTAAGAGATAGATAAGTAGATGCGAAAAGATGCACAAGCAACAGAAGGAGAGTATTACTGTCAAGACTTTTTTGTTTTATTTTAACTATCATCTTTCCCTAAATCTAACCAACATAAAACATAGACACTAATAGGCATCATGTGTACCAGAGTTTATAGCAACAACCAAAGCAATGATAGAAACCTGATATTTTTTTCATATTAAAAAAAGTAAACGTTACATATCAATCACATACCATCACCAAATGTAGGTTCTGAAAATATCCATCAAAATAAATTTGTGGAATGCAGGGACTATCCTAAAAATACTCAATAGAAATAAGAATATCACCATCTTGCTTGAAGCCTATGCTACAGGGGCTTATGCAGACACACTTGATATACGTGTTGCTGTGAAAACTGTGCAGAACCTTTCTTAAGATATAAGAACTGTTTTATGAGAATACAAAACTTTTATTTTGACTCCAGTTGCGGGAAACATGTGTTTAACACCACTGTTAGCTGAACATTTTGTGCCATTACCAACATTCAGAATTTTTTTTTTTGGTTAAACCTTACCATTAAAGCAGTATTTCTACAAATCCCTGCATGTCGAAAAATGACTAAAGAGGATTACAACCATGTTCAACACTGTTGACGAGCTGGGAATGACTACCCTCCCCGGTCATCATAAAGCCAGCCAACGGGATACCGATTGGTTGTTGCTACTTTGATAAATTTATGAAGTCACACCTACGTAGTCACTGCCTGCCGCCCATTCGCAGCCATACAAATCGGCCAATCAGAAGACGGCCTCATGAATATTAACGAGACAGATTAAAATCTCTTGCTGTAGATCTATGACACGATTCTTGAATTTTAAACTGCAAATATTTTGCAATATTATGTTAGGGATAAAACTATTTCAAATGAAACCAAGAAAAAAAAAAGAGCTTAAATTTTTTCTTTTTGTGTTTCTTATGTACTAGTAATGCGATCTAATGTCTATTGTTGTTATAGTGACTTAACAGTAAATTGAATTTGCAGGGATTGTAAAAATGTTTTTACACATGATACATCTCCAAAATACCTCCCAGATATGCTGTGAGTCAGGCATCTGCCAAAGGGGAACAGCGGCTGGGAGAGAGCTGCTGCTAGACACTGCTAACCCCATGCGATTATGATTAAGCTCCTTTATCTAAACACAAACCCCCCTACAATCACTGCGATCTGCCTACCGTGTGTGAAAGCACGTAGGGGGGAAGTAGCAAGCTGGCCAAAACCCTGGCGAGGAGCATGCAGTAGCAAACACTGGCCTCTGTGTGTGTGTGTGTGTGTGTGTGTATGTGTGTGTTTGTGTGTGTGTGTGTGTGTGTGTGTGTGTGTGTGCGCGTGCGTGCGTGCATGTGTGTGTTTTACCAATACACTTTACCAAGCCGAGCAGTTATGACCTTAAAAAAAGACATATTTAGTTTGCACTGGAATCACTGGAATTGCACACCTAATGCTGAACACATTGCAAGAAATCTGCACCTGCTTTTTGCCCAAAAGTTAACAGGGCAAGTCCAGATGGAAGGCTCCTGGTGTTTGGGGCAAGGCATGGGACATAAAGAAACAAAAGAGAATGATAGGAGAACAAATCATATAGGCAGGCAGGGAAAAAAAACTCATCTACAACAACATAGCAGGAAGCTGGGCTGACAGAAACAGCGGGTTTCCCTAAGCTGGTGCTCTGGCCTCTGGAGAAACCACAACTCTGTCATTAACAGTTACTCTCCTCATAAACACACCAGTATCAGCTGGAGGTATAATTGCTCCTGCTTCTCCTGTAATCTTATACCTTACCTGCTGTTACTGTCAGACACCTTCTCCGCCGAGAGAGAGACAAGAGAGACAGCGAAGAGAGAGAGAGAGATGCGCAGAGGGGAGGAAGAAGGGCTGCGGTGAATATGTGTGATGAAGTCGGAGGCAGGGTAGGTGTTGCTTGTGTACTGTCAAACACAAAGTAAGGAAAGTAGGAAGGGGAGTGTAGCGAGAGAAGGAAAAAAAAGGGGAAAACACATACCAGAAAATCAAATGAGTGTGTGCGTGTGTGTGTTGCTCACTGAAATCCCAGGAGCAAGGCTCAGGGGCTGCGGTGGAGTGATTAGAAGACAAGTGGCAGAACATGACCTACTTAGTGCAACTTTTTTTTGTACAGGGTTTGGAAAAGGTAGTCAAGCAGGAGGCGTCTGAGAGGCGGGTTGTGGGGGCTTCAACCGATAGCGTGAATACATGCTCGGGGCTGTTTGTGAATATCTAATAAAGTCTCTTTAACTCATGACCTCTAGGGCTTGAGGTCAAGACGAGCGCTCGCACTCATCCTGTGATCTGGCTTTGCCCTGTGATTACACAGTGGAGGAATGCAACTAAGTGCATTTAATTAAGTACTGTGATGATTAAGTACAATTTGATGGCATTTGTACTTAGCTATTTCCATTTGATGCCACTTTATAATTTATTCCGCTACATCTCAGAGGGAAACATGATACTTTCTACTCCATTACATTTACTTGACAGGTGTAGTTACTTTAAGATGTGAATATTATCATTTTAAATAATATTCAACAATTGTGATACTTTTATAGTAGTATATCACTTTCTATGAAAGGTGCCAAACATTGTGGTGTAATACTATTGTATCTGCCCAAAATATTTAAATTCAGGTCCAAATTAATAAACAAATTAAAAAATGCTCTAATGTCTATTTAGTGGTTAAAAACAAGTGATATAATACACTGTAATAATATATAACAGTCAGCAAAATGAACACTTTAACTTGTAATATTTTTAAGTCGATTTAGCTAGTACATTTTAATTCAGGACATTTACTTGTGATCGAGATTTGTATATTTTTTGGGATGACATTATTCCTGTTTAGAATCTGAGTACTTCATCCACCACTGATTATACAGATATGCAACATAAAAAGGCGAAACATCATATTAATTAAACATCATCCCACATCAAAAGGTTACCCATGGAGGTTTAAATTTAGCCTGCAAAGTGTGGTGGGAGGTGAGAATATATGGAGATAGTCAAAAAAAGAGAAGCTTTTATTTTTTTTACGATCCGTGAGTAAAAATGTCAAAGTGTTGTTTAGTTTATCTCATAGTAGAAATCCAATGAGGCCACGAAAAAAAGGGGAACATTTTTAGCCGCGCTGTAGATACAAGCCTGCCTCTGGCTCGTCTTAATTTGAGGCCTTGTTTGCGTGGCGTTGGGGAGCTCTTGTGGCTTCGCAGGACACCCGCAGGCCTTTTTTGTCTCAGCAGAGGTGGTTCCTGCCTGATGCCTACAGCGATCCGTTGGTGCCCGCCTCTTTGTTCTACATTTTCCGTGTGAGATTTGGCCATCGCAGGTACACTGCTGTTTGTTTCCACGACAACTGCAAGCGCCTCGGGAAAAGAGGCGGGGCCCTGAATCTGAATCAGTCAAGAGACAGAGAGGCATGTTATCTATCCGTAATGCAGGGAGTCACTAATTGAGTATTCGTGCCGTGTATCTCGACAACCGTTCATCTCATCAACCTTACACTTGGTGGGCGTGTTTCTGTATTGCTTAAAGAAGTTAGTGCATTTTGGCCAGCTTGTGGTGCCACACCAAAACTCCTTAGGTTCTGGTCCATAACTTTTCAAAACAAACAATGTTTTGCTGAATTCCGTGTATCTAGACCAGGCATGACCAACCCTGGTCCTGGGTAGCCTGCACTGTGGGTGCAGGTTTTTGTTCCAACCTTGATATGGACCTGATATGGTGATGGCGCCATAAAGGACGGAATCCCACTCTCTAAAAATATATGTACATATGTCTTTCACATATGCCGAGAACTGTTTGTCCGATCGACTTCAGAGCGAGCATATTGTTGAGGACCCGGAGGACTGTGGTGTCGAATGTGGAGTGGATGGAATGAGCGCTCTTCAAGAAAAGAGTGCTTCAAAGGGGCACATTTTCCAAATGGGCACGCCCTCTGACAACACTGCACTCCGGGAGTGAACCAAGGGGCCCATTTCCAAAGGGAAATTGCCTTAGGGAGGAAGAAAGAGCTAAGAGCAACCAAAACATGTGTTGGAAAGTGCAAAAGAATATATATGTATACATTTTTTTAGGCCCTGCCCAAACTAAAATGGCTTCCTCTAGATTCCTTGGGGTACTTTGGCAACGCTGCACTGCCTGCTTCTTTAAATGACTAATATTACACTTGTGGCACTGAATTAATAAGCTGCAGCATGATAAATCTCTATGATTTATTATGTTCCCTCCAGTGTATAATCAAATTGAAGGCGAGAGGGAGGGAGAGTTAGACGGAGGAAGATTGGAAAAGACAGAGACATAGCTGGGCCTGAATTAAGACACAATATGAGGCCCTTCCTCTGCACAGCTGAGTGGACAGGCTTACATAGGTTTGAATGAGAATAAGTGTGAAACAGTCAGCCGCCCAAAATCAGTGGGTGCTGTGTTTAGCAGAAGGAAGGCAATTAAAATACCCAAAAGTTCAATGTGCGGCGCGCCATGAAATATGACATATAGAACTGCCAAAACAGACAGTCTTTTCCCCCCCAAAACGCTCATATTCTTTTGGAAGCATAAGGGCAGCTTATGAGAAGATCACACCTCTATGGAAGTCTCATCCCACAATCCACGGGAGTCTTTCTCTCCCTCCTGCCGACTTCTGGTGGGCTGCCATCATATTCTTTTCTCGTTCCCAGATAGATGTTTGTAATTGGAGCTCTAATTTATGATCGGGCCTTGGTGCGGGATAATGATATGGAGCATTGTAATTTGCTGATGCAAATTGTACGTTATAATGGGGAGCCATAAAAGCCCCAGCAGCATCTCGGAGACTTGCCAAACACCCTGAGCGTTCATTACAGCCCTCATTAAAACATCCACGTCGGCATTGGGAGCTCTTACAAATGGAAGGAGCATGTAATTGCTGCTTGATTGTGGTATATGTAACATATGATAAAGTGGAATTACCACTTTATTTGTCTACAGTGTCCGTGAAACTTAATGGGGAGAAAGCCCGCAGTAAACAAATCCTCAGAGCATTATTTGATTGTTACATTATAGGGTTATTTGTTTAAAGTAGGGCAAATGTGAGTTAGGGGACAGTGCATCCAGGACAAACGAAGAGTGATGATAATCAAGGCTGGGCTTAGGGGGGGGTAAAACTAATGCTTTCACCCATGAGAGCCTGTGTTTCATTTGGAATAACTCCAACTTGGGTTATGGCGCAGGGCTTCGTGTGGGAATACATTAACTGGATTTAATATAAGAAAAGATCAGTGTTGTACTTTTTCATTACCAGGCACCAAAGTCATCACCAAGCATTAGCTTTAAAAGAGGTGAAACGAGATTGGAAAAAGGTCTGAATGAACCATTGAAGGCACCTTTAGTGAAAACACATTTTGTACTAATGTCAATCTGAGCCTTTTGGAATATAGCTTCCAATTGTTGATCTTGATTCAGGCCTTGACGAAGGCAGGGGGGTTGGGGCGGTTGTCAGGGGGCAGGGGATGTGCGGAACGTGGCGGAGCTGAACGTCCCGGCTCTAAAGTGGCCTTAAGAGCATAGCCAAGTGGCAAAAGCAATTAAGAGTTCATTTAGAGCAAGTGAACTATGCCGGGGCTGTTTTTTTTTCTAAAGACCTGGTCAACACTAATTCAGAGAGTTGCCTTTTTATTTAAATGACCTCTCCCCAAGTTCCCTTTGTGTTTGCGCCGTCCTAATGCGTCTCCATTAGAGGAAGCTGCATTACCGAAAATGAATCCACCCCCCCACCTCAACTCTGAAAGATCAGAGACCTGCACCACCAGAGCTGTGTGCTCAGCCACTGGAAAAGGATTTTCAGCCATGCCATTCAGCCAGGGCCCCAGAAGCCTGCAGCCTTTATCTGCGAACCCGTTGATTGATGTGTTGTGGGCCCTGCTGTGGTTAACAGCAATTTTTATCTGTTGCTAGCGGCAACAGCCCAGGTCCCCGATGCGTGGAGAGCAGCAGGGCCCGGGATCTGAAGCCGGACCGCACACAGGGATAAACAAATAGGTTTTTCAAGACAGACAGCCCTCATAGAGAGGCCCCTGACAGGCAGCACCCCACCCCAAGGCGGGACAATGTCGGGGCCCCTGCCCCCTCCTGCTGGGCTCTTGGTTTCTTTCAATAATTTTCACCATGTGCAGAGCCAGTGGTACAGAGACACCTGCACACCCAATTGAAAGGTAGAAACAGAGAGAGTA
The DNA here is from genome assembly GCA_036785175.1 of Eupleurogrammus muticus. NCBI lineage: Eukaryota > Metazoa > Chordata > Actinopteri > Scombriformes > Trichiuridae > Eupleurogrammus > Eupleurogrammus muticus. The sequence continues at coordinate 3,671,298 of JAYKQN010000005.1, read as the reverse complement.
AAGCACAGAGAAGGCCAGTTTCAGATAGAAAGTAAGGAGTTGGATGTTTTCAGACTATTTTGTAAGTCTAACCACCAGCCTTTTTCCCTTTACACACTAACCAAAGAATATTATACTGTAATAATATACTTCTTATGTTTTTAGTCTATCATGGACGTTAGTTAAAAAAATTATTATGTCTATGTGAACAACGATGAACACAAATTTCTGTTTTCCTTAAGCAAAAATGGTTGCACAAAATACTTTTCTGTAAACATCTCGCAAAACACTCTGTTTATAGGATAAATTATTTTTTTGGAAGTTCTAAAATTTTACATTTATAGGAAAATTTCACACAGATATAGTAGTCTGGAATTGACAAATTTGTCAATGCTCTCTTTTCTTTTTTTTCTCCACACTTATTAAGACCTGCAAATCACTTAAATCATATTGAAAATTCCACACTTTTCCCTACTAGATAGGAACTCTCTGTTCTGTGGGGGAAGAAGCCATGTTTTGTGTTAAAATTCTGCGTGTCATCAGTGAAACAGGAAAATCTTTCTGCAAAAAAAATGATTCTAAACAAGATATAATTTATATTCAATTTCCGTTCAATCTCTGTGTTTAGCATTTAATCCAGTGAATCTCTGTCGTTTTGTTAAATAAAGCGTGAAGCTTTTAATGGCTTCTGTTATAATTAAGTGACATAATCCTTGTGTTCGATAAAGATCGTGTAAAAAGACTCGTCACTCAGATGGGGGGAAGTGTATTTGCCACAATGTGGAGGTCGTGAATGCCAAATCAATTAAAACAAAGCTGTTTAAGAATGCACAAATGACTTGGAGACTGCTCTGTTTAGAGTGAAGACTCATTTAGCATTAAATATGATTATGACAACCAGAGCACAGGGAAATGAAGAACGGGTGTGTCAGGGAGCTCCAGGCGCTCTTTTGCTCAACCCAAACACTCCGGCTAAGGTTTTACTCCCTGACATTACAGAGATAAACCCTCCCAAAACAGACTAGTCAGATTATACTGTCACAGACAAAGCTGTATGCTTTTATCGTGCGTGAAAACATGAGCTGTGGCTTTGCCTTGGGTGGTTTCAAAAGATGGGGAGTGGAGGGGGAATCACTTCATCTGAAAGGAAGGGGAGGAGTGTTGTCTTTTTCGCTTAGCTTAAACGTCTCCTCTTCTATACACTATATCTAGCCCAGGGGAAAGCGACAGGATGGGCATATAGTTGCAATGATATTTTTTGACATTCTCCCCGTCTCTTGCATCTCGTATCTCCCGGGCGCAGAAGGGGGGATGTTGGGTTCTTTATCAAGGAGCCCCTGAGAGGATGATAAATCGCCAGAGCCCGGGCCCATCTCCTGCTGGAACAACAAGCAGGTAGCAGCGCAGGAAACAAGGCACAGATATTGTCTCCCGAAACATAGCCACGGCTATAATGAAGCCTGCACAAAGCGGACAGGAGAGGGTCCGCCTGATAAACAATTCCATATCCAGCCGTCCGCAGAGAGAGAGAGGGAGCGAGATAGCGAGTCTCAGTCCTGCCGCTGCGTATCGCTACTGGACTCAACGGTCCAGAGATTAGCCCTCACCCCTGAATTGGAGGGGAGGCAGGGGCCAGCAGGTGGTGGGGAATGATTTCAGGTCTGTCAATATCCACTAGAAAAACACGTGTTTGGATAAACGAGTAACTGGAGGTCGCAGTTTCCCTGCTCAGAGCGTGGATATGTTACGATATAGCCAATTATATGTATTGTATAATTGATCCTTTTAAGTGGAGTTATATAAAAAATAAATATAATCTGAAATTATTCTATATTATAAACAGGTACACCAGAATAGACTACTGTAATGCACTATCTTTTAGCCTACCTTAACCGGCAAGAAAGATCACCGATATTGGTCCAGGATGCAGGCGTTGGAGTCCCCACAAGGACTAAGAAGTTTGATCAAATCACACCAGCACTGAATCGAGAAAACCTAGAATACTTTAAATGGACTAGCTTCTTCATATATCTCCAACCTTATTGTTCCATACACTCCACCATGTCCTTTCCCGTGGCAGCGTACTCAACAGTTGATCAGTTCCGAAAGGGAAAAATTGACATTTCAGGTGTCTGCAGACATGTTGAATATCAAAGTTTTTTGATTAGTGCACATTCTCAAAGATACCTTTATATGGTTTGACAATGTTGTGGTTTAGCTGTGGTAAGGTTTAAGCACAAAGGGTAAGAAAGAAACATAATTTGGGGCTACACTGAACAACACATGTCTTGACGGGACAGATGACATGTGGCTTGGTGGTACAAAAGGAGGTGTGGAACAGGCATCTCCTGCAAATTTTCTGACTCCAGTCCACAAAACAAAGCACTGATCCATCCACCCAATCCTCCTCCTGCTAAGAAAATAGAAACTTAAGAGGAACGGTGTCCAAACTATGTCACCAAATCAGAACCATAGACATTCACTGCATTTGTGGTTTGCAGAATTGGAGACTGGAGACTGGAGACTTGTCTTTGATTCAAAAGGAACCCTATTGGTGGTTTCTCTTGAACAATTCACCACTACACATTATGAAGCATGGTTGATATATTTTAAAATCAAGACTGGAAACTCATCTATTTTCTATTAATGACGTCCTTCTCCTAATTGCCACCAGCTGGGAATCCAATCAATGACTCCCACCCCTGACAAGTTGCTACTTCAACCTATTAACCTCATAATCATTTTTAAAATGATTCATGTTAATTAATCATGTTAACACCATTATCATCATGTGCATGTGTATACGTTGACTGAACATATACAGTAATTTCTAATGTAATATTGTGTACTACTCACATTATTATTAATTTTTCTCATCATTAGATTCACTAGACTTTTGTCAAACTTTCAGCAAATGTCAGGAAAGGTACCATGAAAAGATGATTACATTTTGGTAATGATCCTGGTTTCTACATTGCATTACATTGACTGAACCTTCGAACAGGCACTTGTTTGGGGCCATCAGGTGGTTCCATGTGCATAGCTTGGAGATGCACTTAGCGGAGAGCTGCGCTGTCAAGTGATTTTTCTAATTTTGATTGTTTTGTAAATCACACAGAGATTCTTCGGGTGATGTACACTTTAAACAAATTAAGTTTAAGTTGTTTTCCCATCGTCTAATAGCTGTGTTATCCCCCATGCAAGAATAATTCACCGGGTATTTTTAGCACACTTGCAAACGCTAAATTTCCATAATAATTTCCCAGATAACAAAAAAAAAAACAATGTGTAAGTGTTGATTCACAACAAAAAGTATTATAAAATATATGCACCAGTTACAAGGTAAAAAAAAACTTGTATTAGTTACAGCATACAGTTAGCAATAGATACAGGTTGCAAACATTGTCAATACCCAAAAAAAATGTGAATTCAATTAGCTTTCAGTTAGCAACTTAGCAACTGTAAGGAAAAATGAGTTAGGCAATTCCTCTTTGGACTTTCTCTGATATGTTTTTTAAGAAGCTAATAAATGAAGAAAATGCAATGAAACTAAGTATAATAGATTGATGGGGAGATGATGACTTACATTCACGTATATTATGTGCACCAAACTCAATCAGACAGTGTGCTCTTTATGTAAGCGTGCTGACACAGTAGAAAGCTATTTGCTAGTTCCAAAACACTCAGCTGCCTCTAAAGCCCTGAAATGTCCTTTACATTCTTGTGTAAACCTTTCAAAATGAGGCCATTCGAGCCCGGAGGGCAACATAGGAAAGGAGACATATGGAAGCATAAACACAAAGAGGTGTTATCCCCTGTAGAAGTAGACAAGCCGTCGGGGAAGATTGCTATTCCTGCCTCTTGGTGCCTTGTGCCCCTGTCCACCAGCTGGATTTTTTGGGCTGTTTGTGGAGAGGCAGAGAGGTAGACTGTGATCAGCGCCGGTGGTTAGTACTGTCCCCGCTGGTGCCCCCCGCTCCTTCCACAGCCCGCCCTGTTGACCCTCACACACCCCGTGAGCGGACCTCTGCCCTCACGCTGTACATGGCCTTTTCTCTTTCCTGCAAACATAACACTCTACCCAGCCCCTGGCCCCTACTTCTCATCCTCCTCCTATACCCGCTCCTTAGTTCCCTCGAGCCCCCCCTTGAAACCATCATACTGTAAAGCCTTGAAGCACTTGCAGATAAGGAGACCCCGAAAATCAGGCGGGGGCTTGCAGCACAGCAGATTGAGAGTCAGAGCTCAGCACCCAGGAGGTGCCCGGAGGCTACAAACGCTGCAGAGAGCACCATCGGATAGCCAGACAACATGAAACTTCCTGCCCCGGTTACTCCCCGCCCACACCACAACCACCACCCACCGAGCTCCCTTCCACATCCATCTCTACCCTCTCCCTGTGACCCCCCCCCCCTTTCCTCCTCTCAGATAAAGAGAAGGCCCCCGTTTCCCTGCCGACTCAAACTGACAGCCCGAGCCAAAGGGCTCCACATGCTTTTTCGGAAGGTCTTGTTTGTTTTCATCCATCTGTGAGCATGTGGCCGCCGGGGAATAGGAATGTGACATGTTCTATTAAAACAATTTAAAAAAAAAAAAAAAAAGGTTGCACCGAGATCAATGTGTTTTGAAGTTAAGCTCTGTTCAGCGCTTTAACTGCAGTCCTTTGAGGCAGATTAATGATGACAAACCATTTATAGTTGTTTTGTTTGTCTGGATGATTGCTTCCAAGCTGCAATAAGAACTGCCATATGCCACTCATCAGCTAAAAGTAGCACGCTTTAAAGAATGTTCCTCTTATGAGTTCCCCTTTAAGCAAAGGACATAAAGGACGACTGCTGTCTCTATTACCCAGAGACTAGACACATCAGTGAAACAATGGGAGGGGAAAGAGTGCACATTTACGGTTGGAAGACGCACTGGGGCAAGGCAACAGATGCTTTCAAGGAATAAAAATAGTTCTGGCTCTGACAATTTGTGAAATAGTGTACATTTGAAAGGATTGGGCCGACCGGTTTTCAAGGCATCACTAAATAGTAACACAACAAAAAGAACATTCTTATGGATTCCTATTAACACCAGTTGTTTAATTACCAATAATGCCTTGTGCATTTCCGTTATGGTGAGAAAGTGTTTTTTATTGCACGTGTACAGGTCAATTTAAAAGGCTTTTGGGCATATTGTGACATAGGGGCAAAAGGATCCTCCATTGACAGTCACTGGTGGAAGACATAAAACTCTTGACAGCCAAATTGCGGAACCGGGCGAATGGCACTGATTGATGCCAGTAAAGCACGGCTCCTTTCGCCAAGGTAGCGCAGGACACCTACCCGCAATTTAATCAGTCAGTCAGCCAAGAATTAATGTCCCTAATATCATGATTTCTCCATTACTCTATTTAACATAATTAAAATGTCGAGCGCTGGGGCCATAAAGCGGGTCGTTGGAGATTGTAATTCTGGCGTAAAGCTATGAAGCATGAAAATGTCACTTACCGAGTAGCCGCGGCCTGACAGCGAGTGAGTGGAACTCTGTAGGGAGAGAGAGGAGAACAGGGATGACCTTTAAGGAGCATTTCACTCGCTGACACAGACATGATGAAGCAGCGGCGCTTTAATATCAATATTCACGTTAACCTTTTACCCGCCCTGCCATGTACCCCACACCCGCACTCCACTCCCATACATTCTGGCCTCCACCACGGGGGTAGAATTAAATCATAGTTCTGGATATAGTCTTTTTTCTGAACATGCCTACACAATCTCCTGATTGGTTTCCTCTGTCTGATGAATGCAGACTTCGGCTTGATTACTGACAATGTGTTTTATCTAGCTCAGTGTGTGTTAAATGTGTACCAACAGTGACGTGAAATGTGTGATAGAACAAAGTCACAGTCTTTTTATATGTTTATGCCATAGATACAGTATGTTGAAGTTATTGCATTTTCATAGAAATAAAACCTATGAGTAGCAGCTCTGTATTTATAATGACTGACATGTACGGAGGTGTATTTTTGTTCTTTCTTCCTTTATGTGTTTATTGCTCTTTTAAAAAATTACGTAAAAATGGTTTTTAAATGCCTAACTGAGGACAGACGTTGCATATTAGCCATAGGCAGTAAACCTGGGTTTGCAGCATCTGCGTTTATCTTGTACTCTTTAATGTATCATGCACTTAACTTTATATACTGTCATATAAACAAGTAAAATTTAAAAAAATGATAAAAAATAAAACAATTCTACTCCAATACTTTTATTTTAATTGATTTATTCCTGAATAAACTGACACTTTTAATGTTTTTGCTATACTTTTACTGTTTTTTAAGCTCAGTCAAGCTATTTACACTATATTGCCAAAAGTATTGGCTCACCCATCCAAAAAATCTGAATGAGATGTTCCCATCACTTCAGCTGTCAGCTGTATTATAAGAAAGTGGAAATGTTTTGGAATGGCAGCAACCAAGCCACAAAGTGGTATGCCATGTCAACTCTAAACTGGGGTCAGCAGATGCTGAGGTGCATAGTGTGAAGAGGTCACCAACTTTCTGTTCATAGCTACAGACCTCCAAATTTTATGTGGCCTTCAGGTTAGCTCAAGAACAATGGGCGGAGAACATCATGAAATGGGTTTCAATGGCCGAGCAGCTGCATTCAAGCCACTCAGAGCAATGGAGTTCTCTGGAGTAATGAATCGCGTTTCTCCATTTAGTGATGGACTGATGGACGGGTTTGGATTTAGTGGTTACCAGGAGGACCAAACCTGTTAGGCTGAATTATGCCAAATGTAACGTTTGTAGAGGGGGGACTATGGTGTAGGGGTGCCTTTCAGGAACTGGGCTTGGCCCATTAGTTGCAGCTAAAGGAACTGAATGCTGTATGTCACAGAAAGCAAACCAAGACATACATCATATTGAACCCCATAGACTAGGAATGGGATGTCACTTAAATTCATATGCAAGTCAAGGCAGGTGAGCAAATCCTTTTGGTGATATATTGTATACACATTGCCAGTCAAAAGTTTAGATACACCCCCCAAGTCACTTAATAAGAAAACATGCACAAGCACACACACCAGCATGTACATGTATAATACAGGTGATGTATAGCAGTCCAGGTCCAGATTAGGTGCCACTGTTTATTTGTTTGAATTCACTTGCTGCTGTCAACAGTGTCGTCTGACATTGACTGGCACATGATGGGGAGTGAATCCTTCATTTTGCATCAGTAGAAAAAAATGATAAAAACACATCTCATGTAAAAATTGTTGTATTATGAGAGTGAGTGACAGCTCAGATACCTCGGTTGCTGAACATGTAGACTTCTCTTCTTATTCTTATAATAAAGTACCTGTGCCGCCTTCAAAACAAACAGCAATGAATACGAGGGGTCAACCTTTTTTTAAACATATAATCCACAAATATAGTGAAAATTATATACTGTATCTTCCTTTAATATGTCTTTCTTTGTATTTCTTTTAAAACAGGTGACTATATTTTGTAACCAAACCAAACGTTCTTTATTCCGTTATATCAGCCCCTTTTGTGCTCGGAATAAATATCTCTTCATGGTTTTGGGAGGTGATTTGGCTGATCAAGCTCCGCCTGTGTTTTCCAATGCAGTCCGCTGAACGCTGAACAAGAGCAGGTCGGTGACAGAAAGGGCAGGTTTTTGTTCTGTTCTCTGGCTCTGTCTGTCAGCACCCAGCACGAATACCAATCTCCAAATCCCTCCCTCCACTTCCACTTTTCACTGCTTTTATTCCCGTGTCTAGATTGGCAATTTCTCCTTCCCTGGTCTCTGGAGGGGACTTTTCTGCTAGACCAATTTCATCCATAGGTCCACCTTCAATCTAAATGACCTCCCCCACACCTTCGCCACGACTGCCGCCCTTGTTTTGCACCCTCCCGGTGCCCCTCATCCATTCTCCGACACCTGCTCGGGGCCTCAAGCCCTCATCAACGCCTCTGTGCCCCTCTGATTCGCCGGACGGCTCCTGTGGTGACGATTAGGGGAGAGTCATGCCGCGAACCGGAAAGCAGGCTCTGCGGGAATCAAAAGGCTATTCCCCGCTCTGCTCAACCTCTCCCCGTTCCCCTTGCCGCCGGAAAAGGCCGAAGAGGAGGGGAGGAAGAGCTGCACAGAAGGCGAAATGTGTGGACATAAAAGGGCCAAAAGTGTGTTCCAGTGGGTATGTGGTCTGTTGTGTGTGTGTGTGTGTGTGTGTGTGTGTGTCTGTGTGTGCATGTTGTGAGTATATCTATGTGTGAGCGGGTGCATATGTGCATAGGTGGTGGGAGGCCAAGGCCATTTGGAATTAGCTTTACTATGTAGAGTTCATTCAACTTGGAGCATTCGGAGTAGAAAGAGAGGCTTATTTAAATGATAATGAGGGACAATCCACTGGATTTAGTGCTGGTGAAGGGAGGAAAAAGAGGGGAGGGAGAGGGGGGATCCATTAAAACGCCAGCGGTTCATAAGCCATAGGGTCGGCATACAGCTAAACACTCTCTCTTAAAAGCCATTATACATGGCTCTCAATGGATTTCTGCAGCGCTTAGGACTTCAAAAGGATTTAAGAACCCGCCCCAGAGAGGGAGCGTGGGGGAGGGAGGGAGGTAGGACGAGTGTGTGTGTGTAGATGTGTGTGTGTGTGTGTGTGTGTGCGGTGATTATGGTGGTTGGTGGCGAGAAGGATGGGGCGGATGCTGGCGGCATTTAAGGGTTAACTAAACAGCTTCGGAGAAGAGAAATGTTGCTAAATCCGCCCCCTAATCCTCTCCCCATTTCCATGCCCCCTCCTCTACTCTCCTTCCACTAAAAAAAAAAAAGTAAAAAGAAAAACATGGCGACAGGAGAGGGGTGGCACCGGTCCATCTTTTCCTAACGCACACTGTTGTTTTTTTTTTTCTTAATTTTTTTGTTGCTCGATGGAGCACGATTGGCAGGGGATGCTCTCTGTGGCAGGAGCAGCAGGTAAGAGGGTGGGTTCGGGTACATGTGGGGTGGGCTGTGCTGTGGGTGGACTGGGGGGGCGACCTTTACAGCACCACGACTGCCGCCCTCTCCTCCACAGGACCCAGATGCAGGGGGAACTCACTCTCACCCCCTTCCCCCCCTTCCACCACCCTCACATTCCCCTAATCCCCGTGTGGCTTAGTGCTGGGGCACCGCTGCACCACAGGCACAATTACCTAGTCAAAATAAACTGATAAAGACCCAACCATGGCAATGAACAAACAGCATCCCCCGCGTTTTCTTTCTCTTTTTTTTTTTTTTACCCCCTGCTCCCAAATTGATGCATGACTGTTTTTACAGGCAGGCAGGCGGCCATGTCCATGTGTCGCATTTGTCTCCATTTCCTTTGGCGGCAAGACAAGAGAAATCCATTTTACCGGTTGCTGCCGCGGCGTCATTAGTTAAGAGCTCTTAGAGCCCGTGGAGCCACTTTGATGTGGCGGAGCACGTTTTACGAAAAATTAGCGGAGCTGGCGGTGTGGTGGTGGGGATTTCACGGGGCTGAAAAACAGAAGGAACATGGGGAAGGATGGTGACATGTTGGTGTTGGGAAATAATCTGTGTGTTTCATGGCCTTAACTTAGTGGGGAATAAAAAAAACAGGAGGCAGCAGAGAGATGGACTGACAGTCAGAGAAATTGCAGGCAGAGGGAGAGAGATGGATAGATATGGATGGCTACAGCGATCTGTGTGCCATTTACTTGGCCATAGATTAGAGAGACACGCCACATCTAACACCGTCGACAATTACAGCGCGCAATTTTCAACACCACCCTCCCTCACAGAATCCCCCCCCCCCCCCCCCCACCCCCCGTTCATGCCCCCTCTCTCCTCATCCTTGTCGTATATCCCTGTCAGAGCTGTCAACGGGCGTTCGTCTTTTGTCTGACAAGCCCGCCTCTTCCTCCTGACTTTTTCATTATAAGACATCCTTTTACACAAATTCAAGAGAAATAGCATGAGGGGAAAAGGGGGGACTGTGCACAAGAGACTTAGGAAAAAAAAAAAAAGGATGGAGATGGGAAGAATTAGGCTGGATGTTTTTTCTTTTTAAATCAGGGTGGATTTTCAATTTCTGAATCGAGGACTTGAATAGCTTAAAACAATGACTTTAATAAGTTCATTAAAATAATTTTTTTGCCATCATTTCGCCCCTGTAGGAGGAGGAAGCCTGCATATTTTTGCTCCCTTTTTCTTTCTCTCGTTTTCTCTTCCCCTGCTTTCGTCAGCTAAATGAACAGTCTGATTGAATTTAGTTGGGTTTGGGAGGCCTGCTTGACAGGCATTAGTTAGGAAGCATATTTCTACATTCATTTAAAATGAGCCGCTTGGGATTTTGCATAAATTCTCATTACTTCCGCTGTATCTAAATTACATTATTTCATCCCTTATGCTGAACCAATGCCTGGCTTCCCATTTTCCTTTGCCACCTACTCATCCTCTAAATGGGCTAACATATGGATGTCGGTGCAGCGATAATTGGAACAGTATTTTTAACTCATTCCATTCTGGGGCCGGCGAGGTCAGCCCACACCTGGCTGAACAGTGTCAGGTCATGCCTACATTTAACTGCGCCATGCTTTAAGTAATGCCAGGCCAACTAGGTGATGCTATGTGTATCATTCCCGTCTAGGAGCTGCCAGCCGACCAGTCTTTTCCCCGAGCGCTCGGGGGATTTACGAGGTGAGAGTTGGAAACAGCAGGAGCTACTGCACCAGCTGCCCTCTGATCTCAGTCTCAATGTTGCTTTCGTCCACCCACTCCCTATATATCCCACCTCAGAGGTCCACCGCCTTGGCCTGTGAAAGTGGATAGCCTAGTTCTCGGTAGGAGGTGTGCGCATAAAGGGGAAAAAAAAAGTCTGGTCTGAAGTCTCACCTCGCTGAGCTGCTCCTTGGAGTTGCTCCTGTGTGGTCGGCTGAGCTCCTGCACTGTCTCGTCCTCACTGACTTTGACCGGACGCAGTGCCAGAGGTTTGATCTGCAGGGGACACAAGAAAGGAGGACATCTTTAAATCCAGAACTTACCTTACAAACCAAACCACTACACTGTTCATTAGGCCATATATCAAGAAAAACAGTGGTTTATGGTCCTTTTTGGAGAGGCATAAACTATGATCCTTTAAGATGCACCAATATCACTGTAAATCCCTGCAGAGTGGCTTATTACTTTTGATAAAATGTCAAATAAGAAGAACTATGTTAATAAAAGACCTTGTCAATGTTGGTTAATACAAATGCACTTTAGATTAGACTGGCAACAAATGTTCTGTAAAGGTACATGACCATAGAGATGCTTTCAGTTGCTCCCATATACAGTGGGGAAAATAAGTATTGCTATTGCTATTGCTACTGCTATTTTGCTATTTCTCCCACTTAGTAATCATGGAGTGGTCTGAAATTTTCATCGTAGGTGCATGTCCACTGTGAAAGAGATACACTAAAAAGAAAAATACAGAAATCACAATGCATGATTTTTTAATGATTTATTTGTGTGATATAGCGGCAAATAAGTATTTGAACACCTGAGAAAATGAATGTTAATATTTGGCACAGTAGCCTTTGTTTGCTATTACAGAGGTCAAACGTTTCCTGTAGTTTTTCACCAGGTTTGCACATACTGCAGGAGGGATCCTGGCCCACTCCTCCACACAGATCTTCTCTAGATCAGTCAGCTTTCTGGGCTGTCGCTGAGAAACACGGAGTTTGAGCTCCCTCCAAAGATTTTCTATTGGGTTCAGGTCTGGAGACTGGCTGGGCCATGCTAGAACCTTGATATGCTTCTTACGGAGCCAGTCCTTGGTTTTCCTGGCTGTGTGCTTTGGGTCGTTGTCGTGTTGGAAGACCCAGCCACGACCCATCTTCAATGCTCTGACTGAGGGAAGGAGGTTGTTCCCCAAAATCTCACAATACACGGCCCCAGTCATCCTCTCTATAATGCAGTGCACTCGTCCTGTCCCATGTGCAGAAAAACACCCCCAAAGCATGATGCTACCACCCCCATGCTTCACAGTAGGGATGGTGTTCTTCGGATTGTACTCTTTATTCTTCTTCCTCCAAACACGCTTAGTGGAATTATGACCAAAAAGTTCTATTTTGGTCTCATCTGACCACAAAACTTTCTCCCATGACTCCTCTGTATCATCCAAATGGTCATATGCAAACTTAAGACGGGCCTTGACATGTGCTGATTTAAGCAGGGGAACCTTTCGTGCCATGCATGATTTCAAATCATGACGTCTTAGTGTATTACCTACAGTAACCTTGGAAACGTTGGTCCCAGTTCTTTTCAGGTCATTGACCAACTCCTGTCGTGTAGTTCCGGGCTGATTCCTCACCTTTCTTAGAATCATTGAGACCCCACGAGGTGATATCTTGCATGGGGCTCCACTCCGATTGAGATTGACCGTCATGTTTAGCTTCTTCCATTTTCTAATGATTGCTCCAATAGTGGACCTTTTTTCACCAAGCTGCTTGGCAATTGCTCCGTAGCTCTTTCCAGGCTTGTGGAGGTGTACAATTTTCTCTCCTGTGTCGTTCGACAGCTCTTTGGTCTTCTCCATGTTACAAGTTAAAGTCTTGCTGATTGTATGGGGTGGACAGGTGTCTTTATGCAGCTAACGACCTCAAACAGGTGCATCTGATTAAGGATGATACATGGAGTGCAGGTGGACTTCTAATGGGCGGACTAACAGGTCCTTCACGGTCAGAATTCTAGATGACACACAGGTGTTCAAAAACTTATTTGCAGCTGTATCACTCAAATAAATCATTAAAAAATCATGCATTGTGATTTCTGGATTTTTCTTTTTAGTTTATCTCTCTCACAGTGGACATGCACCTACGATGAAAATTTCAGACCCCTCCATGATTTCTAAGTGGGAGAAATAGCAAAATAGCAGGGTGTTCAAATACTTATTTTCCCCACTGTAAATATATTCTGATTTTACCACTGTAAATTTGCAAGAAACATATATTTCTATTCTCCGGAATCTATTCTCTGGAAATGTTTTTTCACACAACAGCGCATATAGCTAACTTGAGGCACTCAGGGAGCACATAACTTCACCGAAGTCAATGGTCTTCTATCTGACATCCAAATGGGTGGCACAAACTAATATATAGCTACATTTCCAAAACTATTAGCATTATGTGCTGCTGAATCGGCAGCTTAGTGTTCTGTCAACTACTCATTTAGCTATTAACATTATATTGACCAGTAGGAGCCGTCAGGTCATGCAAGTTTTGTAAGCGGGATCTGCCCAAATGTAATGGCTTCATCCATGGCCAGTTCTACCACCAAATTTCACAATAATCTCCCCAGCTGTTTTTCTCTAATTCTGTTCACAGATATACAACCGCACAAAAGGCACAGAAAGCATTACCTCCTCATTGAGGAGGTAATGGCTTCCCTATGTATTAATAATACATAGGGAAGCCAATAATCACAATTCTTACCTATGATTACCTATAATCACAATTATAGGTAATAAATGCACAAAGTTACCTTGATAATTATTTAGTAAAACTGAGCATTACATCTATTGTAATACATTCATTAGGTTATCAGTATCTTGTGTGAGGTACAGAACAAGCAAGACACAGTCACCACATACCTTAACTGGATGATTTATATGAAAAGTTTAGATATTGGGCAAAAACCAGCAGTTTAACCAGCAGACAATTTACAGATTATATTAATTATATTAATTAATATTGTATCCTGTCGCTATCTGTGATCTATAAACAGCTCTACAGTATGGCAGATATGCATACCAATATAGTGTAGCATAACTGCAATGGCCTCAACTGACCTTTAATGGGCTAAACATTTGTGTACCTTCAACCTGAGGAAACCACAACGTTGGTGTCTCAGCTCAGTTTATGCTTTGGTTAAATGCAAAGCGGAACTGGCTGTAGCAAATCCACCTGCAAAACCAAACCCACAAGCCATTGCTGCTGATGATACCAGCCTGCAACGATCATACATCGTTGTATTTTTTTCATATTATGTGGTATTTTTGTAGAGCATGTAGAACAGTAGTTCTCAACCTTTCAATGAAGTATCTCTAATTTAGTCCACATTAGGGGCCATAGTCGACCATTGAGATTTTGTCTCCCAGACCTAGCGAGATATATTTTTTTTATTTCCAGAGTGCATGACTATCTGAACTGTATTCAGAAAGCTAACAGTGAAACTAACAATTCATCAGTTTAGCCAGGGACCCCCTGGAAAGCTGTCACGGACCACTAGATGTTCCTCAACCAAGTCATGATGGAGGTTTTTTGCTGAAATGTTTTGCACATTTTGGAGCCATTAAATGTGCTGATATGACACAAACTCAAGCATCAGCTTACAATACTAATATAGGTTCGTATAGCATAGTTATGCATATACCAACAGCAATTGGTGCACACCAAGCAGTCCATGCAAACAAAGGTGCTTGGTTTGGTTTGTTTTCGTTGGTGTGAAATCACCATTTGCACTCAGGTGCACTAAATCAGTCAGACAGAGACTTCTAAAAAGGGGTGGTCTCAATCCGCTTGATTTCACACTAAATAAAAAACTTTGGTGCAGTCCCTCTGGTGAGTATGAAAACTTGGGTGTGAACAAACTATTCAAGATGCCCAATGTGATGGGGTATACTAATTATTCCATTCCCTGTTTATTAGAAGGTAAAACTTGCTGAAATGTTAATCGGATCAATTTTGGTTCATTTGCAGGTGTGAAAGTGGACCATGCTCGAGGCTTTATGATACATAGAAAAAATTGTATGGCCCGGTGTGGACCAAATAATCAATTTAGTGGTGTAAAAGGACCTTTTGCCTTCCCCAGAATACAGTATGAACTAATATAGTGATGTTGAACCACTAAAAAGTCTGAATCCACTGCTTTCCAATCCAAGTTTTGTCTAAAATCCCTATTGGGTCCATTTCCTCACAGATCATGTACAGTCATTACCTTTGCAAAAAGCCAAAAACAGCATTTTCTTTTCCTACAATTTAATGGGTTAAAATAGTTCAATTACTAAGGAATATTAAATACAGACACAAAATATCAGCAATTTAGATTTTCAAATGTAGCTCCATTCAGCTTCCCACATCATGGTAAACCCTAATGGGAAAAATGGGCGACTTGTTATATTACAGACTATCCAGACCCTCAGCTGGCATGACTCCATATTCCCAGCCAGATGGGAGGTTGGCGAGCTCGGCGTGAAAGACCCTGTGCTGGTGCAGCACCGACCAATCACAATGTCCCGTGCTGCCTCCCCACCTTGGAGTAGAGTGGCAATGGCCACGGGGTGTAATCCATTTGACTAGCAGTTTGCATGTAGCTGCTCCCCTGGTGGCACTCGCCTTGGCCGGCCCCAGTCTCCTGATCTCCGCTGTAATTTAAGCAGATCACTGCTACAATTAACCTTTCCCAGTAAATATCAATTATGGCCCCCGGCTGGGCTAGAATTAAAAGGGTCATCAGCTAATCTGACAGGTCCTGTACGCTACCACCTGGCTGGGAGAAAAGGGAGCGAAGCATGGCGGTGGAGAGAGAGTGTTTGTCTACCCTTGTGCCCACCAGCTCACATGCCAAGTAGACACAATTCCCTTTTAATTACCCTGCCGCCACCGGGGCAAGCATGCTGATTGGCCAAGGGGCATTAGTGGTGCTCCGAGGTCAACAGTGACAGGATGGGGGCGGGTTTTGGCGGTGACAAGGAGGAAGCTGGTGCCAAGCAATCAGGGTGTAGAGATGGAAGGAAGAGAAAACTGGCAGGTGGGCCTAATCAGGTTGGACTTCCACCTCTGCCTGCCTCTCCCTCCTCCTCCTCCTCCTCTCACTCTCTCTCCCTCTCGCCTAGCTGTCAGCGTAATCACTCTTTGAATCTCAAAATAGACGTTGGCCTTTTTGATTTCCTTCTCTCAAGGAAAGCACAAAGAGAGCAATCCTCCTAGGCAGATACAGAGCGCCGGTGTACAGTCAGCGTCACGTCGCCGTCAAGTGCAGCTGTTGATTACTTTGTTTACCCAGCATCAGTGTTGCTGACAAATTCCTGAAGGCGCACAAAGTGTTTCCATCTCCTCTGGGGCCCACAGCTACATTACCCAGTCAGCAATCAACTTGGCTATTGATCAGAGCGCAGCATCTAATTAGCCACCTAGGTTAATGATGCAGCGTGCGAGGACCTTTCCCCGAGCCTCTGTTCAACGGGACAGGAGAGAAATTGATCTAGGCAGGAATTTACCAACTCCAACAAAAGACTGGCAGCACTGACTGCCTGTGATTAAGGCAGGGACTAATTTCCCGTCTGGGGAGGTGTTTAATTGGTCCTAAGCTCCCAACTGTACTGCTCATGTGTTGTTGTTGTTTTTTTCTTTTTTTATCTGCTCATTAATGATAAAGGACAAGTTAGTGAACTTGAGGGCGGGGCTAATCTCTGCTGAGACGCGATTGGTTGCGAGTGATGACACAGTTCAAGGTCATAATGTCTTTCCAATATACGTAAGGTAATGTCAATTGGGGCCTCTTTCATACAGCAATGACTTCCACAATAAATTGGAATTTTGTTGCAATGGTCCCTTTTTTTGGATGCCAACAACATTGCGGGGTCCTGAAGACACAACATTTCTTCTTCTATTTTATTGCTTTAAACTTCACAATGCTTGTCATTGCTGTGTGTACTGGCGATATGCAATTCCTGTGAAAATGATGGCCCACTTCACTACAACATTTATGCCTGCACCAGCGTATACAACAATGGTGCCTCAGCAAGCTGCTGTTTTTGTGCTGTTATATAATCTTTTGAGTTTATCTATGCTTTGTCATCAAAGGGTCAATGTGCTACGCTGTTTTTTGTGCATAATAATTTGTATGTAATCAAAACATTGCTGGGGTGGTACAGTATGTAGCGCTGTCACCTCACAGCAAAAAGGTCACAGGTTCATGTCCTTGGGATGGGACCTTTCTGTGTGGAATATGCAGCTATAGAAAATGACCGACACCAAAACATTGCAGTCTACATGTGGAAAGAAGGACCAGACCACAACCTAAGTTTGCTAGGCTTTATGTGTTCATCAAGAGAGTTTTATCTAAACAAGGTCTGAAATGCACTGTGGGTAGTCCTGGAGGAGCAGGACTTGGCCACCTATCTGCTTTTGATATAGACCAGGGGTACTCAACTCAAAACTAAAAAAGTCCACTCACCAAATTTCTAATGTTTCTGTGGTCTGAAACAGACGCTGCTCCCCGCTGGCAGCACAAATGCGTATTTATCTGTCCACTCCACCCTAAATTCTCAGTTTTCTGCATTCACCTTTCTTTTCTTTTGCAGTTAGGAGCACACTATTTCTGTTTGAAACTTGATCTTATAAATCACAGACAGACAGAAAAATACTCTGACGTGGACCTCATGTTTCTGCTTTACTGTGTTATAGTGACGATAAACAATCTCATATTACCATACCGTTTTCTTCTTTTATTGCGAGATGGGCCACGAGGAAATACACCCAGAAATAGCATGGCAATTTATTATACCTGAAACACTATGTAATAATAATAATAATAATGATAATCATATTAAAAATAAAGATTTTGTCTTGGTCTGGGTGACATTGCGCCTACAATAGTGTTTGTTCTTGCCTGGATGAAGTTGGTTCACATTTTACTCATTCAGTTCGGAAAATCAGGTTAAGAAACAAGCAATCGTGTGTGTCTGTGTATGTGTGTGTGGGAGATCGTTCGCCTGAAGACGACAGAAGATACGCCGAAAAAAAAACTAGTTAAGTAAGGGCCTGTGTTTTACATGAATAATGTACTGGAAATTAGCTCCATTAGTCTCGGTATTGAACATGTCTATAGACCCCTCTCTGGAGACCGCCGCTCTGTGCTCTTTAATTATCTTCAAAAGGCCCTCCAGCATCTTAATTTCCCCCCAAGTTGAGAAGTGCCGACTTGGGTCTGCTCATTTATACTACTCTAACCCTGGGTGAAGTCACAAAGCCCCCCTGCTTAGAAAGGGCTAGTCAAAGCATTGACAGAGACAGCCGTGGTTCACATCGGTTCATGCTAGGCTTGGCTAACTTTCATTTCCCCTCTCACTCTTCCTCCGTCTCCGCGCGGCGTCGATCAATCTGCAGGCCGTCAGCAGGGAGCGGGCTGGAGGCTGTCGGGTGATGCTTTGTTGTCCTGCTCTTTTGATCCGCCCTCCTCCTTCACCTTGTGAGAGGTTTAGGGAGGAGGCGTGGGGTGGGTGTGGGTGTGGGTGTGGGGGGGCACTGGATAGCTGTGCTCTCCTTGAATAAAAGAAACTGTTAGTCTTGACCTCGCTTTTCCTCTTCTTGTTCCAGATCCTCAGACTCTGCCTCATGTCTCCCCAGCCTGCCGTCACCTGTCAACAGCACTAAGGGAGGCTGTGCCTCAGCCTTGTCCCAGTGTCAATCCTTATTACCCTTGGATATTGGACGTTGCCCCCCCCCCCCCGCCAGCCCACTCCTTTCTTTCCTGCAACCAAAATGCTCTTCTCCTTCATACTACCATGCTCCAGTTCGCTCTTCTGGTTTTCCGTGCACAGGGCAGGGAGGAGATGAGGGGCAATACGGGAAAGGGAGGGTTGAAGAGGACGGATACAGATCCTTCCTCTAATTTGTTCTGAAAAGTGTCCTGCGCAAAGGACCCTCACCCCCATTAACCCAGCGACAGGCTGCTACCGCTGCTCAGCAGCGTGTGTATGCATGCGTGTGTGTGTGTGTGTGAGAGGGGGCCCACCGGTGCGATGGGCGGAGGCACCTCGGCGCTCAGCGCCGAGCTCCGCCACCGGCTCAATCTATCGGCTCATTATCCCCCCCGCCCAGGCTGGGGTGCAGACAAGTGCACTTTAGGGCCACAGGCCAAATTGATTCATCTGCCTTCATTTTCTTCAGGCTCAGAAGTGGCAGCTGCTCAGAGGCAGGGGGAAGGAGCTATAAGATGGTGAGAGACAGAGACGGCAGAGCGGGAAGGGGAGAGTTGGGATAGTGTGATATGAAGTGAAGGGGGGGGGCATCAAGAGAAAGAGGTGTTCTGGCTTTGTTCCCCATCCATGTCTCATTTCACTTTTCCTTCCTCCTCCCCCATTCTCTCTCTCTCTCTCTCTCTCTTCTTTCTCTCACTTTGCAGCACTACCAACACCTCCCTCCCTTGAAATAGCTATCAAGACGTGCACTCACTCCCCCACCAAGTCCCATGTTGGAAATTAGCCCAAGGACAAGCGAGTGGATTTACTACAAGGAGAGCAAATGGATTTTTGCTTTTATTTTGACGAGTCCCAGTGTATCCATTATGCCTTTTAATCATACATTATTCATAGAGCTCGCCTTATAATAAATGACCACATAAAAAGGGGTACACATATTATACAAGGTCTAAAATGCCCCCATAACTCTCCCTCCTAGTGCACTCAGAAATACATCACATTTGTGAGCTGGTACACAAATGTGAGCCTGTGAAATCGCAGCAAGATGGCATTTCTATTCCCAGCAAATGACACCAGGACATGACAAGAGTTGACATGATAAAAAGCAACACTCGAGTACAAATGATGCAAACAAATGAGAGGGCGTGATCTATTGTCCTGCACACCGATTTGTGATTGGCCGCATGGTGTAAAACTAACCGGGGGTGGCCACCGCGACCACCCAACACCATAACAAAGCAGTCAACCTGAAAGTGGAGCCGCCTCCCCGGCCTGATACTCAGCCTACGGGGACCCGGGCAGAGCCTGAGTGTCCCGCAGGGCCCAGTCTGGAACAGATGAACTTGGGAGAGAAGCACTCCCTGTGGGGCCCCAGGTCTCTCCAATCACTCTCACCATATGCCTCCTGGGGGAGCGAGGGAACAAGGCGAGATGGGAGCAAGGAGGGAGAGGGGGTGTATGTGAGAGGGGAGGGTGCACCTGCTCCCAAATACGAACCCATCCCTCAGCACCTGTCCCGAGGGGCCACAGACAACTGCAACCGACAGGCACGCACACACACACACACACACACACACACACACACACACACACACACACACACACACACACACACCTGTCAGCCAGGACCATAGGAACTGTATCTGCCCTGCACTGATAAGCATGAGGCTTTACAGCAGAACCCCCCGCCCACCAGCCTCCTCCAACTCCCACTCCAAGGCGAGCATTTCTCAGAGCTACCAACAAAAATTAGAACGATGATGTCAAAATGCTAATGATGTTATTGGAAGGAAAGTGAGGGGGGGAGAGGGGGGCAATGCTGTGTATGTGTATCTGCATTTTGCTCTTCCTGGTGGTTGGGAAACGGCATTATGCAGATCTTCCCTCCCTCTTGTTTCTCTGCAAGAAATGCACAGCTTAGATTTTTGCTCACACTATTAAAGCATTGAAAGCAGTGAGTGCATTTTGCAAAAAAAAAAAAAAAAAGATTTCTGCACGCTAACAAGGAAAATTCTAATGGTGTTTGCTTTTTTCAACTCCTGATTATTTGCAAGTCAAAGTTCACTCTGGCTTTCAAAAGAGAGAGCACATAGAAAGTGGCAGTAAAACAACTTCAGGTTGTGGTACATGCCACATGCCACATTTGCACTTAGTGGTCAGCACAACGTTTGGAGGGAATAATTTATTCATTCATTTTAAGAGAGCCTGCTGCTTTACCTCTCAATACTGTAATTATATCGGCAAGAGTAGTTTCAATGTAATAGGGAGGCATGGGAAAAAGGATAAAATGATGTACTGTATATACTACGTACAGTTCTCACCTCTTGAATAGCTGATGTAGAAAATTAGTCTGCTTAATGATGTATGAGTATCATTAACAAATGTTAATGTTAATGTAAATTTGTTCAAAAAACAAGTTCCTCCTAAATCAATATTGTTTACACACAACCTCATGACATCATTGACATAGTGCATCAATATTCATTTTAAAAAAGAACTGCTGCTGATACAACTATTATAAATGACCTTAAAGCATTAAACATAACTTTAAGCTTATTAGAAAGAGGATCAGTAATGGAAGAAGTAATCAGGTAAGATACTTAACTACTAATACAGTACAAATGCCCAGTAAATGAAAAAAATGAAAAACCCTACTCGGGTAAAAGGACCCAAGTATTAGCAGCAAATTTTAGTAGTTTTGAAAGAGCAAAGCATTAAAATTCATTTTTTGCCCCCTCCAGGTTGACAGTAGCAATATTTTAACCAAATGACTGATTATATTGTTCAGATGTCTGAATGTGTGAGATAAAACGTGCCTCCTACATGCGGGTCAAAGTGTAACCATAATAACCGGAGGTATGCGGCATCAATCACAGATTCGGCAACAGTTTCATGTGGAAAGGATTTATCAGTTATGACTCTTAACTCCATAACCCTCAAATGGACAGAGATAAGGCTGGCGTAAACACTCTTATCGGCTGATAACAAGTGTGTCGGTGGGACAGATCAATGGTCCAGACAGATGTCGAAATGACAGAATGTCTGACTATGCGCTGAACTCACAACTTGGGTAAATATCAACCAAAATACTGCTCTCTGTAAATAATAAACAAGTCCAAATATAGGTATGGTGATACTGAAAAGTCAATAGATCGTTAAAAAAAAACTATATCTAATTAATTTTCTAATCAGGCAGTTTTTAAGGTTCAATAAATACAACGCTGGATTCCAGCCACTTTAATCAGCACAAACCCAGTTTCACGTTAGTGTAAATGATTATTAAATGGCTTCAACAAATATTTTACCAGGAAAATCATACTTCACTGACCACTGATCTGATAGGCTACTGGAGACTCGGGTTCTGCTCAACCGCTATAACACCATTAATTATCTTTTCACACTTGAAAATGATCTTATTAGCAGTCGAAAAAATTACATTTTTGGAAGTGCAACATTCACACTCTCTCCTGCGACTACACTTGATAACTTTGTCACCCTGACACGTACTTTATGAAATGTTTAATTTCCTCTAATGTAATCTGAAATAATTATCAGCTGAAGTTGATGTACGCACTGCAAAAACACACCTTATAACAAGTCCGCCAAACACACACACACAAGCACTGTAAAAGTAGCTATCATTCACCAGGACATAATTAAAACACCGAAGATGAGATTGTGGGGTAAAGGAAATGAGCAGGTGATTAAACTAAATGCGAGATGAAGAACAGTCTGAAACTTCCAATCTGTCTAACTTTGGACTATATTCTTCAATCAAGTCAAAGAAAGGCCTTTAATTGAAAGTCTAAGAAAACATTTTTCCAAGCAATATGTTATTGCATTGGTGGTGACCAATGAGCAGAAGTATATGACTAAAGTACATTTTTTAAGATTTTAAGTATGTTGACTTTTTTTATATATATATATACACATATTGTTTAAATATGTCTCTTTCTGCAGACAAAGGACTATGAATTTAAAGGGTCTTTCAAACTGTATTCTACTTGATCACCTTGCCTACAAACTCTACTTTTATGCACACTGAACAGATCCTAAAAGGAGTTAAAACAATAGTCAACAAAAAAAGAAATGGCTATATGACATTAACGTCGATTTCCTAAAAGCCTTTACAGTAAACAGATCTTCAGATTTCACTCAAAGGTAAGAGTGACTAACTATGTTAGTGGTTGTAGATATTCCACTTATATTTCAATCTAGGTATTTGAAAAAATATTCCACAACAATTTCATCTAATCCATTTTTTAATTAGGATAGATGTCCAACATACAGCCAGTTTATAGAGTAGAAAGTATTTCAACTGGAATAGTAATGTATTTCACAGACACGTTTGTTTTTAATATAAATGATGAAGAGATTGAGAGATTTTAAGTCAGAAAAGTTATTTTAACATTTGAAATGTGTGATAAATAAATGCATTCATATTGGTTTGGCAGTAACAGCCCACCAACGACTTAAAAAATGTTTTCCTTGTCTATTGATACCTTAGAATGAAGTGTGTAGTTCACATTGGAAAAAAAAATCTTTAGGCATTTATACCATAGACTGGTACAACTCCAAATTTTTTATATAAGAACAATCTTCCATGTTAAGGACAGCTTTGATCCTAAAACATTTATTTGATTGGATTTATTGGACTGAGACCCCCCACCCCTTCCCAACCCCCAATGATTGAGGTACTGTATATGCTATAGTAGCACCCGCTAGATGTAATATGTAAGACTTAGTGAGGAGCTAAGGCATGTCATCAGAGGAGTGCGGGAATGAGACAGAAAGGCAGTTTTTGATAGAGAGAGATGAGGTCTAGGCACAGAGTCAGGAGGCAGTTTTGTAGCCAGAGAGTGAGAGAGAGACCGGGAGAGACAGCCAGAGTGCTCTGGGCTTTTTAATAGGAGGCAGATGCAACACATGTAATGAATCAGCCTCGGCTCGACGCGGCTTCCCTCTGATGTCTGAGTACTCGTCCTGCCCTTGGAAAACTTCTGGGACGTTATCTCATTCCTGCACTGCGCACACTGCCAGCGAATTTCAGAGGAAGTGTTATGTGTTGGAGGGGATGGGGATGGGGAGGTACGAGAAATGGAAGCGCGTGTATGTGTACTAGCATACTTGCATGTATTTATCTGTGTGTGTGTGTGTGTGTGTGTATGTATGCGTGCACTATATGCAGATGCTGTATGTGCATCTAACTCAAAGTCCAGACAAGACAAGGGAAACCAGACTCTACGAGAGAGTACCCTTCTTCACCCGATCTGCAACCTTGTAGGAGAATTCTAAGGCCTTGTTCAGATACTGATACTGTTCCTTATGCACAAAGACTCGCAGACTAACACTGCAGTATCAATGCCAGACCAGTAGTTGGTGACATAGGTACAGTGGCAAATTATGTTGTAAATTATGTTGTTCATCCTTATGAGCTAAGCAACAAGAATGTGTAGGAAATAACATTTTTAGTATGTGTGATCTGGCAAATGTGAAATGATGCTTCCCATATCATTAAGTGTTGATTAGGATTTTGGAAAGAGTACAAAAAAGTGATAGGATTTTGCCTGTGTACACAGCACACACGTCATAATGCTGTAATCCCCTAATTAATGGTAGGGCCTCTTTCTTAATGACAATTGATCAGATGAACAGAAATGGACCAGCCTCTCCTCCACCAGCACATTGACATCTTGCCGAAATATCACTTCTGCTCTCACATGACTGGCATCAACCTGCGGCATTTATCAGCTTGATAAGCAAAACTCAGATAAGTGAGGCTTATCAAACTGTGACGCTGCCAAAACAGGAGACGGACACGGGGGGAGTTTTAACATTTTCAAAAGCACGCTGGGCCTTGGCTGACCAAACAAACTTGACGTTAGACTTGAATACCTTTGTTGGGGGAGCAGCAACTGAAGAGAAGTTCTTGAAACACCTTCTGTAGTACCCTGTCATGCTGAGAAAACACATTCATTATACTGCTGAGGAGGTACTGTTTTCTCAAGATTACGGAAAGACTACTAGGCCGATTTTTGGGAAGCTTTGTGGTATGGTGTAGAACTGGCCAAGGATGTTCACACTCAAATTCGGAGTGGATCCCACTAACAAAATTCAAATAAGAGTTGTTTCAGTGTTTAGGTGGATACTAGTGGCTCCTGCTAGTTAATGGCATTTTAAAAGGTGAATAAGCATTTTACAGAACGTTGCTTGCGGTCTTCTGACCATTCTAATAGTGTTGGGAATACAGCCACATGTTGGATGTGCAGAACATTTGCATGTCAGAGAAAAAGCCCTTGCTCTACTGAGTGCTTTTCAAGTATTTTATTTGTCACAGAAATTTTGAAAACTCTTGACGGATACCTCTTTATCCTCCACAGGAGCAAACCCTCTGCTGGCTCCACTACTTTACCCGAGTAGATAACTGTAGTTCTGGTAAATTCACACTTGGCCAATTTTACTGTTAAGTGCACCCACACTGATCTGTCTGCAACACATGTAGCCTCTGCAGATGGTCCCCCCTCCAAGTGTGGCTGAAGATACATGGCATAAACAGACAGACCTGCCGCCACGAGGCGCAGCCTCTCTAATGTGGCCAAGGCATCACTTTATAGGAACACAAGCTGGTGGGAGTTATAAACAGGCTAATGTCCTGGGCTTTAACGGCTCTAATGCCTCAATGTTTCTGCAATGTGATACAACTGAGATTTTCCTTCCAGGTATCAAGGCCAAACAATCTCATTCACACACTTGCTGTTTAAATGCAATGGCCCTAAAACGTTGAGACCACAGATGGCAGAAGAAACATAACCTGGTCTCCTCTTTATATTCACACAGTGATTTCATTATCTTTTGTGATTTTTTTTCCCCAACCTGTGCTTTGCTATTTTGCTTGCCACCTAGAGTCCGTTTGTAATCAAGGCTCAAGACTGTTGGCAACCACATTTCAAAGAAACCTTGATGATAAGCCGATGCCTGGTAATGCTTAATTTGAACCTGTGAAAACAGCTGAGAGTGAAAATTAGAATCCCGGTCAGTTTGCATGACTTTGGTAATGCCGACACAGAAAGGAATTGAGACACTGCTGGATAGCGGGCAGCATGGCATGTTAGAGTCAGTAAACATTGTCTACCAGATTTTGAGGGTCACGACTGAATAAGACAGTACTGAAGTATGTAGCACACCCATGTTTCAAGAATCTCAAGAGATTTTAATTTCCACTCACTTTTTTTTCCCAGAGTGGGACATACAACCCTTTGAAATAAACACTGAATAATAACCTTTGCGTTTAGACTCCCACACAGTGGGACGCCAAGCATCGGAGTGACACTGCTGGGAGTTCCAGCAGAGCTGGAGAAACACGCTTGCAGGCAAACCTGCAGGATTTAATGCTGCACTACCAAAAAACTTAGTGGTTGCTTAATGTATTTTTCCAGTGTTCTTTAATTATATACAGAGGAATTCACACATACCTTAATGGACATTGAATAACACACACACACACACACACACACACACACACACACACACACACACACACACACACACACACACACACACACACACACACACACATATATATATATATATATATTAGAAGGATATATATTATACAAGGATAAGACATAACATATTTAACTGTTTAAACTGCTACATTCTGAGGATGTGTTGGGATGTTGCTGTATAGAATGTTCTTTATAAAAGAATTCCCATGATGTTACAACATTCTCGGTTGAAGCATATGGTATTTTAGGAATGTTAAGACATAGTGTTCTAACAATGCTATTATTTTACATTTTCATTTGTCATTACCAAACATTTCTAGAACATGTGAATGATATACCAGAGAATTGTCTAAACCTAACAAAAACACCTTGTTAAAAAAGGTTCAAAAAATACTAAAACATCACATGTAATGCTGTTAGAAGTTTTTTAGAACTGAGCATGGGTTGCCATTATCTCTCTCTTACTCCTTCAGGCAGATGCAGCTGTGCCTAGAAGTAAAACCAACCACTACTCAAAGTCTTTCAATCCCTCTGCTATTAAGCTATTAAACACATATCCACTTAAATAAGAGGATATTCTTAGATGGTTTTGCTTATTCTTTTATTACTGTTATTTTCTTCTATTTTTTTATCTTGCTTCTATCATCTACATCTTGCATAGTGGCATAGTTCTCACTTCTTCTTTTGTCCCTTGCTTGACAGATAATAATTTATTGTTATTACCTATGTGTATTATTATTACTGCGTGTATAATGGTAAGCTACAGATGAAGTGCCCCTCACAGAATAAACATAAACTTACTTAGTTCAATTAAGTTACTCATAACTTAATTGAACTCTCCATATGCAGTTTTTAACAACAACACTTTCTGACTGACATCGTAACATGTTGAACTAGATAAGCAAATGTGTAATTGGTAACTTTTTGATATCAATTGTAATCCACTGAGTTGTTCCGTTTTTTTGCACCCTGCCTGCTGAATCACAGGAATGGCTCACCAGGATATTTATTGTTTTTTATCACTTTTTTTATCACTTCCATCTGTGCTTTTCTACTAATAGTAATAGTTACAACCATTCTTGTTGCCTTGGGCTTAACTTTTTGGAGAGCTTATAAAAAACTTTAAATAGTCACAACCTATTAATGTCTATTATTGTTGTTTTAATGACTCATGTCATTTTTTAACACATTATTATAAAAAAAATAATACAATAATAAATATTCTGTACCTCTCTGTGTGTTATTGGTTCCTAATGAAAACATCAAGTTAGATGATTGTGGATAGACTCCAATTTCACCTTAAAGACATTTCATGTCAGATTTCCTGTCTCCAGAAAAAAAGACTTCCATAATGAGTTATAATAGAAGCATTTATTAAAGTGACGAGGATGGATGAAAGGATGAAATTAAAGTGCAATTTAGGAAAAAGGTGCATTTCTGCATGTGATTACTGGATAATTTCCATATGCAAGAGTGAAATGTAATGATCATCACAATCATCATATTGGACATAAATAAATTAATTTAAAAAATCCCTTCTGTCTGTGTCTCACCCCTTTGACTTGCAGCAAATTGGTAGGTTGGTAGTGCATCACGCTGCCGTCACACTGGCTTTTATCTATCCTCTGCATAAGGAATGTTTTAAATCCTTATAAGGCCAGATGTAAAAACGATGCACCTGACATTAACAAATATGAAGGCTGCTGAGAATAATGGGAGGTCAGCAGAGACAGAGGGGGGAGGGAAAGATTGAGAGACCACTGGAGTAGGCTAAAAGGCAAAGATGGATGGATTTCTCTCCCAAAACTGAATTATGCACACATGAAAAGAGTATGTGTATGTCACATATGAAAGGAGTGATGCAGGGTTGGTGAGATCGGGTGAATTGCGGAGACCAGGGATCCTTCGTAGCGCATTTCAGGAGAGGATAGGGAGGGAAGAGGAGAAAACTATACAGGAGGCCTCCTCCCTGTCATTTTTAGGTGTTTGGCTGTGACATCTGCCTCTCTGCTGTCAGTTCCATCACTCTTGCTCGGGCCAGAAGAGACAGGCTAGCGGGGGAAAACGAGGAGGTTGAATGGAGGGGGGGGGGAGAGAAGGAAAGCAGATAAGATGAGAGGATTCTAAAGCTTTGGGTTGGATATGGAAATCAGGTCTTGGGAAGGGGAAAAAAAAGAGAGCGTGGATCTACCAGTTGTGCAATTACACGGCTGCATTTGCATCTATATGATCCCTCAAAACGCTGACATGTGCTGGGATTTGCGCCCCACTATCTGGGAGTGCCTGTGCACAATTATGTGTGTGCGAGCGTCTCGCGTGTGCAGGCGAGCAGTGCATTCGTGGCGTTAGATGATCTGACAGCTGCTGCTTGTCACGGCGTACAGTAGACTACATAAAACGATGCACACGCTAGAAGAGGATCACGTCCATTGTGTTAATAGGGATAATAGTGTTTAGTAAGCTTACAGGGGGATTCACTGTGCATTCTAATTGGCAAGAACCCCCTCGGATGAAGCGGTTCCCTGTATCCCCCCATGACTGGGAACAAATGGAACAGTCCAGGGGATAAACAAAGTCTGTAACTGTAAATCTGTGCCACTTAACAGTGTAAGAAGTTAACATGCCTTAATTAAATGGTGGCTTAGTCTCAGATGAGTGGAGGGATTGAGTGATGCCATTAGCTGTTTTGGTTAAATCGTTCATCACAGCGGGCAGTGACAACATTTGTCAACTCCTGGAGTGGAAATACTTTTGGGTATTTTGTCTGTCATCATACAGTTCATGAGCAGAGCTGCTTTTAGCTTTTCAGGGCCCATATGCAAAATCCAAAATCTTCTTTTACTCTTGACACTGATGAATAAATAAATAAATAGCTTAATATAGCTATCTCAAAATAAAACGTAGCTTAACCCTGGAGTTTTTTGCAAATAGCCAAATCTGAGTACATCTTTTTGAGCTATGTGGATAGCCTTTATAATGGTATTCAGAGGGTCTCAGTTGTCCTGCAGGCTTTGAGTTTTTCGACACAAACTGCAACAATGTGAAAATATATTTTGAGTTTCATTGATAACCTGTAACTAACACTAACATCTGAGAAAACAAGTTGAACCTAACCTGTAACCTCTAACCTGTGGGCTACCTGTGAACATGACATCTTATATCAAGATTCAAGGTTTTTTATCCGTCAAAACTTGTTGACACATAAAGAAAAACAATGCAACAATGTTATAATTTAATGACTCATTTACTCAATATACAAGATAATTTATTAACTTTAGGTAACTTTAAACTAACTAGTACCTGGGTATACCCATCCTTCCTTGCATGCAAATACACTTCGCCCTACAATTCAATCTGGACACCAAAGACCCAATTTTCCCATCATCGAGGGAGCCAATCACAGAACACAGAAGGGACCTTGTTGATAAAAGTGGATCCAACATGGTGGCAGAGGGTAATTCACCTTTTGATGCAGCATTAGAAAATATTCTAAGAAATTTAGAGTGCAAGTTTTAGGTTATCGTCATTGGGCTTTGGTACATCGTCGGGTATATGTGATATGATTCGTTATAAGTTATGTACAGAGCATTTGATAGACATCTGTAGCGCCCAATAAACAGCCCTGGGTTTATATAAGCCACACCCCCAATTTGAACAAATAATTAGGTTTGGTGTTAGTCTGGCTACATGACTTAGTGCAAACAGAGCAATAAGAGCAAATCCATATGAAGAAGTGAGCAGCATTTGTAGCAGCAGCAGCAGCAGCAGCATGATAGGTCTTATGAGGTCGGAGGGGGAGAGGCTTTGGTCAGGAAAGGGGGGGGGGCACGAAGAAAACTGGCGATGACCCACATTCACAGCTGGCTGCCGCGCTGTTGTGTTTTCTGTCTGCTTGTGCATGCTGTGCCCTCCCCTTCGCAGCAGCGAATGCTCACACGTTATGGTATGCACAGACACTCAACCACTTCCAGCTCCCGGGAAAACGCTTCTGTCGCCTTTTCGCGTGGGCTTGTGTGTGCGAGGGCGTGAATATGTAAAGTCAGGACTTTGGCAGTACTTTCGATGGCAGTACCTCACTATACACATACTATAACAGTAAAGTACGCTCGCAGACACATACACAAAATTGCAGTTGTGGAAAACGCAGTAAAGAAACGCCTGCCACAGACACAACATGTGAAGTACCTGGAAGAGCAGGAGGAGGAGGAGGAGCAGGGAGAGATGGAGGTGGATGGTGAATGTGGAAATGACAGGAGGATATTGCGGGGCTAATTGTCTTAAGGAGCGCCCGGGCGGCCTTGGCGGGGTGAGAAGTCAGGGGCTTTGGCTTCCCAGGGCACGCCGCTGCCAGGGTAATTGTGCCACGATCTTGACCTTGCATCTCTTAAACCCACCCCTCCGCTCTTCCTCTCTCCATTCTCCCCCCACCACCACTCTCTTTCTTTATCTCGCCCGTTCCCCTCGCCGGGGCCAAGTCGGAACTGGGATCTGCTCCCTGCTCTAATGATGTCAGCTCCCCAGAGGAGGCGTCTGTCTGCTGAATCTCAACAGCTGGCCTTCAAAGCCCGGCCCGGGAGGCCTGGAGGTAGGTGGAGGAGGATCTGTCTGTTAGACGGCAACACCACAACCGAAAACAAAAAGCACCGCTGTGGGGGGGGGGGCATGGAGGTGATCAAGGAGACCTTCAGAATAACGGAATGATCTTAAAAACATATCCCAAATACTCAAAAACTCAGCACTTAAAAAAACTGACGTTAACAACTCATTTATACTTAAGCCTAAACACAAAATGATTCAGTGATGTATTGTCCTGTTGACTAGATGTGAATCCTCATTCTAAAAAGTTAAAAAAGCCAGGGTTATCAGTCTTTCTAAATAACACCATTCAAATGTCATTCTTTATTATCTAAAATTCAAAATATCGTATTACTACTTAATGGTCAAATTCAGCCTTTTATTAATATTTACGATGTACCAACAGATTGCGCAAACAGGCATTATCATCATCCTCCAGGATTCATTCAGGCTCAGTAAACGTTATTTTTTTTTCCTGCACGAGACGTGAAAAGCGTTTTGTTTTCACACAGGAGTCGGGAGTAGACGGTTTGGACATGTCCATGCTAAGACGTGAAGGACGAGACTCACTAACGTCAGCCAATCAATCACATGCCTGATCTGAGCTGTGCAGTCCTGCCGCGAGGGAGAAGAGCGCAGAGGACATTTATCTCCGTTTTTATAAGGTTTGCCAATAGATTTCAGCTTAGTATTAGTTATCTTGCTATTCAAGTTGTAGAAATTTATTGCATCAGCCCTAGTATCGACAGTGCATATAGCTGCATGAATGACACTTAGAGGCAAATTGGACATGAAGAATACCTCCAGTACATGTAATATTTAGCTTTTATTATATCCTGGTTATACAATGAGTGTATATGTTTTCAATGCCTATTGTGGTTTTGTTTTTATTTACAGTGTTTTTTAGATTGTGTAGAAGTGTGATTTCTGCATTTGCTTCTACAAATGATGGGCTGAAAACACTGTGAGTAACATACTGATGTAATGTTATTGCCTTTTGTAATCAAAATGAGACTAAATGACTTATTCTGAAGTTGTCTGACCATCAAAAGACTGTTATTAACATACAATTAACCCTTGTTGACACCTGCTGGTGAGTAAATATTAAAATTGAATCAAAATATAAATGAAATGTTCTAACCCGATTGCATTTTTTTCCCCTTTGGAAAAAGGTTGGTAACCTCTGCTTTTAAGACACATCTATTATGAAGATATTATAATATCTCAGCAGGCACACGCTTTGTCTGTCGCGATATATTTGGACATCAGCGTCTCGGGATGCAGGAGTGTGATTGATCCACCACAGGGCTTTTCCGCCGCTGTTTGAACTGGGATTGTCTTTTATTGAAATCACAGCTATCCTCACCTGCCAGCCAGCCAGGCCTGTATCTACAGAGACCACATTTGGCTTTAAATCAATAGCGAAGCAACGGTGAAAAGAAATGGATGGAGTGAGGGGTGGGGTGGGGGTGGGGAAAGGGGGGGAGCGGCAGATGAGGAAAGTCTGATACCCGCTTGACATTTACCTGGGCGGCGCTTGGTCAACAACGACGCTAAGCCCCGGATCAGATGCCTTCTAACCCGGGATCGCTGGCGCCCCTGCTGCTGCAGCCAAATCACAAGCTTGATACTAGTCACCTTACCATTGCTATGGAGGCTGATTGTCGATGCATCCTAGCTGTGAGGAAATTGTCATAATCCCATTACATTACTGTGAAACACCTTTCAAAATATCCGTATTGAAACTTTTGGGTGTATTTCCATGGAGGAGCAATGACCATGCTCTGACTGCACTGTGGTATTTGTTGCAGATAGTTCATATTTTGCTTGGTTCGGTTGGGTTGTTCCTAGGTAATGACGCTTTAGTAATTTTATTGGCATGAAACTAATGACGTTGTAGAGACAACAGATTGTTGCTTAAAACACACAACATTTATTTCAGTTAAATTACCTAAACATTCAAGCACATTATTGTGCCAAATAATGTGCATTAAAGCAGGGCAGTCAGTGAATCTGTCTGCATCAGTCCATAAACGAATATGGGGGATCCTCATGATGTCTGTCACAGTGAGCCATGGAGCTGGCATCTTGAACTTGTTACAAGTGCAACAGTGTGAATAGCCTGTTTTATTGCACAGATGCACACACACACACACACACACACACACACACCATCCTGACGGCAGAGCTGATACCAGACACTCTTCCACTCGCCGGACGACGCCCGGCAATCATCCTAAAGCTTAGGACCACTTTGTCTCCTACGTACTATTGAGATTCATCAAAGGGAAGGGAGACAGTGGGCCAAATCACATAAATCTACAGGCCAGCGGCAAGCGGCAGAGGAAAACGACTCCCATAAGACCCCCATTCCTCCTCTACCTTTGCCATTGCCCCGCCGCTATTTCTATCACGTCGCTGTTCACTGAATTTCTACTAGAACCATTCCCACGAACACGGGAGGTATAGTAAACTTGTCCGTCTACTTGACCTTCGAGAGATGGAACAGCGTTTCATCCTCTATCCTTCGTCCGCCCCTTTCATTCGCTCTCTGTGCTTTTATACTGTAGCAGCTGCAAGGCCAGAGTCCATGTCTGCTTTGCATTTCTTTGTCGACTGAAGTTACTCTTGACATATTATGGCAATCGAAATGCAGTTTTCCTTGATGTGCGTACTGGTACACAGATGCCTACACTTGTGTTCTATTGTGTGTTATAACTGTATGATAACTACAAGTGTACGCTTATTTGGTGCTGGAAGAGATCTTCTGAAAATTCTTTTGGCCACATTGTTGTAGTTACTTTATGTGAGTTTGAGTTAATTCCATCTCCATTTTGTCCTTTTTTTGCTTTGCTTGTGGGCAAAAGTAAGATTCTTTTGCGAAACTGTGTGAAAGATGTGCAGTTGATGGAAACGTAAGTAGGACCCCCACTCAGAGCCTACATCAGCCTTAACCTTTTTAATAGCAACCTTTTCTCCTCAAGGACAAATGCCCCGATTGAATCGGACCATCTGCGCGGATACCACGGTGTAAACCACAAATGGAAAAGCAAGGCCAGCCCTTATAGAACTCTGTTCACTTGATTCGCAACAACATCAACATCACAACATTTCTAAGTGACAGAGAGGATTGCTCCACGTTCTGACCTAAATCTAAAATGGTTGCTCGATTCCATGTTTTCCCGTTGAATGGAAACCAATAATCATCCCGCATCATCATCCCAGAACTGCACAACTGTCAACTCACTGTCAACAAATATTTAAAATTAGAATGTATATTTCAATTTTCTTTAAATAACTGGAATTTGAAGGTGAAAATAATATTCAAATGTGGGAAAACATGCCCATAGTAGTAGAAGCGTGCGGCAGACAGCCTGCTACTATGGTAAATGTCCTCTCTTATGCTGTTGTATCTTTATATTAATTAGCCCTATTAATTAAGGTAATATGGGTCATTGATATAATGACAAATATATAATGATATAAAGCAGATGTTTAAATAGTTTAAATTTCACTTTTTTAAGGGAATATTCGAATGTAATTTTTGATCAGACCTACGATTCACACACACATATCTAAAGGTTCTAATTCTGAGAAATATTGGTGCTAGGTATAGTTCATGCAGTTCAAGAAGTTGTTTTTTTAAGCTACAGTGTCAATAAACTAGTGGATTTTTCTGCAGGAGTGAGGTTTATTCTTAACTTTCCAGGGGTGTCCCTTTCATTCTATGCTTATCTCTATAACTGGTCTGGGTGAGCGTAAACAAACCAAATAGAATAATTCTGCAAAAATAAAAACTTCCCCTACAGTTTGGACCAAAGAAAACAAGCCGCTGATCTTCTTCCTTGCCCTTTGTCCCACTCCTCTATCTCCAAAGCGAATATTACAAATTACCCCCTTGTGCTAACACTCCCGATAAATGGCACTGGGAGGCCGGGCCTCAGGGAGCTAACAAAGCAAACATGACATGGCACATTGCTCTACATCTCCATCCCCAGTGTGTTTTTACAGGGATGTGAACGCCTGGTCGTGCGGGGTCAGATCGATGGCGCATCGAGGCCCAGCTTAGCAGCATTAACGCTGCAGGAGAAATGTCAGGAGAGCTCAATCTCCGCTTTCTAAAGGGTTGCACCAGGCATGAGTGGAGTTGGCGTCATTATGGTTACACGAGGCTGTGGCTGGCAACAGACCACAGTCATGAAGACAGATTCAGATGCTTTATTGTAGGCCAAATCCAATCCATGTCCTGGATTTCAAAATGTTAAAATTAAGTAAAACTACAGGAATTTGTGCTTAAGTGTCTCATTCTGCTGACTGGGTTCTTTTTTCTAGTGTCATATTATCATAGTATATTATATGGTTCGTTTTTATTACTAAAATAATGTGTGTAATGGCATTTTATTGCCATAGTTTATCATCATGGAGCCAACAGTAACACTTGAGGTAAATTAATAGAAACAGTACTGCATCCTACCATAATGAAGCATATGTATCTCTTTTTTTATAATAATAATCCACTTTATTTATATAGCACCCACTAATGCAGCTCAAGAGTACAATGTTTTAAAAAATATATATGATATAATGTGAAATATTAATACAAAAAATATTTAGTAACTGTTAGTGGTATATAAATCGGAGTAAAAAGTACAGTATTTCCCTCTGAAATTTGGTGGAGTAGAAATTCAAAATTGCATGTGCTGGAAGTAAGTGAAGTATATATCCCTCAAATGTGTACATAAGCACAGTACTTGCACTACTTAAGTACATTTTATTACTGCTACAGACAATATTTTATGGCTCAGTCCACTAAAAAATAATGTTGAAAGTTTAAACTTTAAAACCATTGAAATAAATAAACTATATGAGTAAATGTGTGTGCATATGAATGCAATGCAAAACTGAAAACGAATAATTGCATGCGCAAGCGAAACCAGATAAAGAAGTCTCCACTGCAAAAAAAATGCTTGCATGTTGTATATAAATGCTGCTAAATAGGTATGAATGATAAAGAGCAAACAGTGATTTTAATTGTTCCACATGTGCACATGCTTAGCAGCATCAAAGCTAGACAGCTGTCCCCCAAAAAATGGAAACACTAAAAAGCACTAAAACAAAAAAAAAATGGAAATTGGGCGTTTGCAGAGTGGTTATTAAACAGACCCCCCGCCTCAGAATTCACCTTTTGAAGTGAGGGTTTAGGAGCAGGGGGAGGGATGCAGCTGCTGATAAAGTATCTCTGACACTCCCTGACCTTCTGAACCTCTTCGGGGGGGGGCTGTGGCTCAGGAGGAAGAGCAGGTTTACCGCTAATCAGAAGGCCACCGGTTCGATCGACAGCTCCCTGCGTCCACATATCAAATTGTCCTTGGACAAGATCCTGAGTTGAGAGATTGAGTGAGCGACTGAATGGGAGAACGAGCATTAGAAAAATGGTTAAAAAAAAAAACATTTAGTAGTGGCAGCCTCTTGCATCAGGTCATGAAAGTGTGTGTGTGAATGGTGGCAAATGTTGTAAAGTACTTCGAGTAGTCTGTAGACAAGAAAAGTGCTCAGAGCACAGTCCATTTACCATCTGACGAGTCTTTGGAGGAACCTGCTGATCGGGTAACAAACCAAATGGTTGCAGTACAGTGGTCGTTTTTTTTTTTTTCCATCGCAGCCCCGTTTAAAAATTTGAATCTAATATTTGTACGGTCAGCAAGTGTCTGACTGGTGTATCTACCTGATGCCATAAAAAAAACAATAGGTCAATGAATAAAATCTGGTCTGTTCCGGTATGGTTCGTCTGTATCTGGCGTGCTGTGATCCTGCATGACTTTGTTTGATAGCCTTTGACCTTATCTGATCTGGTCTGTGCTGGCTTCACTATGCGTGATAACACAGATGGCTTCAAAACCATCCTATCCGGCAACTTGGGAAATCTATTTTTAATCGACTCAGTTTGGTCCAAAGTTCACGTAACTGCAGATTTCAACGGTGTTTCCAAACTCGTCGCAAGACATAACATCAATATCCATCTCCTCCCAGTGTTGTGCAAGTTCATACTTAACATGAGCTGAAGCTCAAAGTTCAGGTCGCGCAGTTTAAAACAAACTAGTTCACAATCATCGTTCATCATCATTTTGATGATTAAATATGATTTCTAGTTTCTTCTATTTTGTTATACTTTTTAAAATCTTTTTTAGAAAATGTGCCTGATGTAGAAATGATTGGAATATTGCGGTTATGCTTTTACTATGCAATTACCATCAATTGTGCGGTAAAACAACCAGAAAAAATCGTCACCACCGGGAGACTAATATGCTGATAACACCTGTGGGTAACCATGCGGTTTCATTACTGTATGGACTTTTGAATGGTGTCTATAGTTTCGCTTTGTTCCGCGATTATTAAAAATTCTTCGGTGAAAAAGCAAGAAAGAAATGCCAGATATATGTATTTTTAAGGAAAATAATAAGAAAAAATATATAATTTGAACTAACTCTGGCAATTTAAGTACAGGTTTAAGAGTTTACAAAGTGTACCTGAATGCACCATGAATCTGTTGCTTTTACAGTTTATGGTTGACTTATATCTACAATGTTGACTCACAAGTGTTTAAGTGAAGTGGAGACAAGGCGACCCCCCCCCTTTAAGTGTAGATAAGGACACTGTGTGTTAAATCAGAGGAAGTGTGTGTGCAGCCCAGGTTAAATGAATGAATAAATGAATGAATGAATGAGCACAGTCGACTCTCACTGGCCTGAATGACGCTCACGTTCATCTCGCAGTGTGTTTCCTGCACTACAGTCTGCTCCTATCAGCTACGGCTCGGTTTCCTCCGGTGTCTCTTTCCTGCATGCCCGTGGCCACGGTGCTTTATCTTCGCCCCGTCTGGTCCGTGCCATGTGATGAGTGACAGTCAGTGTGAGGCCAGTCCGTGTCAACTCCATAAGATAACACTAACAGCACTATAACAGTGGTTCGGCATGTCGAATGGGGGGGGATATATCATACCTCCGAGCTGAGGAGAAATAGGCTTTGCTACGCTTACGGAGGCTTCTGTGGGCTTACGGCTGCCAGCAGAGTGCTTTCCTATATAGCACTACCACTGGTAAGACAACAGTTAAACGGGAAACCTAACAGCAAGGTAGAATAAACAACATTGCACAAGTAAACATAACCCACTTTGCTGTAAAAACCCTGCATAACTGGTTATGGTTTAACGGATAGGGGCAGCCATTTATGGTTTGTGGTCTGCTATGTAAATCCATGACATGCTTGCTTTGTTTTAACCAAAAAAACAAAAAAAACAATTGCCTGCTTTTTGTTCCCTCATACGTGCATATCTCTTCATCGCCAGCTACATGTTTTTGACAGTGGAGAGGGTTCGCATTATCTTGACTGCTGTTCCATTTGCATTACGACCATAATTATCTGCATGTATCTGATAAGCGTTGTAATCAGCTTTATCTGGGTGACAGGCTTTTTTTTTCTTTTTTTTCCCTCCCTTGTGATTTAACACTTTAAACAAGAAAAGCGACTTCCAACCAGCACGGTGAGCTCAGATTGTCAGTCGCAAAAGACAAAGAGGAAGACAACACATTCTGAAAATTAGTAGTGGTGGAAAAAATAACTACAATTTATCTTTTGCATGTTATAAAGTAA
Organism: Eupleurogrammus muticus; assembly: GCA_036785175.1. Classification (NCBI taxonomy): domain Eukaryota; kingdom Metazoa; phylum Chordata; class Actinopteri; order Scombriformes; family Trichiuridae; genus Eupleurogrammus; species Eupleurogrammus muticus. The sequence goes on along the minus strand of JAYKQN010000005.1, from coordinate 3,633,130 downwards.
GAGTAAGTGTGAGATCGTAAGTGAGTGTCTATTCTGGAGCGAGAAAGGAGGCATTAGAGGAAAGGAACTGGAAAACTTCATATTACGTCCTTGTACGTGGATTTATTTACCATTTAATAACAACCTTATGAATCCATTAGATGTTTGCATTTATATACATGTCTTATATTATTGCTTTTTGATTTATAGAAGGTGTAGATATTGCATCAAACACCCCGAAAAACGCACACAGCCTGGTTTACGAAACTGTGCATTAAAATGGCTAGTTTGAGACTATATGATGACAATGACAGTTTTGTCATTGTCCCACATAAAGAAGAGGGCTTAACATTCAAAATGCCCATGAACAGACCCAGCACCGCAACATAGCTCGGTCGAGAGGAATATTTGCGTGGAAGCGACACTGGCTGTTTATGTTTTCCTGACCTGAAACTCAATTTGCGGCGGTGTGATTGGATAACGGCGTGGAGCATGCGGCGCGCAGGTGGGAGGTGCATTTCAATTAAACACTTGATCTATAAATGAATGTGGGTGATTACGGTATCTACCGTCTAACACTGCTTTATCATGAATCTCTTCAGTTCATTAAGTCCCCGCGGCACAGAGGTTTCTGATACATTGATAAATCCGCAGGCTGCGAAGTGGCGCTGTTACACTCGACTGAAGTTTACCTTCATCAAACCACATAAACAGAGACACGGCAATGCTAAACTATGGCCACGCACTTCTACCACATAAGACTGGTTGGTTATAACTTGATATTGAGCTTTTTTTTATGAAGGAGATTGAAGTCAGCAGCTCATAACCGTCTTTTGCTACTTTCTTTTTTGATAAAAGTAGCGTCTCATATTTTATCATTAGAACACAGGCAGTGAAACACTAACATCAGTTAACAACATTACCAACATCAGAATTATTGCTGAAAAAGCAATGTAGAATAATACACATAGACGGCTTTAAATAAATCAGCTGTTTTCATTTGAAAAAAAAGCTCCTCCATCTGTTTGGCTGCACATTTTTGGTGATGTGCATGTTTCTGTCTCCGAACGAATCAGACATTTCCTGAGGAAAAGCTCCTCTGATGACGTCTGAAAAAACAATAATACGTGGCCGTGTGATAATAGTGCACATAGACCCCGGCAGGTCATGACAGATGATGAAAGCTAAACATTTTGAATAAACAGCTGACGCCATCACAAACTGTTTCTCCCCAACTTCCCCTCGCGCTGCCACAGAGACTCAGAGTTGAATTTGGAGCCGAGCAAATGGAAAGGTGGAGGGAGAATTTCCTCTGGGGATGTTTAGAGCACACGTTACTAAATGTAGGGGATAAAACGTTGCTTTGTCCTCGCTGCCTATGAGACAATCATAATAATGAGGGGATGGGATGATTTTTTAAATGTTTAAATGATTATTTGTCATTTTTGCTTTATTAAGATTGAAAAACACTTTCTTATGAATTTATTTCCATTTAACTATACACCTGTTAACAGTTGATTATGCTTATTGCAGGAGCCATTAAGCAAGAACAAAGCCCATTTATTAGCCTTAATATTGTATTTTTGTAGCTTGTTGTAAACTCTTAATTTCTTACAAATGCTAATACATGCTCATAATCTAACAATAATATATCTTTGTATGCATCCTATGAGGACTGATAAGATCCTAATATGCATTATCTATTTCTTATGACAGCATAAGTTAATAATATAAAGCATTTTCCTACCCTTAGTGTGGATAAGCACAGTTTGAAACAAAGTCGAAACACCCGCTGACGTGATGCTCGTGGTAATTCAAAAGAGATGTAGCTCACAGGGGACTTTGCATTAGGAAGAATAGCAAGCTCCCCAGAGCTTCCCTGCTTTCCAAATAACGTAACATGCATTTTCTTTAGTTGAAACAGCAGATAAGGGCAAGCATAAATCCGAGGAGCTCAGCCCATCTGCAGGCCGGTCATTTGATGAACCCTTTCATCGTATGTGCCAGCGTTGCTAATACAATGGGGACTGGCTGCTGATGCTGTGGCACCCTACACATATATATATATATATATATATATATATATATATATATATATATATATATATATATATATGTGTGTGTGTGTGTGTGTGTGTGTGTGTGTGTGTGTGTGTGTGTGTGTGTGTGTATAAATAAACATACAATATACATACACATGTATACAAATATGCACATTATGCACATGCATACATACAGCTTGCACATCACATACATCGAAAGCACAGGCACATATGCAGCCAAAATTCAAATCAAGGCATCTGGAAAATATCTAATCTAGTGAAAAGGGCTGCATGAGGGTAGCTCCAGTCCAACTGTGTAGGCATGCTGGGGGGAGACTGGAGAACAGTAGGGAGCCAGGAGGATGAGGTGAGAGGTTTACAGAGGATGGCATCACGTTAAAAGAAATCACTACTACCTGGGTAGATAAAGCTGGTACATTATGTCCCGCCACTTAACTTTTCTGCTGTTATCATTTTTGTAGTATTCATTGCTTTAGATTTCTGATGGCTGAGCCGATTGATGTTTAACAGTAAGTTTCATTTAAACATCATGCTATGATATTGATGATATTGAATGACAAGTGGGCGACACGGTGGAGCAGTGGGTAGCACTGTTGCCTCACAGCAAGAAGGTCGCAGGTTCAAGACCGCCTTGGGGCCTGGGTCTGGGACCTTTCTGTGTGGAGTTTGCATGTTCTCCCCGTGTCTGCGTGGGTTTTCACCGGGTACTCCGGTTTCCTCCCACAATACAAAACATGCTCAGGTTAATTGGCAAATCTAAATTGCCCATAGGTGTGAGTGTGTGTGTGAATGGTGTGTGAATGGTGTGTGTGCCCCACGATTGGCTGGCGACCATCTGGGGTGTATCCCTGCCTCTCGCCATAAATGCGCTGGGATAGGCTCCAGCAGACCCCTGCGACCCTGAAAAGGAATAAGCGGGATAGAAAATGGATGGATGGATGGATGAATGACAAGCAACTTTTAAAATGTATTTCCCATGGACACAGATTTAAAATACTTTTTTTAAAGAAATAACAATGTTGATTGGATGAAATTTTGTAAATGCCACTGAGTGCAGGATGACATGATGATGTTAACAGTTAAGCGAAAACTACTCCTGGTGCTTCTTAGAAAATATGGAATGACACAGCAAAGAATACTTAACACATCAGGTCTGGACATTCATGGATCAGAAAATATATCATTCAGACAGCTGGTTTAAAAGCAGTGCTACGGAGGTTGTAAACATCAAGCTTAAAAGACCCTCACTGAAAAGTGGGTGAGGATAAAGTCATCACTTTTAAGACGCTTTCAATGCTATCACTATATCAAAGCAGTTCCCAATGCCATTCTAAACCTGAAGAGGGGCCAACACCTAAAGGAATTATGTCATTCTCCAGCATCTGCTGAACAGATGTCCCCAAACACATCCTGGCTAACTGGGATAAATGGCAGAATTTCCAGTTGAAGGTCTCTCATGGATGAATGTAGTAGGGACCGGTAACATTACAGGTCCATTTGATTCCTAGCATGTCATGTTTGACACACCATTCCCACCAAAACTGTCCAAAACTGTCAGGATTAAGGGATTTGACTTAAATTGAAATATCCATTCTGAAAGGTAACGTGCAAAGGTAGTATGCAGTAGATAGACTTCTGTTCTGCTACCCAAATCAAGCCCCGTACTTATTATTTTCTTTAAAGACTATAAGAAAATTCATAATCCTTTGATATAAGTGCAATCTTGATCAAATTCAGTCTATCACTCTATCATATTCCAGAACAAAGATAGTAGTCATGCCTACAAAGGTAAAAAGCAGTGACTGTATCTTGTCAGACCTTCTACTGTAGCATGTGATTGCCCTGAAGTGGGTGAGGGGTGTTGGTGGGGGTCTATCTCTGAAATGACTGATGTCTGGGGAATGCAAGGTGTCAAGGGGGGACTTTGGTAAATGGCAGCATGTAGCAAGGTCGCCTCTCCATTTGTCTGCCAGTGGAATGGTGAAGGGTCGCCGCGTAGTGGGGCTATAGCTCTGTGACTGCCTGACAACCTCCCACGGCCCTGCAAGCGATGGGAGCCCTCCATCTTTTGTCACTGTGGGAAGGTCTAGGACTGGCGTGGTGCAGAGCAAAGTGCCCTCCCCTCCCTCTCAGTGCCTCTCTCCACATCCCGGAAGCATCCATCACAGCGCTCCCCAGTGGGGCGTGGGTAACGGATCGACTTTCCTCCGGAGCGCTAATCAATCCGACTCTCGCTGCCTCTCCCTGGGAACATTTATGGCCTGCCATAAAGCAGGCCTTTGGGGCATTACGGCACCCAGTAATCCTGCTAAGTGAGCAATATTTCCCATCTCTGGGGCTGCAGTTAGATGGGTTTGGGTCATAAATAGCAGAGTTAATCTGTGGCCATGACTTCTCGGCCAACCCCTTAGCAGTCACAACCCCACTGGGGCCAGGTGGGAGCTGCCCACTGGCCAAGGTAAAACAACCTTTGAGATGAAACGATGAGATGGCCTTCTACGGCGAAGGTGTTGGATCACTGCCTCAGCTACTGACCTGCCTCCCTGCAGTCTTCTTTGGTAGAAAGGTAGAGAGCCTGGTTGGAACTGGCGTACCACTGTAGCTTTAACTATTATCTCCCAAATTTATAAAGTATGCATGAAGAAAACAACTGCTGTGAAGTGAATCTAATTCATTACAAAAACAGAGAACAGAAAAGCCAGAATGGGCAGAAATATGCATTAATTACACAAGCACGCTGATCAACTGACATTATTTCTACAACTGTCTTTGAACATGCAGTTATACCAATTTTATGAGAAGTGAAGTAAAAACCAATGACCGAAAAAACCCAACATGCATGTTAAAAATAAGCCACGAAAGGAAAACACTAAAGCCAAGAATCTGGTTGTATTTTTTCAGAGTTCCTGCCAAGGTCAGTGAGTTCTCCTCAAAGGGGAGCCACTTCCCCATTTTATGCCCGACTGAGTTAAAACGGATATGTGGATGTGCTAGTATATCTTCAGAACATCTTAAAACAGGCCGTTTTCTCTCAGGGCACTAGTGGGAGTTCCATATAGTAAAATATAGAAGATAGAAGGCGAAGCTAGCCTTAGGTTGAGCCATGCCCGAGAGCTCCAGCAACCACCTCCCCCTTCACCAATAACTGCTCCCATTTTATCCCATTTTGTATTATTTTATTCCACCCATCATGCATCAAAATGTCTCCCTGAGGTACCTTTGGCTTTGAGCAGAGGCCTCCGTCTCTTTTTTGCCAGAAGGCCAAGTCTCTCCATCACACCGCGGGTGCAGGAGTCAAGGTCTTCCACCCTCAGCCCACAGCAGCTCTGCTCAGCTCAGCCAAACCCCCCAGGCCAGCTTGTCAGTCAGGAAAGCACACTGACTTTTTTTTTTTTTTTAAGTCTTTGGTAGAGTTCAGGAACAACAACATTGTTTTCCCATTCAGAGCTGGGCAGAAACATGACAGGTGTCCATGGAAACAACATTTGTGCAGATGTTTCCAGCTCTTTGAAGATTTGAGAGGGCTTTTTTAACAAGTAAGGTCAGTTTTTATTGTGCTAACATTAAGAGGAAAAAGGGAGGGAAGGAGCCTGATTTTATTTGTATTTTAAAATGTTTATCCAATTTGTAAAATTATCAAGCTGTTAAGCATTTGCAACAAATTCTAATTAGTTTTGTTAAAGACATAGCAGTTCTTGGAATCATTCCTGCCCTGAACTTTGCAAGGCCAATGTTGACAATTGACAATTTGGGAGTTATCTACAACATTGAAATTATATCAAAACATCTTTCATCTTCTTTTTTTCCGCCCAGGAAATCCATCTCCTGCCCTGTCAAACTTGTGTTTATGCAGAACATGAGGCATAGACACTGAATGCCTTTGACATATTCTTCGATCCCTCCATTTGCCATTCTCCATCCTATTCTCTCAGAGAACCTCTATAGCTCAGTGGTTATCGCAGCCTCATAGCAAGAACATCCGCGAATTGAATTTGACTTACCTGAAACCAGGTCCTTCCCCTGTATGGGTTTTGCATATTCTCCCAGTGTTTATGTGGATTTCCGCCCAGCGTTGGGTTTCCTCCCACCGTCAAACAATATGTAAGGTTTAATAATCCTGTCAGCATCCCTGCCCAAAGCACTGGCAAAAAGAAGCAGGGTTTGCTGCATGCTGTTTCAGGTTTGTGTAGGTTGGGTCAAATGCGGCTTTATTTAAATGTTATGTATGTAAGTATTGAGGAATGTTGTCATATTAATAGTAGCAACATCTTGTTAGCAGATGAAAAGATTCATATGTTCTTCTCTGACTGCCGTCCTCTTTTGAAGCTGTCTACGGAGGCCTCCTCTCTGTTTGAGACCTGGGGACCATCCAAGAAGGGCTGCATAGCCCAGCTCCAATCCAGTGGGTTTCAGGTGATGGGGCCCTGAGTGATACTAAAGTCCCACATGTCTCTGCCGCTGTTGCTGCCGATGGTCCCGGCCAAGCCTGAGTAATGCTCTGAGGCTCTCAAATCATTTCCACTCGGAGCAGGAATGAGCCCGAGCTACGATTGGATTCATATGTGCTGGATGGCTGACAAGAATCCTTCTCATCATCTAGACGTATGGTAGCTCCCCCATCAGGCAGAGGACTCTTTTTCGCTTTGTATCCATGACCAACAAAAGCTCAATAACTGATTTAATCAAAGACCATGGATACGAGCTGTGCTGTAACTGGAACAGAAGATTGGACTATTCCCCTGAAGAGATGTTATCATTGTAAGGCTCAGTAGCCATGAACCTGTGATCCACTCCTACCCTGTGAGCAGGGGTTTCAACTCCCTTGCAGCTAAAAGAGGAATAAGGAGCATTAACTTTGTACAAGAGACTATGGCACAGAGGGGGAATTGGAAAGGAGTAGTAGAAGGAGGGATCATATTCTTAGCACTGACAGTGCCTCTGCACTCATAAAACCTTTGCTTTATCTCTCCCAACAATCAGTCTAATTATGTTCATTGGAGGAGTCCAATTAATCCTCCATTGTCAGCCGGTAGCTAAGTGTTTCTCCACCGCTCACACTGCCACACACAGACACAGTAAAATCTGCAATTAACTACACAACCCAAATTTATTTAGCACCACTTGCCGCTGCTTTTGACTCCCTCCAATTATGCCTAATCAATTCCACCAGGAGGTGGTGGGGGAGCAGGGCGCCGGGGGAGGTCACTGTCATTTGTCGTCGGGAGCCGCGACAAACCCCTCCGTGCCACCCCAAAGGCCAGACGTGTCAATGCGGTTGTCATGTGGCGAGACGTGCGGGCGATTATCGCTGAATAGCAAGCTAATATCCCAGCTGCCCCTGCCCGCCATGCCCCTTCTTGCTCCATTGTTGGTGTTAATTGAAAAACTTGCAATACAGACTAAAGGTGGCAGCACTTGGCTGTCAAAGCCCTTTGGACAAACAGGCCGGGACATTTCCCTTGTTTCATGGCAAGTAATTAAATGGCAGCAGAATCACTAAACTGTAGTGGTGTAGTAATGAAACCAGCCCTATCTGTTCTATGAAATAACCCGTTCTTGTTATACAAGTAAAGGCTCTACACAAACAGGAAATTAGAGAACACCTTGTAGAATTTACAAAAAAGCATTGAAAATACACATTACCTCATGTGTTATAAGTATTAATAATCATATCTTTTAAGAGTAAGTATAATGTATTTGGAAATTAACCAGCATTTGGACAGGAGTTCAACTGTTGTCCTTGGTGATGCTACTTTTGATTTACGTACCGTACTAATCCACAGGGGGTATCCTTGTCCTGTAACAGGAATTTTCCTTTTTACTGTATTAGTTGGACAACTTAAGGACAGCAGTGTTTCATACATGTATGCCTCACGGCACCTGCTACTTGAAATGTTCGCACTGTCCAAAGGTTTTCAGTGCCTAGACTAAATGTAATGTTTGCGCAGTTGTATTGAACCGCATCTGACTGCAGAGGTATTCCTGTTTTATATATTGTGTGCCTGATATGTTCTTCTTCACGTCTGCAGCATGCGGGTTAACATATACTGTTGCTATGCACTCAGGTCTCATCGGTATGCATATATACATGCATTTGCACATCCATTGGCACATTGTTGCACTGTGTCCATGATGTTATTTTATGTGCCCACTCAAGCTGACATTCCCACACTGTGTGGATGTTTGTGTGTGTGAGTACGCCTAAGGCTCCGAGGCAGGTTGGCCTCCCTCAAGCTGGCGTTTTTTTGGCCCAGTGCTGTCAAACCAAAGCTCCGCAGTGGGCGCAGATACTGGGAAGGAAAGCCCACTGACTGGAATAACCACGTTACAAACCCGCCGTAAAACGCCACTAATATTTAATGCCTTGCTGTCAGGACTGAAGGGCACATGCACACAGAGGGAAATGTGCAGCCAAGTGTGTGTTCCTCTGCAAGGCTCGCTGCATCTGAGTCTGAGTGGAAGGAAAATATGAACAATGAGCGCACTTGTGTGTTTTCGTATATGCCTCTAAGCAGTGGTTGATGAAGTAGAAATACTGTAAGTCTGCAACCTTTACTTAAGGTATCAAAAGTGAAAGTACTCAATATGCAGACTGTTTTATACTTTAACAGTATATTATACTGCATGATTCGGATGACTAAATACACATGAGCATTATAATGATTTTGTTTATCAATGTGGAGCTAATTTTAAATTTGAGCAAATTAATAGCATCAAAATAATAATAACACAATGAGCATAGCAAGTGACAATAATAGTTGGCAGACTTTTCAAATCTTCATCTGAAAAGTAACTAAAGCCATATAGTGAATGTGGAGTAGAAAGCAAAAAATATTTCCCTCTGCAAAGTATTGGAGTGCAGTATAACGTATCATTACACGGAAATAATTTCCACCACTGTTGATTTCCCTGATGTGCAACCCTCTTGAAAAAAAAAAGACTTGCTCACAGCTTTAATATTTTTACAGAGTCGTGACAGCTTCTGCAGACACACAGCGACGCTTCCCCCGCCATGGAACAGCCGGTGGCGAGCCCCGTACTAATCCACAGGGGCGTATCAGGTGATGGAGGCATCACCGGGGCCCTGATAACATCGCTGTGTCTCTGGCAGGATCGGGTTGAAGAGGCACCTGGTAGGTGAGCCCGGGCTAATGGCAGCCAATATCAGATCATGGCCTGTCACCGTACAAACCGGCGGCTTGTGTAATCAGCTGATAATAGACAGGTTCAGGATAGGAGGAACGCTGCTGAAAACTGTCAACATGCCAGACGTACTAAGTTAATGAAAATTCAATGTCAGCGTCTGTGTTTATGTGTGCGAGATTGGTATTAATTATATATGTCTATATATATATATATATATACACACACAGTCATGTCTGTGTTTTGAGAAAATCTAGGTCTAATATATACATGCGTCACATGAAGATTTTTAAGAGCATGTGTGCAACGGCTCTAAGAATAGCGTTCTCCTCTTGACCCGAGTGCCTAGCCACGGTAATTCTCCAGCGTGGCGTATTACTTTCATGCCGACAGCAGTTTAAGTACAGAGCCCCCTGCACCGGAGCAGTCCAAACACAGGCACCTTGGGATGCCTTCCACTTAAAACAAGCAGTGGGAGCGCATTAACATTTCAAGGTATTATTTCAAATGTGGGGGGGGGTGGAAATTGCTGTTGAATATTTCATGTGCGGCAGTACCAGGCGAATGTATCCCTCTGTGGCTGCGGCAGTGGCGGAGGTCGGGATTTTGTGTGTGTGTGTGTGTGTGGGGTGGGGGTGTTTGGCGAAGACGAGACCCGCAGATCCTGGGCATCGGAAGGCAGATCGGCGTGTACAGTGTTGCTCTACATCAGCGTCAGAAGGGACCCCGCTTTGAAGAGCAATTATACTACCACTACTGGCTCATTAATTAAACCGAGAGCGACTGGGCTAATTTAGCTTTGTGACCCCCTCAGAATGCGCTCACAGCTCACTGAACTGCTCAGATATTATCCAATCAGCATGGCAGCCGCGTGCCGCTAATTGGCGAACATTGTTATGTCGGTGACGCGACCTCGCAGCTCAGGCGTTCCCTTTTGGCTCTGTTCACATGTCACGCCTGCCGATTGCTCCCCAACGTAAGTGACTGTCGGGCGTCTGCGAAAGTGAGAATGTGATTTAAAAAAAAAAAAAAAAAAATTGGTTCAGAAAAGGAACTTGGAGCACATAATTTAGCCGTTGTGAAACTGGCACCTGCACTTTTACACACACACACACACACACACACGTAAAGGTAACACTTCTAACAACACCAATGCATTGATAATGACATTGACATGGATTTACATCGGTGCATTTACTACATTTCATGCTGCTCACTTCACTATGTTTTAGAAGTAATTTTACTCCACATGTATATGCCACTTATAGTTACTAGTTTTCAGATTTTAATAAAATATGTATTTCAATATTATAACTGTTGGCTAACCCACACAAACTGTCTTTTATCAATATTTCAGAGACGTTAAATGTTGAACCAGATAAAACACATCACACCCGTGCACTGCAGTGAACTCGTGACTTGGTATCGAACAGACTGGGAGCTTCACACCCACGTGCACCAAGAGTCGGGCCTGTCTCCTCCCCTCGGGGACGGGGCCCTGACCTTTTCGCTTCCAGGGGTCAACCACAAGAACCACACCCCCATCTGCATGCAGCTCTTCAGGGACCGAGAGGGTGTACGTCAACCCCTAGTCTGCCACTTCAACCCCCCCACCACACACACACACACACAAACACCCGTCCACCCGCCTCGGGGTGTACATGCACTATTGTGCAAAAGCAATCATTCTCACCCCCCCCCCGCCTCCCCTCTCTTTGTTTTGCAAATGGCCTCTCCCACACCATTTTACATACACACTCCAACCAACGAGCTCAGGGGACCGTCCAGGAAGTAATTGTGGCTTTTGTGCGTGTGGTCGTCGTCCCCCTCCACCGCCCCACCCCCCCTCCTCAGAAGGAGCTGCACCCCCTTGTCAGCTGTCATCATATAACTGCCTGCAGACCCAGGGGCCTAATGACAGGATCTATAGCACATGAAAACACAATTATAGCCTTTGGTTCAATTGCTACTGTGTGAATGGCCTTTAAAAAAAGGGGGGGAAAAAAGACACATGTTCGAAAAACATATGAACAATATCCCCTGAATCTCAACCTCCTTTAAACGACTAGGACCTCATACTGAGATATTAGGAATTTAGAGATTTAAGTCACACTTCCTTACATCCGTGTTATGCTAATCATGAGACGTGCTTTGACGCGAGGAGATCTCTGACTGATACGGATACGTTTGACTTTGTTGCTTTAAGGAGCACGGTATGTGAGTGACGGCATACACACAAGCCCGCGCCTTCCGACGGCATTTCATTATCTTTGACGATGTTGTTTTCATGGCAATATTTTGAAGCCACATTAAGCATCCATTACAAGACGCTGCAGGAAACATGTTGATGGAACCTGCAAGAAGAAGAAAAAAAAAACACCACTGGGCTCAATACTGCAAAACCTCGGCATGTCTACATTAGGCAGTCAAAATGGCAGAAGAGGAGGAGAAAAGGCCTCCCACCATCTTTTTTCAAATGGGAACAGTGACCCCCAATGGACGATGCGGTGCAGCTCGGCAAAGGGTTAACACAGCACCAGCCGGCGCCTCCTCACGCGAGGCTGCAGAGACGCTCTGATGCAGCAGGTGTCAGTGTTGCATCGCAGCAGAACCAAGCACACGCGCACACACACACACACACACACACACACACACACACACACACACACACACACACACACACACACACACACACACAGGAGGAGAGGAAACGCTGTGGCTGCAAAGATCACATCTGTCTCAGTGACACCACTAATCCCATTTAATCCGTCTGAGTTAATGTCCATCTTTTGCTCGCCCCCCCCACACACACACCCTTTCGAAAGCTTTGAAAACAGGGGCAGGGGCCCAGATCCCATTAACGTGGTGACCCTAATGGGCTAAAGTGACAAAGCGACACTTAAACGTCCAGACGCTGACAACTGTGCAGGTACTTGATCCCAGTCATGAAAAAAAAATGTCATAAACACACATGCTTAAATACAAAGAAATACACACTGAATGATCCTTTACTTACCAACAGAAGAAGTACTGTCATACTCATTATGCAGGCTGTTATATTATTATTATAGTATATTACAATATTTGCTTTTATCACTAACAAACACACAGGAGCGTTTTAATGTTCAACAACATAGAGCCGAGTTTAGATACTTTAGGTAGATTAATAGTAAAATAATAAAGCATTATAATATATAAGTGTATGATATGTTTGTGTATTACACTTTATATCGAAACTCTTCCAAAAAAAAAATCATAACACTAAAGAAAAGAAACAACAATACAAACAGTAAGAATATTAAAACATTACGTCATGTCAATTCTTTATCTGAAAAGTCATAGTTGAGTATAAAGTATAAACTAAAGCCAATAGAAACCTCACAATTAAAGTAAAGAACAGTACTTGGGTAACTGTACTGGGTTCTTGGTGTGTACAATAGTTGAACACACGCAGCAGGCAAATGAGATGCAGTGCAGATTGGAACACACATGCAATGCGCTTTCTTCAAGCTACGCCATGATTAAATGGAATCTAATTAAATAGGTGCTAATTGAAGTGCTAATTAACTAAAACAAATTGATACAACTGTGTCAAGGAGAGAATGAGGCGTTTTGTGCGGCGCTGGTGGAGAACAGTATGATTATTGCTTGTGATTAATTCCGGGAAGAAAGAAGAAAACACAAAGTTCTTATTCACTAATCTGGTTTCACTTTTTTTGGACTTTTCCCCTAATCTTACATTTTTGGCTAAAACTTTGAAACCACTGGTTTTCATCTTTAAACCTTGTTATATTATCGACTCAAATCTGTATTCAAAAAATAAATAAGCTGTCAGATAAATGGACTAGAGGAGAAAGTGCAATATTTACTCTGGATAGTAGTGGAGTGAAGTATAAAGCAGCATCACACCAAAATAAAAATGTATTATTTTTGCAAAGTCTCTTTGCAACAATGATTCAGCACTCTTTATAAAAGCCTTTATATTTGCAGATCCTTGAAATCTAATGTGTGTTTTCCAGTTAAACTATCTGGTACAATGTTTTTTTTCTGTTCCCAGGAGTTGCCAACAAATAGTGGCCAAGCTGTGGAATTAAAGTATGACATCCATTATGTGACGCTAATGGGTCCAGGAAACCTTTTAGGAATCCACTGTCACAGGGAAAGAAGTGGTGTGTAATGGTCTATATTTTTCTTGTCACAAAACCCTGAAAAATGACTCACTTCACAACCAGCCTTTAATCCATTTGTTAAATCTAGAAGAGCTGCATGATTCAATCATCTCAACTCTATTCATGTTAGCTGGAGGGCTAAATATACTATTATAGGTCCATGATTTATACCCACTATAATGCTCATTTACTAAAGTGTTGTACATTACTACAATAAAGTTTTGTAGTACTTGTACTTTATTTTACCATTTAATCTGATGCTACCTTATAACACTACATGTCCACACAGCTACATCTATCAAAAGAAATGTTGTACCCCAGGACACATATTTCTTGTTATAGTTAGCAATTACTTTACAGATCAATGTCTGACATGTAAAACTAATCTTGATCCATTTTCATCTTGATATTAAAGGGTCTCTTTCTAAAGATCGGTGTAAAAAAATTGTACTCACAGAGTGCATATATGGTGTTTTGGTTGGTCCACCGAAGCAACTTTTCATTCACATAAGTCACTTTTCTACAATACACTTTACGATAAACTATCTTTAACCAGTCTATTGCAGTGCCCATAGGACATTTTTACAGAAAGGTTTAAGCTTAAGTAGATGTTTGAATGATCGACCAAATGAGGGTGTGTTGGACTGTTGGACATAGTCTTAATATCCAAATTGTACATTGCGTAAGACATGGACATACATTGAGATAAGGAGAGGAATGCAAATGCAGTAATTGTAAGAAAAGGGCTCCAATTTATGTTGAAAGTTTGGTAGTCAATTTTTATATTAGTTTTTAAAATTAAATATTAAATATATATATAATACTAAAGAATTATCATCACAGACATTTTCTTTAATCTGTGCGTCTTTTGAGGAGGAGAAGACATCTGCAGATGTCTTTCAGTAAGACCATCCGAGTGTCTGATTCCTGTGTAATCAAAGACATATTAAGCTAATTACAGTAGCATTTCCCAAGATTAATACCGAAACAACATTATTGACTCGTGCTTTGTGATTGCTCAGTGAGAGACCTCTTGTGGCTGATTACATAAAATGCAATATATATATATATATATATATATATATATATATATATATATATATATATATATATATATATATATATATATATATATATATATATATATATATAACACATATATTATATTACACATTCTTAACTTAAATATTTTCAGACAGCAAAACATGACAAATACCAGAAATTGTGAATACTTTTCTCAGATGCTGTATATCACACACACAATAATTCATTTGTGAAATACCTGCGTACGTCTGCCGCTGATCGGGCCTAATGTGAGATGAAAGGCAGCCGACCTACCCGAGTGACCTCATTTCTAACACTCGTGTTTCCCTGAGCGGCGGTTCTCAGCGTCTGCTCAGAGCAACAGTGCATTTCCTGTGACACAGGAATGCAGGTGCACCCAACCGCACGTGTACAGATTCTCATAGCCTCGCGCACACACACACACACACACACACACACACACACACTTATAACCTTGTCTGCATCTGGATGTTTGTGATCTTTGTTCTCATTCGCGTCTTCGTGATAGAAGCATTTTTTTTCCACAACAAGTCTGACCTCACTTTGCTTACGGCGGCGTACACACACATGACCCCCAGTTACGGAACATTTTCCCAGAGTACACATTTCAGAACTGCTCCCAAAACATCACTGTGATATAAACCACAAAGCTGTAAATCATAAAGCACGAGGTGTAATAAAGTGTCTCTCCCCACTGTCTGCTCTAGTTAAACATCTACCGAGGGCAATATATCTGTTGCTATAGCTACAGATTCCGTGGTAGATGCAAAACTGGAATAATATAGCCTGGGAGGTCCCACTTTAATAAATTAAGTTAAAAGAAGAAAGGAAAGCACAGGGAAGTAACGTCTTGACAAATTTATTATAGCGAACACCTGCCACCTGAGTCCAAAACCTTAATGACTGCACTGAAAGAAAATCACCATAATGTAAGATGTGATTGCTCTGAAAAAATGCCCTCACTATATCCAGTGGTTTCATATAATACACAGTCTACATATATCTACAGGAGGAGTTTCTCCTCACCACCGTTACCTCGTTCAATCCCAGCATGCAATAGCCTCTGCTCCAGCAGAGCACGACTTTAGATCCCTGCTAATTTAATGTTCCCAGGCCTAATTGCACCCGGAGTGGTTGCTCTGAAGTAGCCCTGTTGTATCTCAATGACTATGGCTTGTTAAAATTGATGGGATGTGTGTGTGTGTGTGTGTGTGAGTATACACGTGTGTGTATAGCCCTATAGTACAGAAACCTGGCCAGGCACCTTACATGGCCCGACATTAATCACTGTGCACTGTCCCATGCAATATTCACCTGGCTAAGCACAGCGGGCGCAGAGGTTGTCTGGGTTCAGCCGTTCTTTGTCATTCTCTTCCCTTTTTATTTCCAGTTCTATTTATGTCTCTCTCTCTCTCTTTCTCTCTCTCCCTCCCTCTCCTTGTCTAAGGGTTTAGCAGGCTCCTGTCATAGCCTTGAGGATAGAAAAGGTTATGGATCTTAAGGGAAAAAAAAGTCCTGAGAGAGTGAAATATTCCCAGAGGACGCAGATTAACTAACTGATGTAAGTAGTAATTTTACATGCAGTCCCTGTTAAATTGTGTTGAGATTGTTCGCGCAGATTACATTCATCAAGGCCCAAGCGCGCTGGAAGCGGTAATTGATGTGCCTCATTTGATGCTCCTGTGGTGCACTGCAGGCATCAGGTTTAAAATGCCATCACCACAGGACCAGCAGTATTTTAGGAAAAGGTCACTATTTATCATCGGTGGGAGTAAAGTAACAGTCCCACATGACAAATTCTGCTGAAGTAAAAGTACATAAGTACAGTATTGGCAGGCAAATGCTAAGTATCAAACAAAAATGATTGGTTTCATCAATTGATTGTGTGTGACCGACGTGGCCTCCCAACAAAAGGGATCAGGGCAACCAGACGAAGTGGAGACAGGAGACAGCAAAACTCAGTTTGGCCAGAAAACAGGCTATTTATTAAAATTGGTACACTCTGGACAAACACCAATAACTGCTCCGACACTAGCACAACACAACAATCTCCCTCTCAGCCACCAGACAAAGTCAAATGGTAGCCCTTTAAAGTGTCCGCCTGACTAGGCTTAATTGGGTCAAACCATTAGTGGGGGAGACCACTATCCCAATAATCACTGGTACAGTTACTATCAATCACAACTTAACCAAATAGTGAAACATATAATAACAATATCAAAACACAAACACATAAAAGCCATCACACCCCTGTGAAACATGAAGTGCACCGATAAATAAACATCCGATAAATACTGCTCCTGCAGCGGTGCGCACTTCCGCACAGGTGCAGTAGAGTCGGGCCGGGAGGTGAGTGCCGGTGAGTGAGAATGAAGGGAGGCAGATGTGTGTGCGATTGTATGACAAACCGGAGGCTTAAACAGTAAACGGGGAAAACACAGGACGACCAGTGGGTACCGCACTGGATGCCGAGTGAGTTGTGTCTGTAATGTGTGCAGGTGACGTTGCACGCCGCGATCCCGGTGTCTGCCTCCCGCTCCCTACCATGTCACCAAGCACTTTACACATATACATTTGACAATAAACTCAAATTCATTCAACCTGTGCATGTGGTGAGTGTGTGTGTATGCGTGTACAAAAGTCTGTCTCCGACTCCGGAGCAACGTGGTCGATCACCTTCTCACACTGATATATTATGTATATCATGTAAGCAGCATGTTAATGTTGTAGCAGTTGTTTCCAACCTAAGGGTCAGACCCCTCCAGTGGGTCAGTCGATAAATTTGTTTTTCTCTAAGCGTGAATTTTTGGTGATATATTGAATCATTTAAACATTTATTGAAATTAAACCATGTAAAAATCTGTATTTGGCTGAGCGGTTAACAATCATAGACATGTGAAATGTGAGCTGACCACAATCTGCTGTTTGTAGGACATCAAAGACTAAAAGGTTGAAACCACTGGTTTCCAATTTCATCAGATTTTAAAAGCTTGTTATATTATTATCCATTAAGTCAAGTCGACATCTAAACGGAAGTGAAATTTCTAAATGCAGTGGGCTAAAATATAAAGTAGCATTGCATGGAATTCTCATCTCTTGCACATGTAATTGTACATGTACATAGTACATGTTACTTTCCACTTGCTATTTATATATTGGCAGGCACCAGTTTCTTCCTTTACCTTTACCTCCATTCATTTTCTCTAATACATTAACAGAGTAGCTGATTATGTTCCATGAGGCAGATGTTGAGAGTGTGCAGCCATCTCGTCCATCTTTTACTTTTTTCCACTAGTTGGATGGAAGTCCTATAAAACAGAAGTACTACTATCTCTGTACTATTATTTCAACAACATTGAGGATGGATGATTTGAAGTAGGTCTGTTAACCAACGTCACTACATACACCTTAATATGATTAATCTGACATGTGACAAAACAAGGGAATATCAGGGGTAGAGCTGACTGTGGTCACTGTTCTTTTTAGCAGTACAGTACATTATAATTCTATGAAGTTTAAAGCTGTTTTAAGTGTGTTACCTGCTGATATTTTAACAGTAACAGGCTAACTTGATTGAATGAAATTAAATGAAATTAAAAATGTATCTTTTAGTGCATTAAATATAACAAATAGTGACATCTGGTCTTTCAAGAAGGGGAAGATCTTTTTTTTGGCCTTGTTCACTTGCTCACAAGCTGTGGTTGCTGTGCCAATCTCCAATAACACTTGAAAAGCATGGTAGCAGATTATGTTTTTGACGAAGAAAAAGTCATTAAGTTTCCAACATTGACTCAAACTCAGAATGAAGCTTGAACATCTCTCCAGTAGTGGTGAATTTCAAGATCTGATTCACTCAGTTCGCTTTCCGATAAAATAATACACAGCCACAGACAGATCTAAACATCATGCAGAAGCATCTAGGCCCACTCCCTCATAGACCTTCAGAGCGGCTAAGCGTCCAATGGGTGAAACCAAACCCAGCATTTATCCAATGAGCCTCTAGATTCACTACAGCGGAACAACCCACTTTCTGCTTTCCCAATGAGGTCAATTGACACAGCTTCAACGCTATTTAATGCTCTGATGCTGAAGGGATGAATGAGAAGAAGGTCACTGACCTGTGAGAGGCTGATTCTGAACTGAAGTGGAATGCAATCTAGCACATTATGTAGTCCATGAAATGTATATATGTAGTACATATTTGACCATTTGTTGTTTTCTTTGACATTTTAGAGCTGAGCTTCCCTTGCAGTTTTAGAACAATCACCACTGGTTATCATGTTGTCCATCTATTTCTACAGGTCAGCCATAACCTTTTAGGAATATCTGCAATCAGGCTCAGATTGAGACCCTGGCTCCAAAGATCCGTCCTTGTGGGACCGGAGCAGCAGTCACAAAAATCCTTCCACACCCTCCCCCCTCCTCACTCCATCCCTCTCAACACCTGTGGGACTGTTCTCCCATCTCTTCCCAAAGTCAACACCCCCAGTGGAAACACATGCCGGGATGAGTTTGGCTCCTCAGACTAAATCCACTGTGGTCAGGACATTGCTGGGCAAAAATAGATGGCAATTAGGAAGGTTTAAAAGGAAAAAAAAGTACACCGGGAATGGTGTGCTCTCCCACACGCTAGCTGGTGTAGGAAAATAATCTGAGAGTAGAGAGAATAAAAGTCTATTGATGTTTGTTTTTTTTACAAAGAAATCAAAATTTGCCAGTTTAACTTGCAGAAATTTAGATCCCTACTTATTATCAGCTGCTGTTTTCTTATCAATAGGAGGTATTCACCTTTAATTGACTTCAATTTATCTTGATCAAGGACTGAAATTCACTTCCATATTTCCTTTTCAGTCATTTTCTTTTTTAATTGAAATCCCCCCACATCTAGACAAAATAAAAATCAAGCATTTTTTTTTTTTTTTTGCAAATACTCAATCTCAGCAAGTGTACTTACACACGTTTTATCTGAAAATCCTTGCTTGTAAGCCAGAAGTCAATTAACAGAGAACTGTTGTTATTTCAAGCACTTATTATGGTGATTATATCACATTATGTCTGCACTAAACATTCTCCCTCTGATCTCTGCTCTAATTACACATAGCTGGCTTACTACTCTCTACTGGGAAAAAGTGAGTTTCATATTTAAGTCATTTACTGCTACAGTATATGCAGCACTGGCGACTCATCAAATGTTCTTGTAATTCCTTGGTCAGCTATTGAAGTTAATGAAGTCGTAAATACCCCCCCCCCCTTTAAACATTTATAATTTGTAGTTTTATAGTCGGAATGAGTCGTTCCAAGACGAGACGTCCTTCTCTTTTTTTTTTGCGAGTTGGAATTTGCGCTGGAGCATTTTTTGACTAAAAGTAAGAATACTGTCATACAAAACTACTCAAAAAAGTCCAGGATTGAAAATGTTGCTGAAATACTACATATTTATGAAAAAAAAGTAAAAAGACTGTTTAATCAGTATAGTATATTATACTGCTTCTTTATAATCAATAAATACAAGTGAGAGCTTTTAATGTAATATTGTATAGTCTTTTAATGTATAATTGTTTATATATATATATTAATAATCAGGAGCTAATTTAAAATACTTTGGGTCAATATATTTATAATATCTGACTTTGATTTGATAGTATTTTAGTACTTAAGTAAATGTACTTGGTTACTTTCTCAGCTCTGCTCAGTTAACATAAAATCATCATTCATTTTTTTCTTAAAATCCTTTGCTCAAAATGCAAAAGATCATTTCATTACTTCTTTAAAGCTAGTTTGTAGCTGAGGCTAAAATCATATGTCAGCAATCAATTCATTAAAGTGGGTGTTTGATTGTTTTCATTTTTTTTTCTCTTTTGTGAATAAAAGTCGCCACATTCCCAGTTTACCTCTGCGGCCCGGGTGCCCATGTGTTCACCCCCTCACGGCCTCCGATGTGGTTAGGGCAATTATCTGCCGCGTGATGGCGCATACATGTTCACGTTACAAGCAGCCGACTAATTGATCTGTCAAGGTGTATTACGAGTCACGCTCCTCCACTCGTCTCCCTTCTCTGAACGGCACACGTCTGCGCCACACACCTTGCCGCCGTCCTCGTTTGATTACGCTTTCTGTGTTAATCTAGGTAATGGCAGTGGAGGCCTTTTCACTTGTGAGCTTTTCAACTCCATAATTGCAAAAGGATCTCACATTATAGGCAGATCTCAATACGAGAGCAACACCGGGTACTGTTTCACTTCCTCATCTGGCTGCGACAATGCAAGCACACCATAGGAAAGGGGAAAATATAGAAAATATTTTTAGAATTGGGTGATCCTACAAACACTAAAAATAAAAAAAACACACAAATGTAAATATGTTCAATATACTAAAAACAAGTAGAATTTTACTGTGATCATCACACACCGATGAAAAAAATTGATTTTGATTATGTTTGTGCAATGCCAGATTTAAACTTCCGCTCTTCTTACCTTTGAGATCTAAAAGCTCATACAGTATTATTTTAGCATGTTTTTGGTTAAATCGGTTTAACCAGCATCGGTCCTGATCATAAATACCAAATACAAATCCATTTTCCTGTTGTTAAAAGAAGGTTAAACCTTTAAATGCCAGTTTCTGTGAGTATACCACTAGGTATCAGTGAATTATGCACACACACACACACACACACATGGGCAGCACCACCCTTGGACTTCCATATCGAAGTCCAAGTACAAACACACCATTTTCGGATGAATAAATTTGCTCTAATGGCTTCAGAACCTGGTAATGTGAGAAATGCCTCTGGCAAAGGTCCTCGTGGAAACTGGGGAAACGACATGGATTTGTTTTCGTGGGGCAAACAGGAGAAAACGGCTTAATCATCTAGAAAATAGTAAAAAAAACAAAACAAAAACTAAGATTTTTAAGCCTTCAGTTTAAAAGGTTTATCAGTCAATATAATGCATATTTTTATGCTCTAATTGCCATGGGATCAAACAGTATGATGTTTATGGATTTTTATGGGTTTACATCAGGCCGTTTTTTTGTCCATATGGATTTGTGTGTATGTACTTTGGCTACATGCACACACACACACACACACACACACACACACACACTAATCCATAAACACACAGATAGCCTGTTTAGGCATCCATACCTACATAGACAACTCATTGAAGCTGTATACATTTGGCTCCATTATTAATACCAGAGTTAATGCTCCTAGTGGAAAACCAGGAAAACAGCAGGTGTTTTGTGGTTTTCACCATTGTCAGTTGTCATGTATGTTTTCCTGGTAAACACCTACCATAGCAAACATAAGACAATCACAGATTCCAAACTCCGATGTCCACCATCATTTTTTTTTTCCCACAGGAGTACCGCGATCATTGTGGAGCCTTCACTGACCACGGAGACTCTGTGAAATCCAGACACATATGTTTGCCTTTAGTAATTTTTGCTACATTGTTTATTATAGTATCAGCCACTCAGAGCCGCTATTCCCGTCCTTATCTCCCATCCCGTTTGGCTGCCCCACTACCGACAGGCCACATGCTAATGCCCGGGCTAATCTAATCTGTTTCCGGCTGGTATACAGCTAATAAACACACCTGGATATGAGGCCGGGAAATGAGATCCTGGAGCGGCTACGGTATGAAGGGGGCTCGCCTTATGAAGGGTTGGAATAAAGGAGCAACGTGTCTGATGTCTTTCCTTTGTGACGCCGATAGTGGAGGTGTGGGTGGCACTAATGGACAGAGATGGTGAGGGGATGTGGACGTATGATCATCAGGCATGTTGCTCGAGTGAGGCAACATCATATGTGATTTCTAACCATTTGTAGCATTTTGAAGGTCAGAGCCATGTCGCTGACTATCCTGGAAGCAACGTTTCAGATCTGCTACAGCAGAGAATGATGGAATAGAAGAGGAGAATGCCAGAAGAATTGTGAGATGAACTGATTATAATGAAGTTACTAACACACTGTTTAAAAAATTATATAGTCTACCGTAAAACTAGATGATCCTTTTGACCCTAAAACTGCTCTAATAATTATACTACACTGGTGACAAAGAATTAACAGTTCTATTTTGAAATAAAGGAAATATTGAAATCTAAGATGGTATATGATTAAAAAAACATCATTATAATCTAAATGATATGTTATGCATGAAACTTTAGGATTTTTTTCTTTTACAACTGTTTTGTTCTAATATATAAGGATATAATATAAAAGGTGTTGATTTTACAAACTCTGGCATCAAACTACACCCTCCTATTAATAATAACTGACCTAGCATTGACCTGATATGATGATATTTACCCAACACTGCTGTATAATTTCCTGTTTTCCGAGCACATATGTGTATGTGTGCGTGTGTGTTATTGTGGTGATGCTGGATAAAGAAGCAAGCTCACTGTGTCTTGTTTTCGAAAACTGACACAAAACCTTGTCTGTAAATCATAAGCCGTTTTTATATAGATATGTCACAATAATGTCACCAAGACTGATGTATTTCCTTTGTGTCGGCTAATTCAGCAGATATATTTCAAACTTGTAACCCCTCCACTCATCTCTTCACTCTGCCTAATGGGTACACATCCATGGGTGAGTGAATATCACTCTGTCAACACAGTGAGTGATACAAGTAGATACACATATCTTGTAACGCAGGGCTGCCCAATCCTGCTCCTGGAGAGCAACCATCCTACATGTTTTACCTACTCCAATACACCCTAATTCTAATCATCAACTCACAATCAAGTAGCTGAAGCTTGCCAAGGGCTTGTGAATAATTGGAATCAGGTGTGTTGGAGTTGGGAGATTCCTAAAACATGTAGGATGGTAGCTCTCCAGGAGCAGGATTGGGCACCCCTGGTTTAACGAATCAGAGGTTATTGTGCAGTAAAGTGAGTCGGGAGGCTTCCGTGCAGCCTTCTACTGTTGTCAGTCAGGAACCGGGTTTCCATCTAAATGTAACCACACCCCTCTGCTCCCCTCTGGTCAGCAATACAGAGCTCTGTAGACCAGGACTACCAAACACAAGAACAGCTTCTTACCCCGATCTCTGTGTAATCCACCTGTAATTACATGTATATTGCACTGAACGATTTTGCTCTCTTGTAAATATATTATTCTTGACTTCTGTAAACACACTTTTGTTATTGTTATATATACACACGTGGACAAAATTGTTGCTACCCCTCAGTTAAAGAAGGAAAAACCCACAATTCTCACTGAAATCACTTGAAACTTACAAAAGTAACAATAAATAAAAATTTATTGAAAATTAAATAATCAAAATCAGCCATTACTTTTGAATTGTTTATTAATATAATTATTTAAAAAAACAAACTAATAAAATAGGGCTGGACGAAAATGATGGTACCCATAACTTAATATTTTGTTGCACAACCTTTTGAGGCAATCACTGCAATTAAACTATTTCTGTATTTGTCAATGAGAGTTCTGCAGCTGTCAACAGGTATTTTGGCCCACTCCTCATGAGCAAACTGCTTCAGTTGTCTTAGGTTTGATGGGTGAACATGGACAACAGAAAAGCGAAGGAGAGAATTTTCCCAGGATATACGAAAAAAAATTATAGACAAACATCTTAAAGCTAAAGGCTATATGACCATCTCTAAACAGCTTGAAGTTCCTGTGACAACAGTGGCTCATATTATTCAGAAGTTCAAGACCCACGGGACAGTAGCCAACCCCCCTGGACGTGGCCGCAAGAGGAAAATTTATGACAAATTGAAGAGACGAATTGTATCCAAAGAGCCCAGAACAACTAACAAGAAATTAAGGGTGAACTCCAAGGCCAAGGTACATCAGTACCAGATCGCACCATTTGTTGTTGTTTGAGCCAAAGTGGACTTCATGGGAGATGACCAAGGAGGACACAACTGCTGAAAACAAATCGTAAAAAACGAGACCGGAATTTGCAAAAATGCATGTTGACTAGCCACAAAGCTTCTGGGAGAATGTCCTTTGGACAGATGAGACCAAACTGGAGCTTTTTGGTAAGGCACATCAACTCTATAATTATAGACTCAAAAACCAATCAAACGAAGAAAAGAACCTGTCCTTACGATGAAACATGGAGGAGGCTCAGTAATGTTTTGGGGCTGCTTTGCTGCCTCCTGCACAGGGTGTCTTGAATGTGTGCAAGGTAAAATGAAATCTAAAGACTATCAAAGCATTCTGGAGAGAAATGTGCTGCCTAGTGTCATTAAGCTTGGTCTCAGTCGCAGGTCATGGGTCTTCCAACAGGACAACGATCCAAAACACACAGCCAAAAACACCCAAGAAGGGCTGAGAGAAAAGCGTTGGACTATTCTAAAGCGGCCTTCCATGAGCCCAGATCTGAATCCCATTGAACATCTGTGGAAGGAGCTGAAACATGCCATTTGGAGAAGACACCCATCAAACCTAAGACAACTGGAGCAGTTTGCTCATGAGGAGTGGGCCAAAATACCATAATACCTAAATTATGGGTACCATCATTTTTGTCCAGCCCTATTTCATTAGTTTTTTTTTTTTTAAATAATTATGTTAATCAACAATTCAAAAGTAATGGCTGATTTTGATTATTTTTTAATTTTCAATATATTTTTTTGTTACTTTTGTAAGTTTCAAGTGATTTCAGTGAGAATTGTGGGTTTTTTTCTTCTTTAACTGAGGGGTACCAACAATTTTGTCCGTGTGTGTGTATATATATATATATATATATATATATATATATATATATATATATATATATATATATATATATATATATATATATATATATATATATATATATATATATATATATATAGTTTGTATGTGCGAGAGAGAACAAGTCAAATTCCTTTATATAAAGCTGATTCTGATGTATCCAAGACAACACTCAGCCTTTGGCATTCATTTGCTGTTTTCCTTGAAGAATCACATTAATGTTCACAAAATTGTTTGTCTTTGATGCCCCCACACATACCTTCCACCTCCACACTCCCCGCCGCCATTTTTTAAACTACATTGTGAGAAGGTGATGACCCCTCCCCTTCTCACCTGTTTATAAGGGGGGGGAACTGAATAACAGGGGGAGAGTTCCCCCCCCCGGACATGTTTGCGTGTGGGACAGGCAACGCAACGTGTGGGACTGGTCCACCTGGTGAGAGGTGGATTTTTCCTGTTGGTGTACGCATGTGCTGCAGTTGTTTTATGTACCACCGTCAATAAACCACCTTGTTTGGATAAAAGTGAGTTCCGCTGCCTCCTTTCTCTACTTCTTCTGGTTGCCCTGATCCCTTTTTGTTGGGAGGCCACATCGGTCGCTCACATTTGGTGGCAGCGATGGGATCAGTGGCGCCACCTGAGAAGCTGGAGAGAGGAGGTGGAACTAGCGGACTGACGGTGCTATACGAGCGGGAGGACGGTGGCGGAGTGTCAGTGGAGTGCTGTTGGGAGCGGGTTGTCGACGGGATTGTCGACAGGAGCAAACCTTTTTCTGTAGCCAAAAGCCACATCTTCTTTTCATCAATATGTTGACAAATCCATCAACTCTTAATGTAAAAAGTTGTCTGGGAATTTTCTGATGTTTCCATGCATGTATATATATTCACGATTTTTGAAAATACAAAAAGGAAACGCTGAATGGAAATGCAAATGCAAAGTTCGTTTGACACCAGTTCAGCACAATATGTAGAAAGGCTGAACACTAAACTAAACACTGGAGGACTGATTGCAGTACACAGACGGCACATCATCACGACTGTTCCGGCCTGTTGTGGCGTGCCATCTGTCCCTTTCGACGCAGACGGTGTAACAGTCTTTACCCAGACATGACTCCCTCCCTTCGTGACTACTGACAGAACAACCTGGATCCTCCATTCTACTTTCATAACTTTGACACAGAATGATGAGGCAGAAAAACGGAACAGGCCGCCAGAAGGTCAGAGCTCCACATGCACTCAGGCTGCTCATTAGTCCACTACAGTGTGTTCTGTCGACAAAAACAATGTGTCATGATGTGAAAATACTTTATGGCAGTCAGGAGTTCAAGCTGTAAATAAGCTTTTGACATACATTTAATGTCAGATTGTGAGAGAAATCACAGCTAAACATTAACACCTACTTAAAACCCATAGCTCTGTGCTACGTGTGTGTGTGTGCGTGTGTGTGTGTGTGTGTGTGTGTGTGTGTGTGTGTGTGTGTGTGTGTGTGTGTGGACATCCATCTGCTTGAGTCTGTGTTACCGCATGAATGGGTGCAAGTTAGACTCAATATGTACACAGTATTATTGAGCCAGCGACGGGAACGTGAACCCTGAATACTAAACAACCACATGAAGGTGTCCGTCACCACTGTTGCCAAGGACGTCTGTCTGTGGCAGATACAAGCCGCAAAGGGCCCTCCATCAAACCCTGGTCCATCTGGAGGCGGCCGTGCTTCATGCACACGCTTTATTCCATATCCCAGACACTTCGCAGGCATATCTATCCAGCCCCCGCTCAGATGTGATTCTTTTTTTCTGAATACTTGCGGCATGTGTTCACTGCAGTCCGAACCACGCTCTGAATAACAAGAGGCCCTTGACATGGACAGGATTTATGAGCGGAGATTCATCAACACAGTAACCAAGCTTTGGGAATTAGAATGACTGGCAGCAAATATATAACACTTTTATATATTTTATTTATATTTTATATATATAACACTGAGGAAATGTGCTCAAACAATGTCACAAAACCAGTGATGGAACAAGTATTCAGATTACTCATTATAAGTAAACATTTTCCAAGAAGAAGTCTAACTTAAGTTAAAGTACATTAGTATTAGCAGCACAATGTACTTTAGGCACTATATGTACAGTTAGGTGATTTAGTCCACACAATGGTTAAATTGATGAATGTGTGCAGTGTTATTAAAGTTCACTTTCTACATAAATAGTAGTTCAAAGTTTGGTTCACTAATTTAAAAATGAATCGGCTCACTTCGTAGTTTATAATTAAAAATTGTAAAATAACTTCATGGTTCCAATAATTAACTAGTTCTTAGTCATTTTTCCCAATATGTTGCTGTGAGCTATTATTTGTCAAAATTATTTTCACAGCCAATAGAGAACCAGAGACAACAATTCTTTTATCAATTTTCACATTTAAACTATGCATCAGATTTATCTTTGTAAACAATTAATAATCCTTATCCAACCAGAGATTAGTATTGAGGTAACAGCCCCCTAAATTCTGGAATTTTTCAACACTTTGTTTCCATCCATTCAGTCCACACTAGTAGAAGCTGCAACTTTTAACCTGCAGAATATTATCAAAAATGAGGAAAAACGTTGTGCTTAAATGGTCTTTATTGTGAAACTTTAAACAGGGCTGTAGTCCTTGAGTTGCAATCTGGGTCACTACTGACTTTTTCATCAGATTGTGTTAATGGTCATAGCTGTGGTGCTGCCTTCCTTAATGCTCCTGGCTGTTGCTCTGTGTTTTATGATATATTTGTTAGTGTGACAGATATGACGGCTGCTGCCAGATCAGCTGGTTTTCAGCTACATATTAAGATCTGTTTATTGTGATTTAGCTGGGTTTTTGTCTGGAAAAATCTAATAAAATCTAACACACTTTTGAATAAAGTTCTGCTATAAAAGAGCACTGGTCACAACCAAACTAATGTTTATTAAGTGAAAAATACAGTATTTGAGGTTGCTAAACTCATCAGGGTCATCAACATTTATTGAAATGAAACCAAGCCGCTGGTTTCCTCTTTATCTATCTATATCTACAATTTTTAGGAGTTTCTTATATTGTATCAATCTATTGAGTAAATCTGCATTTCATATGAAATAAAGCTGCAGATAAATGTAGGGGGGTAAAGTATAAAGTAGCATCACATGGAAGTACTTCCATAATGTATTCAAGTGCAGTAACTGAGTACATGTAGTTAGTTACTTTCCACACTTGCATATCATTTAAAAAGTCACACTTAGAGTTCATAAGTAAAGCAGGTTGCTCCTGCAGCCAGACCCTCAGCACATTCAGGCTTTCTGCCGACATTGTTGTCACCACATGGAGTCGTGTTGTAATGTGTCCCGACTTGCAACACATGCAAACATTTCTATTAGGTAACCATGTGTAAATCATAGCCGACGGTAAAACAGCATTTAGAGGAGTCTTTTACAGAGCCCGGATCATTGAAAGGTGGGTGTGGCGCAAAAAGAAGTGGGTGTAAAGACACACACTTAAGCCACGGCAGCTTCCCAAATGCTTATTAGAAAGGTCCACATAATAAAGTATTTCATGTTTCATGGTATTATCTTTGGTTCATCGGCAGCAGTGGGAGAAATATTCAGATCCTGCAAGTAAGAGCCCTGAATTCAGACTGTTGCTTGAATAAAAGTACTAAAGTGTAATCAGCAAAATGCAAGCAAAGCATACAAAGCACTCCTTATGTCATATGATTCTTGTGTAGTATAGTATATTGTTTTATATCACTAAAGAACACATGCAAGATCATTTGATGGTGTGGTTCACCATGTAGGTTACTAGTAATAGTGTAGTACTGCATTATAATATAGATTTACTGCATGCATTCCATCCATCCATCCATCCATTGTCTATCCCGCTTATTCCCTTTCGGGGTCGCAGGGGTCTGCTGGAGCCTATCCCAGCGCGTTAAGGCGAGAGGCAGGGGGATACACCCCAGATGGTCGCCAGCCAATCGTGGGGCACACACACCATTCACACACCATTCACTCTCACACTCACACCTATGGGCAATTTAGAGTTTACCAATTAACCTGAGCATGTTTTTTGTATTGTGGGAGGAAACCGGAGTACCCGGTGAAAACCCACGCAGACACGGGGAGAACATGCAAACTCCACACAGAAAGGCCCCAGACCCAGGCCGGTCTTGAACCTGCGACCTTCTTGCTGTGAGGCAACAGTGCTACCCACCGCACCACCGTGTTGCCTGCATGCATTCCTTTAAAACGAAAAAAAGAGCAGGCAATTTAACAGTTAGAATGGGGTTATTAAGTAAAAGTAAAAAAGTAAGTAAGTAGCAACTGGGTTAAATAAATATAGTGGACTAGAAAAGTACAATATTCATTATATAATATATGTATTTTTTTCCCAAAATGTGGTGGAAGTACAGGTACCTCAAAATTGTTCTTAAGTCATTTCACCACTGTTTATTAGTGATGTATCACGATCACATTATGAGCCCCATACATGCTTACTGTGATCAGAACTGGATATTGTCCTTTAGAAGTATAATAGTTATTTCTCTAAACAATAATAATGCAGTTCTGGATTAAAAGCCCAGGCAGGTTGGAAGATGTTTTCCAGCTACATGTTCTCAGAATGTGAGACAGTCAAATACTGGGATTAAAGTAAGTGCCTGATACAAGAAAATAAAAGAAGGGATTACAAAGTTTAGGAGTTAAGTCGGAGCGACGGGGAGCCGCCAGCCGGGCCGCAGACAGACAGCACTACTTTATAAATGTGTCCGGCTGGCCAGAGAGGCGTCTCCACTTATCCACAGATCACAGGGCTGAGTTGTTTTTTCAGGGGGACTTCGACAATGCATGAGGTCAATGTGTCTTAACCAGCCCACTGAGCCGGAGCCAAAATCTCCCCTTAAGCCGCTGCAAGGTGCTGGAGAGACATTCATTACAATGGTTCAGTGACACTGAAAAGCCTTCGCCTGAAAACAAGCAAGCTGCCGAGGGGACTGCTTCAATGCCAGATTTGTCACCTTGGTAACTTCCTCTGTGCGCTTTCAAAAAATATATATACTCCCATTGGTGGTGGTGGTGGTGAAGGGGAACTAAGTACGTGTACTCAAGTACTGCACTTAAGTGCAATTTTGAGGAGGTTGCACTTGAGTTTTTGTATTTTCATGTGAGATTAATCCAAAAGCTTTAGCTGTAGGAAGATTGTATCTACTAAATAGTTAAAGATGAAACCAGCGGTTTCAAACATTTAGTTTCTGACAGATATCTACAAGTTCTTAAAGCTCTAATAAATAGAGATTTTCCCCTCTGAACATCTTACATCGTTCAATATTTTACCAAGAAATAAAAATCAGAACTTTTTTTTCTTCTCCCATTACTCATCTCAGGACCCCTCACACCCTATTGGGAACCACTGCACTAAACTACCTAACAAACTAAAGTAGTTGAAGTAGCTGCACCTCCAATAGATACAACAGTAACATGCTGCACGTTAATAATCTAATAACATCCTAACATAGCAGTTATTGCAGAATGAGACCATTTACTTTAATACTTTAAATACAGATGTATTCATAATTAATAACTACTTATAGTTTTTCAGGACTTTTACTTCGATTGGAGTGTTTTTAATCTTATATTCAACTATTTCCTCTACTGCTGGTCATGAGTAACGAAATCCCTCAAATAAACACTATGCACACTAGCGAATTAAGGGCATCTTCATGAAAAGCCTGAGACATGTTGTAGGAAAGCACTTGAAGACACAAATAAAAAACTGCTTTTGACTTTAGTGAATCTGCAGGTTCAGGGATTGCTTCCATTGCATCTCATTCCCTAAATCTCCTTGTTTCCAAGTAGACAACATCTTCAAATTTAGAGTCAGTTGAACTTACATGTACAGGGGTTTTAATTTTTGTTTATCTTGACAGCAGCAGTTGCATATTATGAAGTTATTATCTGGCCTGGAATGCATATCTGGTGCAGTAATTGCACTTACTTTGTGGGTAAGAGCATCAGCTAAATAGATAATTCCCCGCTATCTTTTAGCAAACTCAATGTCACAGCCAAACTCATTTCAAGCCATGTTAACTTCCTCAGGAAATCTTATCTTTGAGAGATTTTTTTCAGTCTGTGGAGGAGGGCCTCCGGGCTACACAGGCTCATTATTTAGTTTGGCTTCCTGACTACATTTCCCCCCTCTTATCCTCAACAGCACTACGGTGGATCTTGGCCTCGAACGGGAGCATAAAAACATCCGCCCATTTAAACAAACTGTTAACACATAGATGGGCTATCTCGCTGGGACAGAGTCAGGGTCTGCGGGCTTGAAGCTGAGGATATTGGCCGTCCTTTATCTGCACAGGCAAACAGACAAGCACTTCAGTAGCCACGGAGGAACAGGAGAGGGTAAACCCACCTGAAGGGATTGCACAAAACAATTTGTTTTTGGAACACACACACACACACACACACACACACACACACACTGCAGCATAGGCTCATCGGTGTACCAGTCATGTGTTGCTCTTTATTGAGGCCTACATTCTTAAGATGAGTGATTGCTTGTACAAAAACTCCCCTTGGCTGCAGCTTTCATGTGTCTATTTCCTTCTTTACTATCAGCTAGCAAATCGCACAAAACCTTCAATAAAAATCTATATGTGCTATCAATTACCAAGATCAATATAGGCTAAAGACGTGTGTATTAGGTGTGTGTGTGTGTGTGACACAACTGAGTAAAGGTTTAGTTGGTGTGTTTTTTCATGACAATTTACGCTTCAACAACTACCAAAGAACCAATTCTGTACTAGCAATACATGTACAGTACTTTAGCAAGTGATTGATTAATATCAATACATGATTCATATCACAGTGTGTTCACCTTTAACAGAATAACTCTGAACTGTGTGTCCAAAAGCAACAGGAAATGCAGTTCCGAAACAAAAGCTGTTTTAGAGATAAGATGCAAATCTATACCAGAAGGATTTTTGTGATGCTTAAATTCACAAACAACTTGTTAGGGATATCACAATTTCAAATAAATCCCAGGAAAAGTGAGCAATATGGGATCTTTGAGGCAAAATAGAAGAATGAATGAAATTTATCAATATTAAAGAAAAGGCTAAAGATAACTTTGTTGCATGTCAATCCTAAGAAACTTAATTTTAAGCCTAAAGTCAACATGAACCAAGCATCAGCATATATACAGTGAAGAAAACAAGTATTTGAACACCCTGCTATTTTGCTATTTCTCCCACTTAGAAATCATGGAGGGGTCTGAAATTTTCATCGTAGGTGCATGTCCACTGTGAGAGAGATAAACTAAAAAGAAAAATCCAGAAATCACAATGCATGATTTTTTAATGATTTATTTGTGTGATATAGCGGCAAATAAGTATTTGAACACCTGAGAAAATAAATGTTAATATTTGGTACAGTAGCCTTTGTTTGCTATTACAGAGGTCAAACGTTTCCTGTAGTTTTTCACCAGGTTTACACATACTGCAGGAGGGATCCTGGCCCACTCCTCCACACAGATCTTCTCTAGATCAGTCAGGTTTCTGGGCTGTCGCTGAGAAACACGGAGTTTGAGCTCGCTCCAAAGATTTTCGATTGGGTTCAGGTCTGGAGACTGGCTGGGCCATGCTAGAACCTTGATATGCTTCTTACGGAGCACCTTCAAACACGCTTAGTGGAATTATGACCAAAAAGTTCTATTTTGGTCTCATCTGACCACAAAACTTTCTCCCATGACTCCTCTGTATCATCCAAATGGTCATATGCAAACTTAAGACGGGCCTTGACATGTTCTGATTTAAGCAGGGGAACCTTTCGTGCCATGCATGATTTCAAATCATGACGTCTTAGTGTATTACCTACAGTAACCTTGGAAACGTTGGTCCCAGTTCTTTTCAGGTCATTGACCAACTCCTGTCGTGTAGTTCCAGGCTGATTCCTCACCTTTCTTAGAATCATTGAGACCCCACGAGGTGATATCTTGCATGGGGCTCCACTCCGATTGAGATTAACCGTCATGTTTAGCTTCTTCCATTTTCTAATGATTGCTCCAACAGTGGACCTTTTTTCACCAAGCTGCTTGGCAATTGCTCCGTAGCCCTTTCCAGCCTTGTGGAGGTGTACAATTTTCTCTCTTGTGTCGTTGGACAGCTCTTTGGTCTTCGCCATGTTCCAAGTTAAAGTCTTGCTGATTGTATGGGGTGGACAGGTGTCTTTATGCAGCTAACGACTTCAAACAGGTGCATCTGATTAAGGATGATACATGGAGTGCAGGTGGACTTCTAATGGGCGGACTAACAGGTCCTTCAGGGTCAGAATTCTAGATGACACACAGGTGTTCAAATACTTATTTGCAGCTGTATCACTCAAATAAATCGTTAAAAAATCATGCATTGTGATTTCTGGATTATTCTTTTTAGTTTATCTCTCTCACAGTGGACATGCACCTACGATGAAAATTTCAGACCCCTCCATGATTTGGAGTGGGAGAAATAGCAAAATAGCAATGTTCAAATACGTGTTTTCTTCACTGTAGCTCAATCAGGGTGATAGATCATGAACAGCTTACACACACTGACATGACACAATTCCGCTTTATTGACTTATTTCTAAAGAGGCATTTTTTTTTTTTAAATCTGACACTAATACTCAAACGTTGACTTCACTCGTAACATTTTGACTTCAAAAGTCAAAATGATTAAAAAAAAAAACCTTTCTCCTCTTACTTTTTTTGTGGCCCAAATACTCAGTCATAAATAAAGGCCTAAAAATGCCTCAAAAATATGTTTTACCATGGGCCATAAATTTGAGCAGTTACTAAAAAACTAACTACTGAGGGTGAAAGTTACTGTATTTACCACCAACCACAATCACACATTTGTGGCAATGACTTGGACTTCCCCTTTAAGGACAATAGTTGTGTCAACAGTTTCTATTAAAAAAGGAATGTTTAAAAACCAATGCAGCCCCTCCTATCTCTCTACTCAGCTCAAACATATGCTCACAGAAGAAGCAACGGTTTGAGAAGATGTTTTTCTCCAGAACTGAAGGCTGTGATCCAGTCTGATGATGCACTAATAGAGGGGACTGGAGTGTGTGGAGGGGAGGAGAAGTTACCTCTCCACAAACTCAGTGATGTGGCTCAGTGATGTGGCCTCTAATAGCAAAATTGATAATACCCACAATTACATACACTATATTACCAAAAGTATTACCATTAGTATGCCTTGACTCGCATATGAATTTTAGTGACATCAATTTTTAGGAGTGTGTTTATGGGAATTTTTGACCATTTTTCCAGAAGTGCATTTGTGAGGTCACACACGGATGTTGGAGAAGGCCTGGCTCTCAGGCTC
The DNA here is from genome assembly GCA_036785175.1 of Eupleurogrammus muticus. NCBI lineage: Eukaryota > Metazoa > Chordata > Actinopteri > Scombriformes > Trichiuridae > Eupleurogrammus > Eupleurogrammus muticus. The sequence continues at coordinate 3,598,619 of JAYKQN010000005.1, read as the reverse complement.
TGCTCTAATTCATCCCAAAGGTGTTCTATCTATCAGGTTCAGGTCAGGACTGTGAAGGTCAGTCAAGTTCATCCACACCAGACTCTGTCATCCAGGTCTTTATGGACCTTGCTTTGTTCTCTGAATGGTGGATTTGGACATGTAAGCATATACTTTTGGCAATGTAGTGTATATAATACACACGAAACAACATGAGACCCTTACCCTGTTACATGTTGAACTGTTGCTTAGTGAGACTTTCCTGGTTTGAATTGAAAAAAAAGCACAGACTGACCATTTTGTTCTTCTTGGAGTACGTCTTCTTTAGCAGCCGCTCGTTCATCCTCTCCTGCTCGCGCTGGGCATGGTGCAGGAAGCCGTTCTCCAGGGCGTCCACCACGGGCTGGACGTTCTCCTCCTCCTCCTGCGCCACCTCCTCCTCTTCCTTCTTCTGCCGCTTCACCACCTTTTTCTCCTTCCACCGCTCCTTCTTCTCCTGTGTCTTCACCAAGCCTGTCTTCCTCTGTGAGGGGGGGGACAAAAGGGAGCATGTTAGGACATGAGATGGATGAGAGAAACAGATGTGAACAGATGCGTCAAGATGCTAGCAACTAAACTATTATATAATATTTCTCAATGTTCATTATTTAGAGGAAACATTCTGTTGTTTTTCTGGTTTCCTCTGTGCTATTCTGAAGTTTAGAAATCTCTGGTGAATGTATGCAGAGGTGCTGCCTGCAGGTCAAAGGTCAGGCCTGATGCTGTGTTTGTGACAAGTTAACATCAAATCGTCGAGCATGCCCTTTTAAAATTTAGCCTTGCCATTCTGTAGCCTTGGTTGCTACAGTGGTTGCTAAGTCTGGATTGGATTCTCACTTGAATAAACTGGGATGTATTTGAGGAGTTGACATTTTGAGTTAAGAACATGAATAAATTGTTGAATCCTGCTACCATTGGACCGGACTACTGGAAGTGGACCGTGATGCAACTTCCTGAAGCTGACCAATCAGAACAAAGTGGGCTCAACGGGAGGCAGCCCTTAAAGAGACAGAAGCTTAAAATGTCTTGTTGCAGACAGAGGCTGCATTAAATGTTAGTATAGGATAAATAATACATCCTTTGCACAATGAATCATGCAAAGATCCTTCGCAGAGGCCCAGAATATCAATAGAAGCCTGTAAGTGTGCAGAATAGGGCTGTCATTGATGAAAGAAATCCTTATATGAACATTAGCCCTTCAACATATCAATTATTCCACAAAGTGTTAACAAATTGACAAGTTGATTTGAGTTTTCTGCAGGCGGCTATGGGCCATCAGCCCTAGCACAGAATAGATCACACAATACGGCACTTGAAAGAGAGATTTTCTGCTTTTTAATGTTTCAAGGATATCCTTAAAAAAAACCTGAAAATATTATACAACCAGGTGACGGCGCCTTGGAACAGAGTAAAGCAGGCTGATTTCTAGACAGATAGAGAGAGAGAGGCAGTAGATTAATGTACAAAAAGGGGGGTGGGGTGGGGTGTCGCAGCTGGCAAACAGTCAAGCATGCAGCCTCTTTCACTGCCGGCTTATACAAAGCAAGCAAACACTCGAGTGGAGCGCGGCGATGCCCACTCTCTCTCTCTCTTTCTCTCTAAAGTCATCTTTAATCCTGTCAACAGCTGAACAATGCCTTACTGGAGCCCATAATCACTTTATGGCTCGGATATAATGAGCTTATGATATGAAGTGCTGCTTTAACACACGCTGGAGAAGAATGCAGTCACTTTACACTTACACTCTGACCAAGCAATTTCCCCCCCTTTAACGAATCGTTCCTTTCACACTCCTGGCCCGTGTGGGGCTGCAGTTTGTTTATCTGGATTCAACACCATTTGTAGCTGTCTGCTATCTCAGACGCTGAGGTTTACCTTCGCCTACTCACCCAGCGCACCCCCTTGACCAGAATTGCACAGGCAGATCGAAATGGCACCATTATCCGTACTGGCTGCTGTCGCCGTAGATTCCTTTTACACCTTACGACAGAGCCGCCGCGATGCGCTGAGCCAGCACTCCAGTGCGGTAAACAAAATATGAATACTTGATTTGCTGCTTGCCAAGACGCACTGTATGGCGGTATGCAGCGATTGTGTCTTGTTGGGAGACGCCGTAATTGGCAGTTGTTCAAGTAGCACGTTTGCAGCTGAACAAAGTGGTGAACAAGGTTGCAATACAACAGTAAAAAAAAAAAAAACAACAAACATCTGAATTGTAATGGCAATTAAAAAAAATCCTCTGATGAATTTACCTTGGCAAAACAAACACTTGATTTTTCACAAGTTTGTTCCAACAGCAGTAACACACCTGATTGTACTAATGAAGGTCCTTAGCAGAGGGATCTAGTGGTTGACCAGTAGAATCAGGTGTGTTACTGCCTGGTTGAAACAAAAACCTGCACCCACAGTAACCCTCCAGGGTTGGTGACCCCTGGTATACAGTATGAGCAGCAGTAGTAATGGACTACTTAACTCGTTTTTATCAACTTTCCTCCTTAACTTCTATGAGTCACAGTCAGGTGCTCTCAGCACCCATTGAGCAGGCACAAGTCGTGTCTGTCAACACATGGTTCAAGAGTAGTTAAAGGTTAGAAGTGGTATAGCTAACATAAATGAGTGGTCCTCAATTATTCTGATCCTGTGTCACAGTCTATTTCTATTGGTTTGTTTGTAGTTGCATGATTTTGACACAAGACTATTTTTGTAAAAGCCTGTGATGATGTGCCCTTGCATTGTTCTGTGCAAAATGACTGATCATATTGTCTATGCATTGTACTACACTGGCCACTTTATTAGGTAGACCATGCTGGACCGGCGTGGTCTTCTGCTGCTGGAGCCCATCCGCCTCAATGTTGACGTGTTGTGTGGTTGTATTATTAGTTATGTCTTTCTATCAGCTCAAACTGGTCTGGCCATTCTCCTCTGACCTCTGGCATCAACAAATGGCCAGCACTTGTATAGCGCTTTTCTAGTCTTTTCGGCCACTCAAAGCGCTTCACACTAAGTGTTCAATCACACATTCACACACTGATGGCGGTGGTGATATGTATATACATATATATATATATACAATTCCGCCCACACATCAGGTAACTAACCAATAATACACCTTCAGAGGCAAACCAGGGTTAAGTATCTTGGCCAAGGACACAATGACATGCAATCAGAGGAGCCGGAAATCAACCCACCAATCTCCCTTAAGGCCGTTCACCCAAACTCCTGCTCACTAGATATTTTCTTCATTCTCTGTAAACCCAAGACATGGTTGGGCTTAAAATCCCAGTAAATTAATAATTTCTGAAATACTCAGACCAGCCCGTCTGGCACCAACAACCATGCCACATTTAAAAATCACATAAATCACCTTTTTCTCCCTTCTGAAGCTTGGTTTAAACTGCCGCAGATCATCCTGTCCATGTCTACATGACTAAATTTGCGTTAAGGAGCAGTTGGGCAGGTCTAGTTAATAAAATGGCTGGCGGGTGTATGATTACAATACTGACTGTCCATCCTCCATCCCACTGATATCATATTCAAACACACGTATGAGGTCAAATCAGGGTCATGATAATATGAATTAAAGCACACACACACACACACACACACACACACACACACTCTCTGATGAACATGCACATCTGCCAGCCCGTGGAATCTGCTTCTGCCAGACTGTGATTGAATTGTATCCTCCTCCCGCGCTTCTATTGCCTCTCATTTCGCAACCTCATCAGGCCCGGCTGACGCGCTGCTGGTCGGTAAGCCCGTTGCGGTGATCGCTGCCTACCCGAAGGGAAGGGGACAGCAGACCGCTGCTCGGAGCCGCGAGGAGTTCAAGGCTAAGGGCTGCTAGTTCACGCTTCAACATCTGTTCACAGCCAGCTCAGAGCTGCGTATGAATAGTCAAAATATTGGCAGCGAGGATGACAGGTTAGCAGATGGCTAAAGCATTAGCCTTGTAAATGCTAATGAATGACAACTTCCGCGACAAAAGGTGTTGCAAACATCTGAAATATGTAAAACAACTATAGCATGTGTCCATGCCAAAAAACAATTCAAGCTAAATCTAATTAGAATAAAAGAGAAAAAAAAATTTATAGAACATTTCAATTTGTAGTTTTCCAGCCTCTAGGGAGAAGCTGTTTGGAAACACATGAAGTGTACTACTAATGATGAGATTGTCTCCTCTCTAGATTTGAGCACAAAACAACACCATACGCCCCTCATTGACAAGGAAAAGAGTGATTCATTCAGAGAAGACAGTCACTTCCATGCTATGTCAAAGTACAACACAGCAGCCTTCAGCAGAAAAGAGACTGTGTGACAGGCCTAGTTTTAAAATCAGAGAATCATAGAGAATAAAATATCAAGACCTCTAAAGCTTTTATTTAGGATGAATAATGTTTTAAATAATACTGTTCAGGAGGTTTTGCAATTATTGTGTGTGACTACTGTATGCTGTGAATAATGACAACGATGAATTGTTCAGACTATTCTTGGTTCAGAGAACATGTGACATATTTCCAAGAGAGTTGTTTTCTTTAATCCAGATCACAGGCCAACGCAACTTTATCGGAAGGATTTCATGTCATCACACTGACAATCACACAGCAGCGCAAGGCAGCTCCTCTCACCAGATGCTGAGGATGCGACCAGGTGTTTCCCCCTCTTTTAAGGCAGGCTGAACCTCCTCTGAACCACAAACAGTGACTAGACCTTCTGAGACTTCTGGGATCAAGTAGGCATTCACTCGCAAAAATAAGGACTCTTACTGTAACATTTACTTTGTCACTCAAGACAAAAAACATATGCAGAAACATACACTATGAGGTTCCATTCATATCAAATTATTCTGAAACATAAAAGGAAAACACGTTGAAGTATGTGTGCACGCATGATTAACTTAATAATTTTGCACACATTTTGCACACATTTTGCACACATTTTGAGATAATAACATTTCCTCATCAAATGTATTATATATCTGAAATACATCATCTATGCATGCACACTAATGCCTTCTGCATACAGGTCACAGGAGATTTGCACATCTGGAGTTAAAACACTTTAGTACATTCTGAGTGTTTTTTTTTTTTTTTACTATTTTGGACTGGATGAAGGGTTTTAGTTGCAGACGCTTTGATCGTAGGTTTCTTGGGCAACAAGCTGCGCTAGCTTGGTTAGCAGCACCAAACTGCTAGTGTGAAACACAGATTTTTAATCTGAAAAGAATAGTATGTCAGAACGTTGGCACCGGGTCAAACTCGTTGGCACCGGGTCTCAAAACTCCGTCATGGCACTATCACAGGTACTCTTAAGTTTTTGTTTTTTTTCTGTTCAAACAAACACGACCGAAGAGACAAAGGCCCAAATGACCTGAGCTCAAAATATGCAGCACCCTTCATTAAGCTACATTCAACATCAGCATGAAGCTGATTTTGACTTTATAATTTTTTATAAGGCATGCATTTCCCATAAACATTTATTTTCTTAATATAAGTGCAACAACTGATGCAAGTGCAGAACACATGCACACACAACCAGGCCAGGTAACTGTCAGCAATACATGTCTGACATGGAAGTATAAAGAACATTTGAACATTACGATGCAGTACAAGCTCTCCAAGCTGTTTTCTGCATCTAAACGCTCCACATCTACCAGAGCATGGCTAATGTAGGTTTTATTTGGTCAGGCTAATCTCCTTGTTAGTTGTGTTTGATTCAAAAATAATGTTAAACTTGTTAACAAAATCTTGATACGTATTTGATTGTAGTTTGATCTGTTGTGTTTCGTGAGTAAAGTTAACACTGAACTGAACAAACAGCAATTTAACACAATGTGATCAATGCTTAAAACAACAGCAGCTCCTAAACTTTATATATAAAAAATATCCTTCAGGTTACCTGTCATGAGAGTCCTCAAACAAGACCCATTTTAAATAGTGTATTTCTGTAACAGCGACTCTGTTCAAGTGGTGTATTCAGTGTGTTTTGGAGGCGAGAACATGGCTTATTTTTACACAGCCTACTTTGGTGACTTTTATTCCTAATTGTTAAAACTAGTTTTGGAGGTTAATATGTTTCTGTGGTGCGACAAACTCCCAGTAGACATTTATAATCGCTTCATGCAGGCTTTCATATTCTCGGACGTTGAAATATAAACGTTGATTATGAAACACTGACCTCCTGAAGCCATCCTCAGAGTGGCAGGCTGGCAACCAACCACCCCCTGGCTCTTAATATAACTCGGTATGCAGTGTTAACCACATCCTGAATGACCCAGACAACTGGGCTCAGGAGGACAATTAGGAATTATTAGAAAATTAAACTAAAGTATTTAGAATACACAATTTAAACACACTGGTGAAATATGTTACTGCTGTAGTGGAATATATTTTAGAAGTCATTTCAGGACAGGAATGAACTACTCTTGTCTTATTTCAGAAACTGAGCACATATGTTGCTGCCCTGATATTTTCTTTGGATCCTTCTGTGACCCCATAAATCTCAAGACAGGTCACTGTTGGCATCTACAGTAAGTATTGGATGAAGGGACAAAATGCTCCTCACTTTATTCTTGTATCCAGGTAGAGATGCCCACTAATGGAATGCCAGCCGACGCGAGAACAGACTCAGGACACACACCAAGGGAACATCAGGTGCATCCACACTTCCTGGATGCACCTGATTGGACGAACGATTTTTTCACTTTTCAGGCAGCTCACGGATTTCAAAAAGCAACCTGCCACCATCTTGCTCGGCAAGTTTTGGTTATAATATGAAAGGAGTTCAATGAATTTGTTTCTGAAAACATTGCATGTGAGAAATAATTCATGCAGCTGTTGAATCTTTATTATTTTGTTTGATTTTAGATTAACAGCAGGCAAAGTTTCAAAGTTTTAATCTAACAATCTTGAAACAAAACTATACCAGAATGCAGTGTGTGCTGTTCTACATAAATAGTTGGGAAAGACGCATATATAAGTAATATAACTAAATGACCTAAATGCAATATGCTAGTTGGAAAAAGTTTATTCAAAGGTTCAGGGTGGCCCTCTATCTGGAGCCAAAGTTTTGTCACTGCCATCTGTAATATCAGGGCTTGAGGCACCACAGACCAATTACACTTTGTTTAGAACATTTATAGCCAGTCTTATTTTTCTGCAATAAACATTTTTACATCTCTTTAGTTATTTCCATTTGTTCCCAATCCCCGACCCAGACAATAGATCTATAATAGCTGCAGGAGAAGAAAGGCGATCCATCACCGCGTCTGCCAGCGACGGCTGAGATATGAGAGAGTTTCCAATATGCAAAAAGGGCTTGTATTGTCTTTGTTCCTTTGCAAAACAATTATTTCTACACAACAGCCTCTCATGTTGTGCATTATTAAAAAAAACATTTACAAATGAAAAGGAAAAAATACCTATTAGCAATAATTCAGCTAATACAAAAAATGTAACTGCTGCAAAAGATGCCACATGCATTCAGTCTGAGACACAGTACAACTTTCATTTGGTTATTCTGATGTTGGGTTAGGAAACATTTCTCAGTGTTATTAGAGTTTTTCAGTGCAAAACTAACATATTCATGACTAATTATCAACATATGTTAAAACAGAAACACATAATTGGTGGGAAACGCCCGGACATGTGGAAAAATCTAAATCTGCAACAAAAAAAAAAATCACAAGAATTCCAAATTCTTAATATCATATTTAAAATTAAATAAAGCACACATTCTTGAAACTGATACCATATACTGGATAGAACTCCTCTTGAGATGCAATCATTTATGTTACCACATTATTTTTTATAGTCAGTCCCTAACAGTTGATCATTAAAAGAGAATGTGAAAATCAGGTTCCTAAGATTACATGGTCAAAACATCTATTATAGTTAATAGTCGAATTGACTCAAGTAAGAATTCAATATAACCAATATTTTTCATCATAATTCTTTGACTGATTTGAACAAAAAAATAAATGGATCTGTTTTCAACTTGGCCCACACTTCAAGTGATGGAAAGGGAAATTTTAAAATGACACCGAGGAATAGGTTAAGAGAAATTGCATTCACTTCTAAAGCCTTTAATTGGACAGTGATGAGCTAGCTCCCTCATTCTACTCCACTCAACCTGGGGCGGAAATGTGACAAAAATAAAAAAGCAGAAGTGTATTAAGACGTGATGAGCCAGAGGGGAATGGACGGAAGAGAAAAAAGAGGGGGGGGAGCGCGGGGTCTCAGCCTGGAACAGGAGCCACCGCTCCACTGGTTTGACCCGACCGCGTTACCCTGGCAACAGCACGGAAGAGCTTTGTTGCTGTTCTTGGCTACACAGGGGCTGGAGCATGTGAGAGAGAAAGAGAAAATGAGTGTGCATGTTGTGCGTGTGTGTGCTTGGGGGGGGGACAACAACAACATGTACACCTTTACATGGTTATGCCAGGGCCTTGAGATTCACTGTGGAACCACATTTTTAGCTCCCAGAGGAAGGTTTATGCATTCTGCACAAAGGAATGTCAGCAACCCTGTAGTTGCTCTGGAAGAGTAAAAGGGGGGGGGGGGGGGTGTCCTGATGAGTCCTACATGAACCAGAAGCCCGAGAAGACTAGAGGAAAGGGAGAGAAGGACAATGGAGTGTGCAGAGAGAGCGACAGATACTGAGAGTCAGTGGGGTCTAATGCATCATCACACTGCTCCTCTTTCTGAGGCCAGTAATTATTCAGGAGACTGCAGGATGCACCTCCCTCCACATTAAGCGGTGCCACAAAAACAGGTTTTCTTTAAAGATTGCCACTGTAAAAGCATTGTCACCACTACCACTAGAGATGGAGCAAATGGCTGTTAATCTCTTAGAAATGGTTAAGTTCTTCAACAAAAAGCCTGGATGTCTAAGGTCACGTTCAGGCTGCAGCCTGACGTGACCCAAATTTTGACCCCAAAAGCGACCTCTATCTAATCACTTGATGATATATCCAATTTTTTTCTTAAATGTAACTGAGGCCATTTGGATATCTCCTAAAACCGAACACATCTTTTGACGTATGGCTTATCCCACATCATCTGAAGTAGGTGAAAGTGGGAGGACAGCAACTGTAACATCACCAAATAGTCAGGCTCGCTGCGTGGATATGTACATGTAATTTTTTTGTACATCATTGCGCTCATTGACCTTGTGTGTGTCCTCCAATGCACATGCAGGAGAAGCTTGAAGTGTTGAAAGTTCACACTGGAGATCAAATACAAGCCGCACTTGGAAAAATCAGATTTCACACAAAAATCCAAATTGAGCATTAAGCCCAGCAATCTGATCTGCTATGGTGCTCACCAGTTTAGTTCTAGATGGGTACAGTTGTAGCGATCTAATGAAAGTGGTTTGTTTCTAGTGCATCTGTTTTTGGTGCAGATGAGGTATTTATTTAAATTATCTGACAGCCCCCCCCCCCCCCCTCCCCAACACTCTCAAATCCACCAATTCACTCTGTTGTCAACCTGGAATTAATTTTAGTTTTGCTCAGCCTTCATCTATTAGATGGTATTACAAACCACCTGGAAAAACACTATATGAATTAAATTTGATATTATAGTTCTATATATAGTACTATTTATTTATAGTTATTTTGGTAATTATAGTACTATTTATTGATTATAATGATTATTTACTGCATACCATAATCTGTCACAGCATTGATGCAACAACTGCATGTCTGTTAAACCATAGTTAATTCCCAGGAAGCCTTCAACATCTGTCAAGGCATGCCACGTTGCCACGTTTGTTTCCTCTTAAGCCGACTGAGGTGTGGCTCAGCAGATTTATTGCTCTGCGGTCGTTGGACTGATTCTGTATGCATTATGGCAGCTCTCGCCACGTCGGATAAATCGCTTGGACTTGTCGCCATTTGAGCTGGAACGATTCAATCGCACAGCGCTCGCCAGCTTCTATAGTCTCGGCGCACGTGAAGCTGAGCAGATGCAGGGAACGCATCAAACGCACCTTTGATTAACGTAGAACACACGCTCATTTCACTGTTCCCTCTCCATGCGCATGATGAGGGGGTTCCTGCCTTCAAGAGAGAGAAGGGGGAGCACTTTGTGTGCCAAGGAGCAAACAAGAGAACACATTTCTATAGTAATCAATGTCACATAATTGGCCGGCGCACAGATTAAACGAACCGCGTCCTTTTCACCTTTTGTTAATCGACGTGGTGTGTTTTTCAGGTCCGTTTGGCTTCACGGCTAAGCGTCAGGATGATCCGTGGCTCAAAGCATCGACTCGGAGGCGACAACACTTGTATGATGAAGCCAGGGCCTGGATGCTTCTGTAAACCGTGTTTTAGAATTATAATCATCCTCATTCTTATCTGTCATGCACCCTTAACTTTTACTGCATGGTTCACTCCCTGAGGACTGGAATGTCTCTGCCCTAAAACTGCCTCATAACATTTTCTTTCGTGAAATCAGCTTCAGTTCTGATCATAACAACTAAATATTCATTTGTTTTTTTTGTTTATTTTTCATTTCTTTTACATAGTGAAACTACTGTTTTAATGAAGTAATGGAAAACAACAAACTATTATCAGTACAACTATGAGATAAATAAATATAATTGTTATGGTTTTACATTATGACCTTTTTTTCCCCATCATTGATTTGAATGTGTGTATTTTGGCTATATACACAACTATACACAGCCACATAAAAACTCATCATGCAGAGACACAGCTCAAGGAATATTTGAACACGCACACAAGCACACACACACACACACACCTACACACACACACACATAAACACCGTGCTGACATCCCTACCAACACACCTACACCATCTTTGTTGTAATAATTTATCCCACTGGTCTGCAGTGGGCTATGAGGGAGGAACACTAACCTGTTATACCTCCACATGTCCAACATTAGGGAACTGGTGAAAACACATTCTGAAGCCTTCTGCTAGGATGACAATGATTTATACTGTATATACTATGTTGGTGCGATATGCTTCAACAATAAATATTATCAACAAATATGCAGAAAAAAAACACAAATTCACATCAAATATCATAAGGGTGCATAAGATGAACACATGCTGAATGCTGATGAACATATGCATAGTAACATATCTAATTCAGTATTTTACTCTGGGTCTAAATAAAAGATCATCCACTCAACACCGATATCAAGAACTCTGATCTAATCTACAGATCTAATTGCAGCAGGTAATTTCCACACCTCAAAGACACTTAAACGCCAAAGAGAGTAAACTGTGAGATCTGGCTTCCTGTCAGAGCCCTGCCACCTTCAAAAGAGGAATAACTGTGAGTCGCCGTGAGTCAGCGGAGGATCCCTCCTCAGCAGTTTTACAGCTGCTAACATGTCCTCACCCCCACCGCGTGTCACTTTCTCCGTCAGAGATGAAAAGAGAAAACCGCGGGTGAAAAAAGCATCTCGCTGTTTAATCTGTGGCAGCTGAAAAGAGGCCACGGCAGCTTTTAGATATCGGTTTAAATCAGCAAGCCACTAGAATTTGGATGATAAAAAAAGGCAGTCGTGAGGGATCTCAGGTATTTGGGGAGAGTTTCGGGTGTTTTTTTCAGCCTGGAGTTTTTTTTTTCATTCCCTCCCACCTCTTCTGTTGCTCTCTGCATCCGTTCAATTGCTTCTCCAGTGGAGTGTGTAGGCAAAATGAAAACCGTCTGTTGGTTCATGACTGTGCACTGTGTAAACATGCATATGCATGCTTCCATGCACTTGTCATGTTTGTGTGCAGGTGTCCATTAAAGAGTGAATACGAAGTGTGAGTGTATCATTAGAGGGTGCATAAGGTTCATTCCCGGCTCTTTGCATTGTTAACCTTAAACTGACTCTTAGTTCACCTACTGAAACTGTATTCTTTGTATTGTGAAGAATTTATAGCAAATTAAATGTGCACATTCAGTTAAAAACAACACGATGTGGACACATTTGGAGCCCTTTTCTTTAGCGTGTCACAAAAACAAGAAGAAACACAGTAAATGTCGATGAATTGCTGCAGACATCTCCAACGGGTATGCAACTTATTGACTTTGCTGTGCTGTGTGAAGTAAAAAAAAAATAAAGAAAACAAAATAAAGAAAAAAAAGTGTGCCATAATATTAGCAGAGCAGTGAAGTTGCATGCAGTGCCTGGAGCAGGAAACCGTATCGGTCTAAAAATAAAACAGTGTTCAGATCATTTGAAAGTTAATAGGGGTCAATTACACTACAACTGTTTATCTCATCACTTACAACTTTGACTATATTACAACAGTCTATATTCTATTGAAAAAGGAAGATTTATCCCCCCCCAATTCCTTCCTTCCTTCTGTCTGTCTGCATGTTTCTCCTCTTCCAATCCATCGGAACCTGCGCGTGGCCGCCAAGCAAATTTGTTTTTATTTTTTCCCCATTTCCCACATTCCACCTGTTTATGCGACATTTCAGGTATAGCCTGAATGCGTTTGTGTGTGTGTATATGTGTGTGTGTGTGTGTGTGTGTGTGTGTGTGTGTGTGTGTGTGGGCACAGCAGCACATGTGTGAGGGCCTGAACGGGCTCCTGGGGGGACACCATACGGGCGGAGCATCGCAATGATAAACACCCGCTTTGAATCTGTTTAACAGCTCCCAACAAACGCCCACGAAACAGGAGCGGGAAGACACCAGGAAGAGCCGGGCAGGTGGAGTCTGATCAATATTCCTCAAGCGCTGTGTGTGTTTCATTACTGTGTGTGATCTGTTTGCTGAAGAGATAATATTTGCATTATGAATGTTGTTTCAGCTATTTATAACTGTCACCCGGGAGCGTAGGGTGTGTGTGTAGGTGTGTGTGCACCCCGCAGTACACAAGCAAAGAGTTTATATGTCAACCACTTACTCGCCCATAATTCAATACACTAGTGCGGGATAATTCTAAAATAATGACACACTGGGACTGCTAATATACAGTGTGTAGTGTTTCATCATGCAGATTTATTACGGTTTATTAAATGTGTGAATGTGCTCCTAATGGGATTATGTAACGCTCGTTGTTGGTATTATGCTGTGCTGAGATGGAGCAGCTGATCACACCCGTTTGTTATGAAAAGGCATAAAAATAACACGTTTTAGACTAACGTGCTGTAGAGAACCTTCTAAGTCAAACACTAGAACAAATAACCTGTCATTTAAATGTGGATGTTACTAAAACATCACCCTCACTGCTCTTTTTTGTCATGAACAAGACAAACGGTTGTGACGTGACGTGGCGGCTCGTGTGAGTTGTGGATCAGTTGACATGTCTTCACCAGCTGAGCAGTTTATTCCAGCTGTCAACTTCACTTTCTCAGTCTCAGTTTCTTAAAGGCCAATTTCAGCATTTGCTTTTTCAAAACGGACCATATTTCTCTAACTTCTCCATTGAGGTGATCGAGCAGGAGTTTTCTCAATTTCGTTTTCCACTACAGTCAGCCTGATTCACAACCGTGTGCTGTAAAACGAAGCAGCCGGAGCAAATAAGTATTTTTTGTTGCCTGTTGCCTCAGATTTTTATCATAACCCAGGTTGAGGGGTGAAGGCGAAAGGGAGCTCGTTTTTAATCCCAAATAAAATTCCTGCAGTTAAACTACAGTGTTAAAACAGCTTCATATTTTCTGGCGTGACCAATTTTATTTTAGGCTACATGAAAGAAAAACAAAAAAAAAAAACAATGTCTACAGCTCTTGTTAATCGGCTCCACACTGTGCTTCCCTCCGGTTTTCCAAACACAGCTGACTGACTCCAGCTCTCCAGACTCTGCCAGGACTCCTGCGAGACTCGGGGAGCTCTCTACTCTCACGTCTGCCCTGTGATAATAAAATGAATCTGACAAATGTGAAAAATATTGTTTACAGACAGTGGTGGAGGAAGCACTGAAGTTTAGTTAAGTTTAGTTAAGTACCAACACTATGCAAAATATTTACTCAAGTAAAGTGTGAGCCAATGGAAACTGTGCTACTTACGACTTAACCATTTTTTTCACAAATGAGACTGAAATAGGGCGGGGGTCTTATGAGGTTAAGTAAAATAACTTAAGTACTTTTAAATTTACTTTAGAGTATAAAAGTACTTATCGGTCTCTGGGTAGATGTTTATTTCTGCCTCTGACACTCCTCAGTGCTCACAAGTAATAAATGTGTATTGCAAAGATTGGTGTCCATCTTGCTCTGAAATTCTCTTACTGAAAATTCTGTGAATAATAAGGTATTTACTATTAATACATGCTTTAGTTTTAATCATTTACTTTTTAGTCATTTACTTGCCAGCATATATACACATTGCTCTGTCAAGACCAAGTGAAAGAAACAACAGCAAATAATCACATGAGTGCTATCTCTCTAACTTTCTAATCAACACAATATTCTGTTCAACAAGGTTTGCTTTCTGGAGTCATTTACTCTAGGCAGGATGCATAAAAAATGTAGCCTAATGTATGTTGAATAAAAGATGGGAGTTGCAAACAACTCTACAGGGCAGTCTTGAGGCCATTTTTAATGCCAGATTTTGGCAAAAAAGATGCCAAAAAAAACAAACCAAGTTCCGAAATGAGGAGTAGAAAGTGCAGACAATTGCTGCAAAATTTTGTTAAGTAAAATAGTATGTATTAAAAAGGCTACTTAGGCACAGTAACACATTAAAACATACTGTGTTACATACCACCACTGCTTATATACAGGTCCTTCTAAAAAAATAGCATATTGTGATAAAGTTCATTCTTTTCCATAGTGTTATAATCAAATTTAAACTTTCATATATTTTAGATCATCACATACAAACTGAAATGTGTCAGGTCTTTTATTGTTTTAATATTAATGATTTTGGCATACAGCTCATGAAAACCCAAAATTCCTTTCCCAAAAAAATTGCATTTCATGGAAAGGTGGTCTAAACGAGCTATGAACCTAATCCTCTGAATAAACGAGTTAACTCTAAACACCTGAAAAAGATTCCTGAGGCTTTTAAAATTAAAAAACTCCCAGCCTGGTTCATTACTCAAAATCGCAATCATGGGTAAGACTGCCGACCTGACTTCTTTCCAGAAGGCCATCATTGACACCCTCAAGCAAGAGGGTAAGACACAGAAAGAAATTTCTGAACGAATAGGCTGTTCCCAGAGTGCTGTATCAAGGCACCTCAGTGGGAAGTTTGTGAGAAGGAAAACGCTGCACAACGAGAAGAGGTGACCGGACCCTGAGGAAGATTGTGGAGAAGGGCCGATTCCAGACTTTGAGGGACCCGAGGAAGCAGTGGATTGAGTCTGGAGTAGAAGCATCCAGAGCCACCGTGCACAGGCGTGTGCAGGAAATGGGCTACAGGTGCCGCATTCTCCAGGTCAAGCCACTTTTGAACCAGAAACAGCAGCAGAAGCGCCTGACCTGGGCTACAGAGAAGCAGCATAGGACTGTTGCTCAGTGGTCCAAAGTACTATTTTCATATGAAAGCAAGGTTTGCATGTCATTCGGATATCAAGGTGCCAGAGTCTGAAGGAAGACTGGGGAGAAGGAAATGCCAACATGCCTGAAGTCCAGTATCAAGTCCCCAGAGTCAGTGATTGTCTGGGGTGCCATGTCAGCTGCTGGTGTTGGTCCACTATGTTTTATCAAGGGCAGGGTCAATGCAGCTAGCTACCAGAAAATTTTGGAGCACTTCATGCTTTCTTCTGCTGAAAAGCTTTATGGAGATGAAGATTTCATTTTTCAGCACGACCTGGCACCTGCTCACAGTGCCAAAAACACTGGTAAATGGTTTTCTGACCATAGTGTTACTGTGCTCAATTGGTCTGCCAACTCTCCTGACCAGAACCCCATAGAGAATCTGTGGGATATTGTGAAGAGAAAGTTGAGAGACGCCAGACCAAAGACTGTGGATGTGCATAAGGCAGCTATTGAAGCATCCTGGGCCTCAATAACACCTCAGCAGTGCCACAGACTGATGCCTCCATGCCAAGCCGCATTGAAGCAGTCATTTCCCACCCAAAAGGATTCCCCACCCAAGTATTGAGTGCATAACTGAACATAATTATTTGAATGTTGACTTTTTTGTATTAAAAACACTTTTCTTTTATTGGTTTGGATGAAATATGCAAATTTTTTGAGATAGGGATTTTTGTTTTTTTCTTTACTTTTTTTGCCCAAATCATAAATATTAAAACAATACAAGACTTGAACCACTTCAGTTGTGTGTAATGAATCACACACACACACACACACACACACACACACACACACACGAAAGTCTAATGTTTATCAGTACATTACAGAAAATAATGAACTTTATCACAATATGCACATTTTTTGAGAAGGACCTGTGGCGGATAAATTCCCAGTCCATCTCCATTATTTAGCTGTGAGGCTGGTTCCTGGGTCGGAAAACAGAGTCAAAGTTGAAAAAGTGCCTGAACTTCTCCTTTAACTCTTCTCCACAGCTGGGTGTGTTTATCTCTTATGATGTTCAGATGTTCTCAATATATTTTAGCGTTTATAAATACACTGGGTTTCATTTCTTGATGACTTATGGGGTTGGAATGGGAACGGGGTCCTGTTGTTGGAGTGCTGGGAGTTCTGGGGATCAGATCTTACCAGAGAACACAGTGAACTTTTGCGCACACACACACACACACACACACACACACACACACACACACACACACACACACACACACACACACACACACACACACAACTTTATGATCCATACTGGGCTATGCTGCAGGGGGGCAGGGTTTAAAAGAATCTACAATAATAGATTATTATTGTCTGAGGGAGTTTAAAGCTTTGACTATACTGTACGACGAAAATGTAAAATGATCCTATTGAGGTATCATCTAATCCAAATGGTGGCGAGCAGGAGGAAGAAAAAAAGAGAAAAGACATTTATTCAGTTCTGGAGGAGGTGATGTGCTGCACATGTTAAGTAGTCAGTGCTGTCATGTTACTCAATTAGAGAATAAGATTTACTGAAATGCGAAGAAAAAACGGGGAAAATGTCACGTCAAAGTTAAGATTCAAGAGAAATATGCAGATTAAACACCTAAATTATACAATGCTCATCTAGAAGCCAGAGCTTCTTCTGGCCGGTGAGGTTGTTTGATTCAAAAATAATCAGGAGGAAAACAGACAGCGTGAAGTGTGTGATGTGGAAAGTAAGTCCCATTTTCCTTTGTACTGCACAAATTATGGTGATTCAAGAGAGTTAATGTTCCTTGCGTTGCTCGACATAACGTCCGTTTAATTCTGCTAAATTTATCCCATAAGCTTAGAAAAAAAGGAAGAATTGATTGTTGAATTAGTATTGATGTTTTTTTTTTTTTTTTAGCCAGATGCTTTATTATGGTGTCTGTACACGTGACACAATAACACAGCTGCATTCATGTCAAAGTACCAAAGCGAAAGTATCTGCATGCACGTTTCCTCTCGACAAGAGCAAAATGTGACTGGAGACGCGAGCCCTCCAATAGAAAAGGGAGGAAAACGCTTACAGAATGTTTTTCCCAAATAAAAACCAAATGACCCGGTCCTGGTGGTGCGGTGTAGACACGGTGCAGTACCAAGTATCACGTCTCGACCCCTGCCGCGACGCTGCTAAGTTGATTCTTGACAGGAAAGCGGTTTCTCTAGTGGAGGCCAACTTGTCCTGCGAACCTCCCACCCATTGTCACAGGAAGCCCCCCTCCCACCCCCCCCACCCCGCTGCTCAGCCCACACACTGCAGCCCAGAATACAGCCGGGTGTCGTTCCTTTTAGGTCTCCCTTTCCTCGTGCTCTCTCCAGGGAGAGTAACTGTTGCCGAGGCAACGGCTTTTCAGATTGGCAGAGCTGAATAACAAATGCACGCTCCTATAAATGAGTAATGTTGGTCTCATGCTGTCGACAAATCAGCCCGACATATTTATTTTTTCATGTTTTTTTTGTTTTTTTTAAATCGGAGGAGCCGCTAAAAACACAGCAGGGATGTTAATGCAAGATCTTCAAGAGCAAAACTTTTGAATAGTAACAAACATGTTTTTTTTCCAAGGCGTTGCACAGTGTGGCTGTCGTCCTCCCGTCTTTGCCCTACAAAGTTGGATCAGAAAGCAAATTACGGAACCGTTGCTGCCCTCTGAAGTGAGGTCAGGTGAATCTTTGCGAGTGCAACCTGCTGAGCTGAACCGGTGAGAGGAGTCAGCTGTGTTTGCCCAGCAGGAGGCCGGCGGAGCAGAAGGATCCCAGCCGGAGACAAGTGACATAGTATCTGCCTGATTCCCAGCACCTGCCTCGAAAACTCTGAAACAGCACGGCCTATCAAAGAGCTTTAACCCTGATACTCGCCTGCGATTTTGCACTCTTCATGGCAAAAAAGTTCTGCTTTTTTAAAACTTCTCTTTATAAATCACTCAAACAACTTCTATCCTGCTCGAATCTACCAAACATTTAATCATTTTCAGGATTTTGACCCTTTAATTGCCATTTCATTCGTTGGAATCGTTATTATTACTTTTTGTTAAAAAAAAAAAAACACAAAAGACTAATTGTTGTCCATGTAATAAATGGTAGGAGGATGGAGGTGGTGGTGATCAGAGATTGGATGTGTCAAATATTAGCAAGAAAATTGATTTGATTGGATTAGTGTTTTTTGTGTAATGCCAGATTAGGATTCAGGAATGTTCATGAAATCCACAGCTCAATTCAGTGCACAGTTCTCGGTTCCAACATGTGTTTCATTTACTGTCAAACAAAGTACTCTTTACCAAAGCAGTATAGGCTCTATCAGCACTAGACTTAGGTCCCTATGTCTGAAATTATGTCTTTTCATATAGTGCAGGAATTACCATGTTGATGAAGTGTTTTTGGGAGGAGATTTTATATTGTGGCTCCAGTACTTTATTCATAGAGCTGCACATTGTCACCAACTTTCATCCCACAATCATCATAGGTCACTAAATGCAGCCATGATACAGATCTATAAAGTGCTGCTTGTCACAAATTTAACACCTTCTGCTCTGGAGGGGAAACACTTCATCTATGAGAAAATGCAGAATAACAAAAAGGAGCAGCTCATGATTATGAACAGAACGGAACACACACAAACGGCACGGACCTGACAGTTTTCATAAAACGTTCTATGCCAACTCCAGATTCTTCATCTGGATGCCTTCATGACCAAAAGTTCCCCATTGACTTCCAATATAACCAAAATGTTTATTTTAACTGCCATTACAGTATAGAACCATGGATTCTGTATTTTCAGCATTTAAATTTAAAGAAAAGTAAAAAGTCCTGATTTTGTGTGAATTTTGGACACATATGTCAAATGGTGTAACCAAAAATTATGTAAATCTGAAATCCACCTAGGATATAATACTAGTTGATAGGATGTGTTTTCATTTTTTTTTTTTGGGTTACACCCATTTACATTTTTGACAATGACCCCTAAATATTAATTGGAGCCTTATCTCTGTCAACCCCTACAATATCTGCATCTATAGATTACATTTTTTTTAGGTTTGGTATTGTAGAGTTCTGAAAATTTGTGATAAATCATGTCCTGAAGTAACCCTTATCCACAACAGGTTTATACATTAAACATAAGAACATGAATATTATTTCTATGCGTGGCAACAACAAAGTTTAGAACACCAACCCCCATATAAACTCATCAACATCTCACTGGAAACACAAAATAACAATGGGAAAGTTGTATACTCCCTCCATGTATTTTCAGAGATTCAGAAATTCTCAGAGGTCGGCTGGTCTCAGGTAAGGGCCTGTTAGGTTCCCATGGCTTGTTCAGAACGTCGCACCATTCCTGCACCTGTTCCGGTTGATTTATTATTGTACTTCCATGAAGTGAGGTCGCTCCGAGGAGACCTAATTTAAAACACGGTCAAAAAGAAAATGATACAGCGGTGGCCAGGACGTGTTACCGTTTAATGGCCGGAGGTCTAAAAAAACACTCTACGCTTCCTCCCTGACTTACAGTAAATGTAACAGTTCTGCTTGTCACCTCAAACCCCAGTCAATATTTGATTATCCCGCTCACATCTTTGCTCTTCACTTTTTTGTTTTATTTTCAGATGCGACAAAGCTCCTCTGGATTTGCAGAATACAAAGTCAGAGCTGCTCAGCTTGTGACAAGTAAACCAAACACGTGTAAAACTGGAGGCCTCGTACACTCCTTGTATGTCTGTGTACTCTTTGCATATCTCCACATGGGTTCTTCTGATTGGCTAAACACTTGGCTGCTGTGTTGCTGGGGACCCGACTTTGGTGCAATGATGGAGATGGAGGCACTAGAAAAACCAGTACAGTATGGCCTATACCAACTTACTACTGGAAAGGTGCTTTCACACCAACACCAGTTCAATTTTTTGATCATTTGTGTCTATATAGATTTCTGGCCATTTAAAATTTTGCCTATTTCTTTCAAATCGTGGATTATATTATTCATTTAGTTTTTTTCTGTAGCTGGCTCTCAAATACTTTGGCATTTAGTGGCACTGTAGCAGCATGACGTAACACCACAGTAAAAGGAAGGAATATCACATTTCCCCACAAAGCCGCCCCCCCTTCCTCCACTGTACTTCAAATGAGTTACAAGACGTGTTAACTTGCCGAGTGCTTGTGTCATTTTTAAGACAATTAGCATTTTAGTCCAGCTGAAAAAGAGACATAAACACGTCCTGCGAGCGGGATCTTGAAAGTGTGAATATGCTATTACCGGAAGAGAAATCGCCGTTGATTTAGTTTGACAGCAAGGAAACGAGCCACCACAGAGAGAATGAGGCAGTGACAACAACAACATCAACAATCTTCTCTGCTCAGTGCTAAAAGGCCCTGCAGCCCCACCCCCCCGCCAACCGCGAGTCAGCTGGGAACCGCTGCCGTCACGCTGCACGTCAGATGATTGAGTTTCACACACACACACACACGTGTGGTATTTAAAGATGATGGCATGCACGTTTCCATCGGGAATAGCCAGCTTCATGTTTATTAACACAAATATGACGCAATATTAGTTATTTCTTCCCTTTGCTCACTCACTTCCCTCCCACTGTGCGATATCTTTATTAACTCAGCACTTTCTTCTCTCTTTTCGCCTCTTCCGTTCATGACTTTCCCTGCATGTGTGTGTGTGTGACCTTTAACTTCCAATTTCAGTACATCCCCGTCTCGCTTCTTACACACACACACACACACACACACACACACAAACAGGGAGTCATTCTTTCCCACTCAATGTGAGAAATACTCCTATTTGTGGACACAAATGACATCTTTCTCTGTCTCAGCTTGACACACACATACAGCTGTCAGCCTGCTGTTTCTCCCTCATCTCCTCCTCCTCCTCATCCTGTTGCTCCATGATCAAGTGCCAGTTGAATTTCAACGAGGTAGCGATAGTTCTACAAATATGAAATGTGAACAAATAATCGGATTAAACACCAAGATACACAGCAAGATGTCTAAGGATAAAACACACAAACCATCTGATTGCTGCCTTTCCTGTACTGGAGATGCATGGATGACCCATTATTTTACTCCCAGCTGCATCACAAAACCCCATCATCCACCCTCCATCCATACACATCTATGTTTTTTTGACCTATATTCAAAACTGCACCTGCCCACCATCCATGATTTTTTTTTAGCTCTATTCAGACTGCTGAATGCGTGGCTAGAAAGTTCTTCCATGGTTTTGAAAGGATACTGACATATTTGAAGGCTAATGGGGGTTCGAGGTTTAACAAGTGTGATACACGCTCTTGTGGCTGTCCTGTACATAGACAGCTTCAGCTGCACAGCCTTTGCAATTAACATTTCATAAAATTTGACCCGTGTAGCACTTTTATAAATCAATAAACCAGTAAAAACATAGAACACAAAAATATTTCCTTCTTAAGATGTGGACTGAACAGAGAAAAAAAAAAGTTGCAACACCAGGCTGCCATGACAAAAAAAAAAATCCCAATATTTCCTCTCATGGCACTTTTCTTTGAAAAACAAAAGTTTGATGTCTCTAGTTGCAGGTTGCGTTTTTACAACAACACTTCTGATCTGTTGAAAAAGTAAGTTAGTTGGAGTTTAGGCTTATTACAAACTACCTTTGCTCGTTCTGCCAACTGTTTAAGAGTGTGCTCGGATGCAAGCAATGATATTTAACCATGTGTACATCACTTTAATATGATTGGTTACATTGCTACTCGCCTGAAACAAATTAAACACTCGTCTCGAGTGGTGGTTGACCCTGGCATTTAAAAACTGACAGAATATCAGTTTTAATTTAGCTGATTTGGTTTATTTTAAAACATTAAAAAATGCGTATGACTGCATGTGAGGAATCTCAAACTCAAACAATAAGTGTAAGATTGAAATTATTGCAATATAAATGGTTGACGCCAACTTACATAACTCCAGCGATTCTACACAAGTATAATGAAAATATACCTGAAACTTGTATATAGTGCACGTTTAACAGTGATTTTTATCATTATATATAGGAGTATGAACACATTTCTTTTTGGAGAGGGGTGAGAGATATGATCAATAAAATAACAGATATCAATCTTACATTATCAGCAAAAACTGCACTTATACCCTGTTGAAATGTCAAAAAAATCATGCACCAAATTTAAATGACTGATTGAAAGTAATGGCGTCTTATAAGACCATGGAAATAATAAGTTATATAGTGAAACAATGGGATGCCAGATGTGAGTAATACGGACACCAATTGAGAAGCTTTTTACTTTTTGTAATTTTTTAAAATCATTATTTGTATCCTTTTTCTTTTGGTTTGATTCTTTCTGTTGAATTATTATTTTAATTTGGTGTTTTTTTTTATCAACAGCAACACTGTGATTCAAACAAAAAGCTCAACCATCTTCTACCAGTGCCAATATTACAGCCTCGAACCAAGATAACACACACTGATGGGAATACACAAAGCCGCCCGCACATCAGGAAACTACACATTCATACACCGACGGCAAATCTTAAAAATTCACCAAAGGTTAAGTATCTTGCCCAAGGACACAACAGATATGCAACTCGGAGGAGCCAGGAATCGAACCACTAAATTTCTGACTGGTGGATGACTGCTCTCCCTCTGAGCTACAGCTGCCCCAACGCAAACAAAACATCACAATTCCATTCTAAATCTATTCAAACATCATTCTATATAATTGAGAATTTAGCACCTGAATAGCCAGGTTACCTCCAGTAAAAGTTGCTCCTGTGCAGTGATCTAAGACAAATCTTATTTTTTTCTACTTTAAGGTGATATACATGTGACAGAATGTGATTGAAATGATACCTGGATCCCTGCAGGGTCAGTGACGAATTTCCATCACACTAGGCTGCTTCTTTGATTGTACGTAGCAGGAAAAGCAGCAGGCAGACAACACGTTAACGCGCGGCAGCCAAGACTTTTCATTTTGCAATTTGTTCAGAATTATTGCTGATTAGTTACAGCTGGCAACAGTTGCTATTGCAGGCTGCAAATGGTGGCTGAATGATTATGTCACTGCCTACAGTGTGTTAAGGCACTTTTAATAATGTCTAATTAAAATCTACAATGCCAGATTTTTTTTTTTTTTTTATTGCAATTTTGAATATAAAAAATGACTCAGCATTCAGCCTGAGGTTGAAGGGATGATTCTAGACGGGGCGAAAATGATATTAATTGCTTAGACTTTTATAACTGAGCTCTTAATATCTCTGTGATTATGAGAAGGTCGAGGTGTTCTATAAAAAACGTTTCGTGTTTCAAAACGTTCCCTCACATACAGTAGCACCTATGCAGAAATGGAGACTTAAAACAAGCCGTCAGGACTTCAATGATGTTGTGATGTCACAACTATACAATCACCTTTCCTCCCCCATTCATTTCAGCTGGTCAGAGGAGAGGCTCCTTAATATTAATGAGGCATACACAACACGACCTGTTGGTTCTAGAGCTGCAGAGAAGTGAAGATGTATATCGAGGCATAGCTGATGACATCATGAAGTAGCGCGGGATCATGGGAGCTGTTGTCCTCGTTCCTCTGCAGGCTCATGTTCATCATTCAGCAGGTTTTTAGCAGGGGATGAGTTACATTCAGTCCACATCCAAAATCTGTGTTTCTCCATCACTCTATGACACGCTACATAAGTTAATGCTAACGTTTCGCTCAACTTGTTGCTCTTTACATCAAATTAGTCCAATGACTAAAAATCATTTCTCGGTTGAAGAAAGCTACAAAATGAACAAGACGCAAAGAAAGTTATTTACTACAACCATAATGATTATTATGGTAAATTGCTGTATAGTTTACAATAAATCACAGTAGGCTAAGTAGAAAATCACTGTAGTGAAGAATTATTGTAGTAAACCACAGTAGGCTAAGTAGAAAATCACTGTAGTGAAGAATTATTGTAGTAAACCACAGTAGTCAATCAAATTAAATCACAGTATTTATAATTATTATTAGTTTTACTTTATTTTACAATAAAGACACAATGCTGTAATTCTACTGTAAAATAAAACAGCTTTCTGTATAATTGCTGTTGGTGATTGTATACCCACCTATTTCTCAACTCATATTGTAACACAGTATACCTGTGTTACAATATGAGTTGTATATGACAATTTTTTTGAAATTTTAATGCCTTCTGATTCATTTTGTCCGACAGCAGCGGGATGTGTGTAAACATCAATGTATCTGGAGCTCGTCCCAGTGTCTGCCACCATTCGTCCTATCCCGTTCGTCCTCGAGCCATCAGACAAATAGCTGCAAATTTAATACACCTCGTGATTCAATTGTATTCGCACGCTGATTTTTTTTTTAAGCGAGGCAGGGAGCTGCGCTTTCAGCCGTGGATAGGAACAACGAGGCACGGAGAGGAACTTTAGAGGGCTAACATATTTATCCTGCCTCCGCCGACCACAAACACACACACAGGCAGAAACACATGCACACACCAGCCCCCCTCTCATCCCTCATCTACCCGGTGCAGATCCTTGACCAGGGTGCTTGTTTGAAAACCAGAGGTCAAACCGTAAAGCAATTACGCTGGCAACTCATCAACCATGAGCTGACAGCAATACAATTACCTCCAGGCTGCAGCAGACAAGTGAGCAGAGAGAGAGAGGAGGGGGGTGTTTAACTCAGAATGGAACAGCGCTGCTGTATAATTGCCCCCTGCCAAGTGCACTTTAATACTATGTTTAACAGGTACAGAGAGGTGCTGAAGTGGAGACAGAGAGGGTGAGAAGGATGAGTGTGCAACCAGTGGAAATACAAGAATAAAAAAAAATGATGTTTGTGGAAGTTTGTTTGCATGTTTATTCTATTGTTTGTTAAGTGTAATCATCCGTGTGAGATGATTCTGCTGAAGCTTGATGACCTGGAAGGACCTGCGTCATAAGGGTCACGCGCCTCGTCTTATTTTCATAAAGCATGCTCTCTCTCAATGGATGATGATGCTCCAAAAAACAGGTTTACATAAATCAAGGGAGAAATGGGAATCCCGCTCGGTCGTGTCAGTAGGTAGAAGACTGGTCTGCCAACTCTACAAATAGGCCGACCTATAACTATGAACCTGACACATTCAGCGGGTGTTTTAGTTGCAGCGTAGACTGCACTTTTATATACAAAGCATAACGCAACCTGGGTGTGACTTTGCTGACACCAGCTCCCATTAGATCCCCAAAATCTGCTTATTAGAAGATGCTACAAATACTGATGTATGGTTAAGGTTAATGTCTTATAGACATAGACTCTTTGTCTAAGTTTTTTCACTGGCCCTGTGCATCATGTCTGAATCTAAACCTCAGTTCTCTATAGGACCATGGGTTTCACAAATGAATGGCTGTGTTTCCACTTGGAAAAAAAAATCATATATAAACTAAAAAATGATTGCAATATATTTAAAGAGATGTGGCAGCTTTATTTGGCTTGTATGGGAACATTTTCCTTTCTAGCTTCTGTGGTTGGATGTGTGGTAGATTAAGATAGTGTTATCTTACACATAATTCATTTTACTCTGTTCTTCCATTTGATGTCATATTCAACTTTTCCCGTTCTAAATATATTGTTTCCATCTGCACACATCATCTATTGCACCCCTGTCCGTCCAGGAAGAGGGATCCTCTTTTACTCTTCCTGAGGGTTCTTCTGTTTTTTCCCCCTGTTAAAGAGGTATTTTAGGGAGTTTCACCTTGTACGCTGTGAGGGCCAGGACAGGGGATGTTGTGTTGCTTTTGTACAAACTGTAAAGCCCATTGGGGCAAATCTGTAATTTGTGATTCTGGGCTATACAAATAAAATTGAATTTGAATCTGCATTGCCTCTCAATTGAAAAAAAAAACATACATAACGTATTAAGATCAAAACAACTAGTTCTTCTCTTGTTTTTTAATGATTATTTCACATACAAATGCACACAAGGAACACAAGCAGGATGATATACTTGAGAGAGGGGGACAAGGAGAGAGGGTCTATTAAGCGTTACCCACGACCTTGGTATGCAGCCACTTCAAGACGCGGGGCGATCTCCCCCACAGTCAAGGCTGACAACTCACTCTGGAGGACGTAAATAATTGCTGCAGATGATAGAAAAGGGAGCAGGGCCGGGTCACCCGCTGTTGCACCTTTTCATGTGCTTCTCATGGCCGCACACCGCCCCGACGTGAAATATGTATGATGTTACTTTGGCTGTGAAACATTCTCAACCACCAGGATTTTGTTCAAACAGTCTGAAAGATCGAGAGAGATTCACGTACCGGAGCCATTGCTCTTTTACACAATCATATTCATACAATCTGATTTTTTTTTAACCCCTATTAGGTTTTCACCTGCATGAATGCGCGAGGGTGAAGGAGTGTGTTTGCTTTAGCAGAAAATGGTAAGCTCATTTATAATCCCCAGGTAAATAACGGGATCATTTACATTGAGTAGACAAACATTTACAGTTGCATATTGTCCCCCCCCGTGAACGGAAGGAAGTGAACAGCTGGCATGCACATCTGCGGATCCTCTACATTAGCAGCTATATAAATGAAGTGAATTAATTTAATTAGATGAAATGGCATCGACATGTACAGTACGGGCCCATAGACGGTTTCTATTGAGTCACATCTGTTTCATGTATCGACACGTGTCTCATTGTTTGAATCATGCTTGCAATGTAAGGAGCGCATCGTTTTTTTTGTTTGTTTGTTTTGTTTCTTTGTGCCAAACAAAAAAACTAAGCCAAAACTAAAATTATGAAAAAGTTAGTCAGCATTCTGTGCTCTAAAAGTCTGCTGGAGACTGATCAGCCACGCTCAGGCCAGACTCCTCTTGTAAAAACACGCCATTTAAAGGCCTCGTTAAAAGTCCTCGTGTTAAATCGCCGTTTCTGTTAATGGAAGTTCATTTACTCAGTCACTCCGCCGCGCTGATCAAATATGAATGAAGATCATGTCACTGCTTCGTTTCGCGCAGCCGATGTCTTCAGAAACATATTTTAGGGTAGCTCAGCTGTGAAACAAAAACCACTTGGAACACGGCCACCGTGTTGCAAACAAAACAAACATTTTTGCACACTCTCGAAACAATAACTGAAGTTTTAAAGCCTTTAAAGTGCAGCAGAATCTCATCTTCATCTTAGAAGGGAATAATGTCTTATGTGTTCTACACACTGATATACAGGTAAATGATCAATAACAACCACAAACATTCAGGTGGACAAACCAACAAACCAAGAATAGTCATGCAAATATAAAGCAAAAAGTAGAAAGATTCTTATTCTGATTCACATAAATGCAATAAAGCAAAAACTTTGCAGCATTAGTCTCTCACATTAGGTCATGACTGCTGCCACTGGATCCATAATGCTGTCTAATTTAACATGATTCCAGCTCTAAAAGCTTCTGCAGCCATTGAAAATAAGTCATGTGTTCTTTGCTAACACTGTCTTAACATCAAATTAATTGAAGTTACTTTAGAGCATGTATAATTAATAGACTAGAGGTTCCATTTGTTGTTCTGAATATATTTACACACGGAATAAAATTAGTGATTCACATGTTCCACTGTTCTTTCAACTCCAATATGTCCCAGTGCAAATAAACTTCTCAACTGCTTTCAAATAATTTAATAAAGGCCCAATTTATGTAAATCTAGCAGTCACTTAAAGCAAAAATATGAAGAAATTGATTTAGCAGAAGAATGTGGAATACAGGTTTTACCCCCGTCTACTTCACCCTGTGAGTGTTGACTATACATGTTCATGCACAAATGATCAAATGCTGTTACAGAGTTCGTTAAAGAGAGGATTCCTCTCTCTGGGGTCCACAAATTCAAAAAGCTTTTCTTCAGGAACGGTGATCTAGGTTATAATCTCACCCAGAGTCCAGCATAGACCCAACACTAATATCCAGCCCCAGTATTAAGATAAGGAGAAACAGGCAAACACAGTTATCATTAAGAACAAGGCTACAATTTATGTTGAACGTTTGGGTATTAATATACAGATCAGTTTTGAAATTGTGTTGATAGGCCAAGTAAAACCAGACTCATGATAAATCTCTAATTTTGTATTTTTTTTTTGTATAGTGTAACAACAGATTCTGTTCTGTCAAGTGAAAGTGCTGCGAATTCCGGAGAGTCTGTGAACACCTCTTGTAATAAAATGGCTGCGCCCCACAGTAGCCTGTGTTAGTGTGAGGGATAAAGTAGCAACTGAACCGGCTAACATCTTGCCATGTGTTTTTTTACAAGACTTTACAATACTTTTGTTACATTGACGGCAAGAAACAGGACAATGGAGCTTTGAATTGTAACGAAAGCGCTGGGAAGCAACGTGAGAAGGAGCAGTGATATGGAGCTTCACACTGTAACAAAGGTGCTGCTGCAGGATATAACTGTGATATGCAAGTCTATTGGACATTTCTTTCTTTAATTTGTGGGAGAGAGAAAGGGGGCAACATGTACCGAAGGATCGCTCAAGCTGGGACTAGAACCGGGGGCGGCTTCTAATGAAAAAAGGCTTTAACAATAAGAGCTCTACCCCTACACCACTTTAGATGGTGACCAGCTGCAGGAATCACAGAGCTGAAGGAGCAGACAGAACAAAGTGAGACGTGTTTGTCTTGGTCAGCCGAAGATCATCCGAAGCCCCCCGGACCTTCTCCAGTCTACACCCTGCTGCTCCTGCAGGAGCGGGCCCGTCACTCATCCAGCGGGGCATGCAGGTAGTCCAGCGGCGGTGGCCCGGTTCAGGGAGTCCGGTGGGTCTCGATGATGCCTCATCAGCTGCTGTTGTATCGGAGCGGCAGCGCAAGGCCCATGCCGCTCAGGCTTCACGGCTGCAGTGCAGTCAGGCATGTCGAGGCGGGCACAGGTCTATGTGGAGACGAGCTGAGAGCCGCTCATGGGGAAACGTGAAACTGTGTTCACAAATATGCTGCTGCTGTTTATGGAAGTAAGTGTCTCAGCAGGTTTTAAAATTATAAATGTTGTCTTAACTTCTTTACACTTTTATTTTTCAATATCCATAAATTCAAGTTTAAAAGAAACATTGAATGATATATATTATAGTGCCAATTACAGACTCACAAAATTGGAATATTTCAATTTTAATCAAAATTGCCTAACTAATAAAGGTGACTTAGATGGAGTCATTGCTTTTCCCAGATGTTTAATCTCAATTTATTTTTTAAGTAGAAAATATACTACTGTTCAAAACTTTAGGGTCACTTGGAAATGTCATTATTTTTTAAAAGCTCTGCTTTTTAAAGAAGATAAAAATGAAACTAACCAGAAATACACTCTATCCTTTGATAACGTGATAAATAACTATTATAGCAACAAATGTCTGATTTTTAATGCAATCTACATAGGTGTATAGAGGCTTAATTCCAGCCAAGTATCACTCCAGTGTTCTAATGGTACATTGTGTTTGTTAATTGCATTAGAAGCTAATGGATGATTAGAAAACCCTTGTGCAGTTATATTAGCACTGCTGAAAACAGTTTAGCTGGCTAGATAGAGCATTCTTTGATGAAAGCAAAGTCTAAAGGAGAAAATAATTATTTCAAATAAAAATAATTATATATAATAATAATCTCGGCAATGTCTTGACTATATTTTACTATACATTTTACAAAAAAATTCATAAAATAAAATGTGACCTTTCTGGAAAGCAAATTTTTTTGAACAGTAGTGCATATTTGAATTTTAAAAAATATACAATTTTTGTTTGTATTTTCGCAAAATTTTATAATCTGGTGACACATATTTATGTCTCTCTGTTCGCTTGTCGCAAGAATAACAGCAGGTGATGAGTCCAGCCAACATCAGTTTGTGGAACAGGAAGCTTCTTGCCTCAGATTCAGTTGTTCTCTGTCAGGGATGATGCGGCATGTGTTTGCGTGTCTGTACGGGTGTAGCTGTGCTGCACATGTGTATGTGTCAGGTCAGTTTCCGCTCAAAGCCTCAAACAGCGGCGGCGGTGGCGTAGGCCTCCCCTCCCATCTTTCTGCCTTTCCTGTAATGAGGAGTGATCCGTCCGCCTCCCGCGGAGGAAGGACATGTTTATACAGCTCCTGCTCACAGGCAAGCGGAAGCAGAATAAAAAACAGATTACGGAGGCACTCCGGTCAAATGTCAACACAAAGCTGCGCAAGTAGGGAAGAGACGCACACGTCAAACGCTGCGTTAGTTTAGAAACAGTGGAATTTTCTCCGCGCTGGCCCCTTTGCTCAATCCCAGCAGAGGATTTAGTTTTCCTGCCCGGTGGCACTCTGAAACACGAAGTTGAATTGAGCCAAGCTGCAGATGTGCAGCGGTCGTCCGCTGGAAAAAGCCGCCCCACGGACGGTGGGAAGCTATCAGCTGCTGACGGGTGCAGTGGCAGCGATTCATTACATGAGACCCCCCCATGAAAATTAAGAGCGGGGAATGAGAGCGGAGGGCTCGCCGAGATACTACTTCCCGCCACAGCTTGGATGCTTGCGTGATGAAGTAATCGCGGCGTGGAGGCTCCTCGGCCCAGCGGGGCGTCAGGGATTCTGCACGCTGGAGGCAACAGGCTATAATTGGCAAACACAAGCAGGAAGGGGAGATTCGGCCCAGCTGCTGTATAACCGGGTCAGAGCGGATCACATTAAGGAAGTACTAGGAAGAAGAAAAAAAAAACTGACAGCGCATTATTTAAAAATGAATAAATACATGAAATAGCAGCTTAACACCGGAGTGGTTTACAAACACACTGCTTCAGATAAATAAGAATTGGCTTTGAAACTAATGACTTATAATGAGCTGAACTGAATTCGTAATAAATACAAGTAGCAAAAGGGAAACAAAGTGTTGGTCGTCAAATAAAGATAAAAATAAACATTTCGTTCATGTGAAATTACAGTTCTTTCCTGGCAAAAAAATTACTCAGTTCTGGAGGAGGTGAGGTGCTGTACCTGCTATAATTTTAACTTTTACTTTCACTACATAGTCTTAATAGACAAATTGTACAATGGGTAAGACATGGACATACATTGAGATAAGAAGAGACATGCAAAAAGATTTATTGTAAGAAAAATGAAAAGTTTAGATGTCAAGTCACGTATCAGTTTTGGAATTGTGTTGATAGAATTATGAGAAATCTGTTACTTTGTACTTTTTCTGGTATAGTGTAAAAATCTGGACATGTTACTGTTATATGTATTTATAAATAAATGAGTTCAGGCCCAGATTCTGTTCTGGTAAGTCATAGTGCTGGGATTTCCTGGAGGTCTATGAAGGCGTCTTGGAGTAAAACGCCTACATCCCACTGTAGCCTGTGTTAGAGTGAGGAATGAAGTAGCAGCTAAACCAGCTAACGTCTTAGAGAGCGTGGTTTTTTAGATACGTTACAATACAGTACTTTCATTACACTGGCTGCATGACCGGCGCAGGAAGAAACGGAATAAAGCATCGAATTGTAATCAAAGCGCTGGGAAGCATCATGAGGAGGAGCCGTGATATGGAGCTTTACACTGCAACAGTGCTGCTGGCTGAAAGTTGCAGCATTGTCATATTCATCTTTTGTTTCGGTTCCACTTTCACACTGAGATTTTTGAAACTGCACCAGACCTGTGGTGAGGTTAAGTAAACTGTGGTGAAGTTAAGGATATGAAGTTGACGTTTGGTAATGCGAAGACGCTGTTTTTCTGGTAAAACGTAAAAAGAGGTTGATGTTGATGTTGCTTTATATCATCCTCTTTATTCAAGTGGACTCTCTATCTAACTAAAACCATAGATAAAACCAGACCTCAAGTCAACAAGCTAACTTCACCACAGTGTACAATAAACCTTCTGAGCATCAGTAGACGGTTGAAATGGTAGCTCCTAACTTCTAAATTTAGATGTTAGCATGATGCTTCTTTCCTTTATTTATCAGCTGCACACGGTTCACTCTTACTGCACTGATGAGAGAGTCCAGTTGTTGGTGTTGCTGCTCATAACTGCTTTTATTACTTATAACTGCTTATATTACTATGCATAGCATCATTATGGCATCCAACATGTACACTTAGTCCTGAGATTGCTCTGCTGAGCTTTTATAATACATACGAACCACACCAGGGTTCACTTGCAAACGAACCAAGACCCCCGTTTTTTAGGTTTGCAAGAGCTTTCACACCTGCCCACATGAAGTGGACTATCTGAGTCCATTTAAAGCAAAACAACCGATGACAGCGTGAAGGCGACCTTTGATTTTAAATTGTTGCCGGTTTATTTTCTTCTCATAAAACATGTTCGATGCACATATATAAAGTGTAGATGTTAGTCAGATCTGCCGTTGCACTCATCATACAGAGCCTTGTGCTGCCGATTTAAATGACCAAACAAATTATTCGCATTGAGTCGACAATAGACTCGATCAACATCAACTTTTCTGTAGCCAAAATAAGTCCATATCATGTTGCTTTGGTTTTTGCAAACAAATCTTCTCTGAGTGTGTTTTTTCCGCTTCGGATTGATGGTGATTGTTGGTTTGCACGTCACCACCCTTTCACATACGGAAAGGATGTTACATCAGACCCTCCTGTGGATTAGTCTGGAAAATGAACCTATGACAGCTTGTTGTAGCGAGTAATCGATTCATACTGCAGCCCGATCACTAGCGCCAGTTGACCTCGGCCCATAAGGCCACAGCCATCCTCTACTGTGAAGGACGGACCCTGCAGACAGCTGAGAGGGAAGGGGAAGAAGGAGAGGGCGACAATGGAGTGGAGGTGTGCTGGCGTCGGCCCAGCTGAAGGTGGAGAGTCTGGGCAGATGCCAGATCACAGACAAACTAGGCACAGTGACAGATCTATTCCCCCTGCTGCCTGCAGCCAGCTGTCACTGCAGATAAACATAAAAAGGCTCCTCTCTCCGGCAGCAGCCATGCTGTAATCTGGAAATTGACAACTGACTCCGCTTCACAACTTTGATGGAGCTGGGGGAGAGACGCCGCGAGCCAATTAAGCGAAAGAAACGCATTTCCATTCGGACACCACTGAAAAAAGAAAATTCGGAGGGGGAATATGTATGAGAATGTATAGCAACTGAAGCCGGAGCTCAGGTGCAGAAAAGAAGGATCACAGAGAAGAACTTTAAATGCGTCGGGGTCATAAATGCAAATTTTGGTTAGAAGTGTGCGCTCAATGTCATGTTCTGCTACTAAGAGTCTCATTCTAAACAGTAACAAAAGATAGAGTCATTCATGTCATGGAATGGCAAGGAGCACGGGGGTTGTTGCGTTCTCCTGTTATTATAGGAAAGTCTTCAGTGTTCATCGTTCATGAGGTTTTTATTTTCACAGGTCTCTCTCCAAAACAAACAGACCCAGTGATTCATATCAGTGAAAACATTAAACGTGTATATCTGTGTTTCTATGGAACCGTTGGCAGGCGAGGTGGAACAGCGAGTATCGCAGTTGTCTCACAGCGGGGAGGTCACAGGTTCAGGGACTTTCTGTGTTGAGTGTGCACGTCCTCCCCGTATCTGAATGGGTTTTCCCCGTTGCCTCCCACACTCCAAAAACATGCTTAGGTTAATTGGAGCCACTAAACCGCCCTTTGACATGAGTGTGTGAGTGGCTGACAGTAGACTAGAGATCTGTCGCTGGGATTGGCTCCAGCTGACCCTGTGACCTTAGTGAGGAATAAACAAGCATAGAAAATGGATTGATGGATGGATGTTGGCAGGTGGCGGATGTTCATTTTTGGCAAAGATCCGAGCCGCTGTTTAAACTAGCTCAGGTTGTGTCTCTAATACTTTGAAGATCGAGATGTTCAAGAGGTGCAGATGTCTTCTCCCCCTCTCCAAAGCGAACAGGCCCAAGCTAATGCTAAAGTGTGCTGGAAAAATATGACTTGAAGCTCAAAAAAATGCAATTCATCAAACTAGCTCAGTGGCCCAGTGGTAGTCTATTGAATGATCCCTGATTAGATTCAGTTAGGAATTTAAATTATGACTTCATAAAAAAAAAAAAAAGTTTAAATATTGTTATACTAAAACCCATCAAAATATGAAACATAGATGTAGTCATGTTATCAAGAAAGAACATAAATGAAGGTTCATTCCCAAAACTCACAAATAATAAGATAAAATCCTCAAACTCTCTCTCTCTCTTTGGTTCTGCATGAAATGGCCCCCATACAGAAACTTCCTCCACCAGTGGGGTGTGACGCCCATCCGGTGACACATTCCCTCGATGCAAAAAAAAAACAAAAAACGTAGCCCTATGATTGCTTTGCATGGAGGATAAACGTGTCCTGAGCCTTCCCCGAATGGCCAGGCCATGCTTCAGTGTTTCCATCTGAATCTGGATCGGCGCGCTGCGTATCCAGCTGCTGACTGTATTGTTTACGCTCAAACAGGGAAAAAGTTGGCAGCTGAGGCGCGTCCTGGGCCTGCCAACACAAGCCCGGGGCTCAGCTGACCCGGATTTGTGTCTCTTTGCACAACGAAACTTTTTACGGCCCCTATAAAAAGTAATATTGTAACCCCCCCACACACACAGACACACAGTGAAGTTTAAAGAGTATCAGATGAAGTGAAACATCTCCTTACCGACTCTCTGGGGAACTGCTCTGACCCTCATCCATCCAGCCTCCCTGTGCCTGCCTCTTGATATCAGGGCATAGACTTTTATAAGGTCTATTCCACTCATGTCCTTAATATTCATCCATCCATCCATCCATCCATTGTCTATCCCGCTTATTCCCTTTCGGGGTCGCAGGGGTCTGCTGGAGCCTATCCCAGCGCGTTAAGGCGAGAGGCAGGGATACACCCCAGATGGTCGCCAGCCAATCGTGGGGCACACACACCATTCACGCACCATTCACTCTCACACTCACACCTATGGGCAATTTAGAGTTTACCAATTAACCTGAGCATGTTTTTTGTATTGTGGGAGGAAACCGGAGTACCCGGTGAAAACCCACGCAGACACGGGGAGAACATGCAAACTCCACACAGAAAGGCCCCAGACCCAGGCCCAAGGCGGTCTTGAACCTGCGACCTTCTTGCTGTGAGGCAACAGTGCTACCCACCGCACCACCGTGTCGCCCCCTTAATATTCAAACTGCCATAAAAAAAAAAAAAAATGCTTTCAATCCGGTCCCCATTTTTCAGCGGAGTGGCAAGTCATTTCATCCCAATGACATTGTGCTGAAGCCCTGCCCCTCCTGTCTCCAGGGCCCTGCTCAGGAGAAAGCCATATGTTCGTAGCAATTTGCCGCTCACATCATAAATACCTGCACCGCTGACCCTGCCGGACCCGCTGCGGGAGCCCTCGACCCACAAATCAATGCCGCACAGCTGGATCCTGATCAGACAGATGCTCCCGGGCACCGGCAGATATCCAGATATTAGACATAGTAAATCCACAGAAGTCATGTTGTTTTTTTGTTTTTTTCATATGTAGCTGCTGTATGTGCAGACGTAGATCCAGTCATGGGAATGTTTGTTTTAGACTGGAAAAGAGGCGGTTTCTGCCACACAGGCAAGGACAAGTACAGGAAATGACAAAAAAAACTCAAGGGGGAAACTTAAGTTTTAAATTGAGTGTAATTTCAGCTGTAATCTTCTCAGAGGTTCATGATCTTGTAACAGATGTTGCCGAACAACTTTAGTGTTTAGTCAGCGAGGCTGAGAGTGTGTTACGGACTTACTTTATAAAGATGGATGTTTGCCAGTGAAAGTGCAACACAATAATATTTCCTGAGTGCTCACCGTGACGAGGATTCTCAATTTGGTTTCAAGTCTCTTACATTAAAATGATGTAAAGGATAATCAAGGAGGAGGTGGGCTGTTCAGTTTTAATTCACAGTTTGTATGTTTTGTCGGCAGCAAATTAAGCCTTAAACGAGCGTTATATATCCATTTCCCTGGCAACGCCCGGGAGGCTGACTAATTCTGGAATTCTGGAACTGTCATTGCAACCTCGTAACATATGATGTAATGAAAACGCAGGTCACTTCTCCAGCAAATAGACAGATCACCGCGTCCCCTCAGCTCACTGAAGCCTTCTACTCAGCCGGTATATATGATGTCTATTTGTGGTGAGTCCTGCAGCCAAACCCTTTGTGGAGCCCATGTGTTGCCATGGTTACAAGTCGAGGGGGGGGGTGCAGGAATCCAGAATGGTGATTAAACTTGGGCCAGAATCATTATTTTAACACCCAGCTGTCATCCAATCACAAAAGAGTATTCACACAGATCGAGGTATAAATTTAGTTGTTCTGCTTTGTTTTAGTCATAGCTACAATTTAGTCCTGGGATAAAAACTATGTGAGTGTTAGAATGAATACTTATAGCTAACAATTTTGCTGACAAAATGAACACTGAATTTGTGCACGTTAGTTGAAATAGGGTTTTATGAAATGATTTCCTAATATCAAACCAGCGGCTTCCTTAAGTGGTTCATTACTTGCAAAAGTTTGAACTCTTAAATACACCACAGTCCTCAGAATACAGAGTGTTTGCCCTTGACACTCATTAATGTAAAGCGAGTATGCGAGTGAATCGATTTTCCTCTTTTGCGTCATGGCGCAGCCTCTCGGCGGAGAACGGGTGCCTCAGACAACCCGTGAGTCTTCAATGCGATAGGAGAAATCAAGTTTCTATCATGGGGAGTACGTTAAAACGTAGAAATAATAAACATGATTTATTGGATTTGTCCCTGAGAATGTGAACCATGTAATCCTGTAGGCAGATGAAAACACACAAACACACACACACACACACACACACACACACACACACACACACACACACACACACAGTGAGTGGGTGCAGTGGGTAATAAACCTTGTACCAAATATACAAACAGAGCACTGGTAAATAAAGATAGATCCTCTGCGGCAGCTGTCGGGAAACACACAGCCCTCTGGGAGAAGCTCAGATATTGATTACCCGGGGGCCGACCTTTCTAAGAGTTAATGGCGAGATACACAAACTCTCCTTATCCCGCTGATAATCCACAGCTCTTGTGAAATCACCGTCCCCGCTGTTCTCCTCAGCGGAATGATGATAATTACAATCACTCTGACATGTATCCCCCCACCCACCCACTCAGCAGCTGCCCCCCTCGAACCAAAAAACAACTTAACCTTCCTCCCCCCTTTTTATGGATTGGAGGCCGTTGACATTACTGTGACATTTACCTCCAGACCGAACACTGCAGCTTTCTCACTGTCCTTTAAGCAAACACCCCTCTGTCCTCCAGCTCCATTGAAACCCAATCCTCTTCTGGCGACGTTATACCCACGATAGTGTTTTTTATTTCGGCGTGGAGCTGTTAAGTTTCACTTTAACGGGCTTCTTGCACCGGCAGATTGTTTTTGGATTGAGCGCAAAACCATAAAAAAAAAAGAAAAACACTTGCAGATGCACTTAAGATTCAGTGGAGTTGCCACATTCCCAAAAGGTCAGAGGCACCCTCTGCGGCATTAACAATAAAAGTGTAAATACAGGATGAAAATCTCTTTTTTTTTGACAACTCTCCATGTGTATCCCTCTGAGAACATCTGCCAGCGAATATCGCTGTTTCAGCCCTGTTCTTACTAAATTCAAATGTATTCTAGCCCTGTAGCCCACTTTTTTCTATT
This sequence comes from Eupleurogrammus muticus, assembly GCA_036785175.1. Classification (NCBI taxonomy): domain Eukaryota; kingdom Metazoa; phylum Chordata; class Actinopteri; order Scombriformes; family Trichiuridae; genus Eupleurogrammus; species Eupleurogrammus muticus. The sequence goes on along the minus strand of JAYKQN010000005.1, from coordinate 3,560,494 downwards.
TTGTTGCGCACAGTCATATTTAAGACATTTTTAAACAAGAGAGACTTGTTGACAGGCTCTTACTGAACTGAAAAAGAAAAAAAAGGCGTGAGGCTTTTTGAAATAAATTGACAAATTGCACAGATCTCAGATTAATTCCTCACTGATCTTGCTCAGCAAACAAAAATATTGCTCTTGTCTCAAATTATTTTATCAAACCAGTATGACTATCATATAATTTCCTTTTTTCAAAAGTATATAATTATTATGTTATTTGGTAAATTGTGTGGCTGTGACTTACAGCTGGTAACTATAGATGATGATATTATTGATTAAGGACTTATCAATAATATGACTTCAACATATAGGTGACTAGTTAGCAATGTAGGTTCCCCCTAAATTATAACACGATCTGCATCCTAGTTTAAAATCCAATGATGGCACGTTGGCACCTTTTAAAATGTACCGTCTATGATCAAATTAATGCACAATGAGCTGTAATCAAGCAGGCATCAGCCATCTATAAATGACTTTTATACTATTGCAAACCTGGAACAACGAATATTGCAAGAGGCCAGTAAATTAAATCACAGATGTGCGATGTTCATTTCAGGTTTAAATTTATAATCCATGTGAGCTGTAACACAGAGGGCAGGTAATGTGTGTGTGTGTGTGTGTGTGTGTGTGTGTCCACGTGTAATGAGGTCTGATCCAGGAAGGGAATCAATGTTGACATGACAGCGGGGGTCAAAGGTCAACGTGCATGTGTGTTCACACCTTACTGCTGCACTTCTTGTCACTTGTCAACCAAGTCGAAGAGGTAATTACTGTTTTGAAACATTGACTCATTACAATATGGAGACAAATGACAGGTCTGCTCCGTCTGAATCATTGACGGCATAATAATAGAACATCTGCCCCCCCACCCGCAGCCCGAGTGGTATACATTCATCATACAGTACAGAGTGAGTGTGTGCAATTATGAGACACCGATGCCACGCCGGTTTACGAACAAATGAAATAGATGGCCATGGTCTTTATTAGTGGAAATCAGTCCACTGGGGTGGATGCAGGATTTTACGAAATCCAATAACACAGCAGTGTGAAAGCTCCACCGTTAATATAGGAAAAATATGGCATGAACTCAGGCTGCGGGGGCGAGAACGCCCGCCTCTGTTTTAGAAATGCATCTTCCCTGTGTTACATGCATATGCCGGATTCATGTGTTCCTCCACCTCCATCCTGACTACCGATCTGTCTGTCGGCGCATGTGTAAAAAAAAAAAGAAATAAGAGGCCGACATTCGTGTGTGGGCTGCATTCATCTGTCTCATCACCGTGTTTTTTATACGTCTGCCAGTCAGCCGAAGTGTTTGCAGAGGGGGGGGGGCGCCCCGCAGAGAGAAGCGAGAAGCCCATCTATCTCACCGGGTATTTGCGATAAGACGCTCCCGGCCGCTCTGGGCGGGCTGGGATCTTACATGCTGCTGACGAGTGTTTTATCTGGGACAAAAGTGGCCTTGTTAAAAAAAAAAAAGGCTCAACACCGATACTTAAACCAGCTGCGAAGAAACACAACGAGAGGAACCGTGTGGGGGAAGAGGGAGGAGAGACGTCTCCGGCTGAATATAATTACCCAGTTCAAACGACGCCGGGTATGGTAAGTAGTACTTATCTCTTCCGCGACCTCCCCGGCCTGTGCATTCTACTGTCATGGAAACTTAATAGAGAGCCCGGTTGTATCACACTGTTCTACACAGCCCGGTTGCTTCACATCTGAAATGTACCATATGTTTTAGATAAGAAAGAAAAAGAGTAGAGGTATACATGTTGAACAATAATTGAAACAAAAGCGTGCCACATACGCCTTCACACAAGTAAATCACAAGCACAACAATATAATTACCTCATTGTGCTGGATGTTTTTTAGTGATTTTCTCTGCAGCCTTGTTTTTTAAAGTACTGAGAGTTGCAGGAGACCTGCAGGTTTCTGGGAAGTGGTATTGTTATGCTGTATATGGAGATAACAACTGAACACTGCCTCTCCATAAAGCTGGATATGGTCCACTGTAGAGTGTATAAAACAAATAACGAAAACAACTCTATAAATAAATACATTTAAAGGTGGTATATTGTGCACTTTTTCTGTGTTTTAGTTGCAGATGTGACATTCCTAGCAAGATATGTTGTCTATGTGGTTGATCATTTCCTCTCTAAAGCTTCTCTTATATCAGGGCAATTGGTTCTGTCTCAATAACCAGGAGCCAGCCATGGTTGAGGGGGGTCTGGTGATGAGTGTATAGTTGTGACATCATAAATTCATGTAAACACAAATGTATAAATCCAGGCTCTGTGAATTGAGAGCTTTATGTATGGAATAACAGTTACTGTGTGTAGCAAATAGACTTTCTACAGTCACAAAAGGAATAAAAATGGCAAATTCCATGATATTAGGACTCCTTAATAGAATTTAAAAAAAGAAACAAAACCCTATATTTCGTCATCACATGGCGGAAAAGTGGCTATAATTCTATATATCAGCTGAAGCCTACTAATAGGAAATACATTGTGAGTCAGGGGAAGGAATTCTCTGCTGGGTTCAATGAAACGATATGAAGGTTTGGTTTAGTTTGTTCAAACACTATCTGTCTGTTTTCCACAGGGTTAGAGTTACTTACTCACTATTACACCATTCAACACACACTCAAGTATTGTACTCAAGTACAATTTTTATGATTTTTTAGTGTTCAAATCAGATGCTGCTTTATGCCTTACTCCACTACATTTATCTGACAGCTTTAGATACTTTCAGATGTAGATTTTAATATTTTACATAAATTAATATATTTGAATTTTCTATTATCTATAGTCTATCAAATTGTCTTTTTAATTTTTTTACTAACATCATATTATGAAGCTGTTCTTTAACTTTTAATCTACTCAAAGTATCTCAAATTGGCTCTACATTGATAAACCAAATCATTAAACTTTAATATATATGTATGTATGTATGTAAGTGTGATTTAAACAATTACCGTAGTATAATATACTATAACAATACAACACAGTCTGCATCAATTGTAAAAGAGTACTTTTACAATTGATACTTTAAATACTCCTGCACTTATACTTATAGTAAAGGATAATTGCATTTTTTTCAATCATAATTGCATTTATCTTCCAAATCTTGATTGTCTGTTAGAGTGATCTGAGATTTTAATTTGCTGCACTATTCAGGAACCAGCTGCCCACTCCACAGCCAAAGTGCTATAAAGTTAGCCTTGGAATGCGTTTGGATATTTTTCACGTTTGTCAGGCATCTATGATGATCAAAGGGCAGACGTGACTCGAGAAGGCTCCCCTGAGTCTCGTGTGGGTCACTAAAAGAGCCTCGTGAGAAGAAGTCAGTCAGTGTTTGGAAAACCGGAGGGAGTGCAGTGTGGAGCCAATCATTAGAGCTGGAGACATTATTTTTTATGTGCCTAAAATAAAACCAGATAACACAAAGCTTTCTCGCCAAAGTTCAACTCTGTGGGAGTTTATTTTTGTCAGTTTTGGGGATTAAAAGACGTTTTCATGAATGTGCCCTGGCCGACAGCTTTTTGTTCAATACTGGACCAAACTGATAAAAATTCTGCTAGATCCCTCAGAGTTAGGATAATTAGATCCATGATGGAAAAAGCCGAAATGTCTTCTTTAAATTACATTTTCAAGTTGGGGCTTCCACACTTGTAATTAGGTGAGTGACAAGTTTAGCAAGATGAAGAAGTTTTAAGAAGTATTCATCAGATCTTGTCATTTCTTGTCATTAAAAAGTCCATTTGTACTTTTTTTTTAAACAACATCGTGATTTTGTAGGATTTTTTGACACAAAATGATTATGTTTTAAGATCAAATAAACTATCTGGTACCAAGTTTTTATGGTTAAACCACATGACAGGTTCTGTATTGTCCCATTCACATGTTTTTCAACAGTATTTCTACTTTTACTCGGTTAAAGGATGTGAGGACTTGATCCACAGTAACAGCCACTTCTCTCTGCATTCACCAAAGCAGAAATCCTGAACAGGTTAATCCTCCATTGACAAAGCAAACTTGGTCCCTCCCGGCTCAACATGTCCCGAGGCCGCCTCAGACGCGTATAAAACACCCCTCCGCCCTCTGAGCTGTAAAAAGCAGCAACGGTGGCCAAGTGCTTACAGTGCATCCTTTAAAAAAAATCCACACAGTGTCACAATCCATCTGAGAATGCATTTGGGCAATCAGCAAAGTGAACAGTTTCTCTGGCAGGAAATCACGCATTTAAATGAAATTATGTGCTGTTTACAAGTACTAGAAGGCTGATTGCAATCTAGCATATTAGGGGGGAGTAATGAACAAGATGTTCACACATTTGGTTTCATTATTTAAATAACATTAGCAATGTACTAATGACATACAATATACTTCTATGACCATTTGGCATTTGAGCGTTTAATGCCAGGGGGATTAACACACACACACACACACACACACACACACACACGCACACACACACACACACACAACCACACTCAGCAGTAATAAATCAACTGCAGAACACTCCTCCTCTGGTATATTTACAATCAGCACTTTCAGGCTCCCATATTGACAGCTCGGGTATCACGAGTGCAGCCATAGTGAAAACAGTGTGGTCAGCGTGTGAGTGTGTGAAGCGCGGCATGTGAAGCGCGGCGTGTGAAAAGCGGCGTGTAAAGAGCGGCGTGTAAAGAGCTGCAGCGTATAATAAAGAAAATGACAGAGTCCCCAGTGCTGCTGTTAAGATGCTGTTTACTGTTTCTAGTAGATTATTGAGTCAATCAGAGTCAAAATTAGTATTTCAATTACCTTTTCCTAGGGAAACATAAATTACAACTCCATTGCAGACAGTGGTTTAAAATAATTAATTACCTTTCCTCAAATTCTGTGCTTCAGTATATTTTAAGGTAATTGGACTTCTACTACTACTACATTCATTTAACAAATATACTTACTAATTGCTTCAAAGAACACATTTTAATACTATAACTGTTTTATTATTATTATTTTTTGCACTGTGAATAAAAATGCAATATAATTAAAGAATAAATAATGCTGAGTTAGAATATCACTACATATCTATTCACTTATCTACTAAACATAGCTTCACTATGATAACCTACATTATTAAAATGGTGTAAAGTTATAACATTACACTCTTAAAGGAAATGCTTTGCAAATACTTTTATAACTATTATTACCTTTTTACCTTACATATGTTCAGCTGATAATTTTTATAGCATGATTAATTTTCATTACTTCCTAGGGAGTATTGTAGAAAGTATTTTGATTTGAGTAATTTTCTTACACCACTTTTACCAGGGAAAGAAACCAGTTATGTTCATTTTCTCACAGAAATGCCTTAGCATTGTTCATATACAAACGCAACAGACATGTCTAATTCATTTCCAAGTGCATTATGAAGAACCATGACCTGAAAATAGGAAATGAGAAGCTTTTTATAGACAAGCTGCCAAGCCCATAATGCATTGACATATCCAATAAAACGGAACGCAGCTAAGAAGGAAGCTGTGTGAGAGAGAGAATGTTACATGTGTGTTGCATGAGAAATATGCCTTTAAACTAAATAATGTTCCCTTCAGCGTAATGCCTATAGCATGATGCAGAGACAGCCACATATGTCACATCCATGCGGACTGAGTGGCATGAATGCTGGATTACAGAGTTTTAAGATGATATCAGTGCTTGATGAGTTACAGTTATAGGTCTGATGCAGCACAGTGTATGTCTGCCTGTGTGTATGTGTGTGTGTGTGTGTGTGTGTGTGTGTGTGTGTGCGTGCTCAGGGCCAGTTCGCAGGTTGTTGATCTCAGTAATGGGCCCGCAGGCCACCATTCTAATTCACTTACTAATCAGAGACTCAGATGTTTGTCCACACAGTGGGCCCCTAAACAGCCAATCACAGGTCTAGTCTAAACACTGACACGTGGGCAACAGCAGCTTCACCAAACAACATGCTGCCAGGTAAGGATCACTTATAATATGAAAATATGATAATAAGTCTACCATCACCACTAAAGCTTAATAATTACCATCTTACCTAATACCTCTTTACCACTTTGGGTTTTGCATTCAGGTCTTTTTTGCAAAGCTTGTTCTTCAATGGACAAATGTGAGTATATATATATATATATATATATATATATATATATATATATATATATATATATATATATAGTGCCAAATTCAACACTCAGGTCCCCAGCAACACTCCCAACAAGCATAAAGTCAATCAGATGATTGCTTGTTGAGATATGTGTGATAATAGCAAAACTGTAACACACTTAAAAAGGTTTTAAGAAGCAAAAAAAAAAAAAACACATATTATCAAATATTTTCATGTTTAAAATATAACGTGACAAATTCTTTGCATTATAAAAAGATCCAACAACACCGAGTAAAGAACAATGATTGACTGATTGTATTAACTGTGCAAAGACATGTGCAAGGGTTAAAGTGCAGGAGATAAGTCTCCTATGATCATCAGTATAGGACACACTGGCCTTCATAGATTGTACCGGCATTCTTTGATTCCACAGTAAAGATCAATAAACTTCATCTTCACACAAAACCTGTACAAATCCAAATTTACCTATTTGCCCGGGCCTTAGTAGCCCCATGTGATAGCGGAGCGTATCTTCCTTTCTTTGACAGCAGAGGAAGCACAGGTTGCATCAGCGCGGCGGCCCCGGCTCCTTCCGTCTGTATTTTTTTTTATTTACCGCTGATTACATCATCGAAGTCAGAGGAGATTACACCGTTGTTTATGCTCCCGTCGCGGTGCTACAAATGAGAGGCTTGCAGGCCTCCAGCTGTGTATCTAACAATGCAGTCTGTTAAGGATGCTCATCTCAGCCATCAGCCAGCCCCCTTTACATGTTTCAGCAGGCAAATAGCAAACGTCTGGTGGTTTACACCAGGCACATATTAGGGGAAGTGGAGCCAATATGTTAACTGACGGCTTCAGATGTTGGCAGGGTATGAACGACTTGGCACGGCCGACAAGCCTTAAGAGTTTTCTCTTTCCAGGTGGAGGTGCATTGTGGGTGTTTCCTGTCTGTGTGTGGAGCGATTTGCTTGACAGCAGATCACACATATAAAGTGGGGGCAGTTTAATCGAGGGCAAAAGTGTGTGTAACTAAAAAAAGGGTTTTCTACAGGAAAACATAATAGGCCTCCAGCGCATGAGAGTACATTAGCAGAAAAAATAGGCCACGGGCATTTTAGTCCATAAAAGAGGAGTAATGAAAACCTTCCAGCAGCATGGCAACAACGCGGCAAGGCAGAATCGACGACAGCGAGCGGGCTCTAATCATCGCTGGCGCTCGCCTCGCCAGGATCACACAAGACCATTGAGATGCTTTACATAACACGACTTAAAGTGCTCAGCGCGTTGGCTTTAATACAAATGAATTGCGGGCGTGAGAGCCCCGCGTCTTGGAAAAAAGCAGACAGCAGCTTAATGGGATTAATTGGTGCGTTTTACTTTTGTTTTTTATTCTTCCTTCCCTATGTGGGAACTGTCAGTCAGCTGCAATGGGGAGATGAGTGAATGATAGTGAGCCGCGTGAATCAAATTGTTTTGTTGCTGATCTGGTCCACACACACACACTCTCAAAGATCATGTTCCCACTTTTAAGAAATAGGCTTTTTTTCTGTCTTGCAGAGAGTTAGATGAGAAGATCAATATTCCCCCTGTGATAAATAATAACATGGAGCCAGGAGAGTGTTTTTCTTGAAATAAGTCTATGATCACCTGTAAAGCTCAATAATTAACATGATCTATGATCTACCTCATTACCACTTTGGATTTTTGCATTCAAGTCCTTTTTTTTTTTGCAAAGGTGCTGCTGGCTCCAGCTTCATCCTCAATGGACAAATGTATATTAAAAATGAATTCAGCGTTACTGTGTATTAAAACTAACAGACTCAACAGCATCTGCTCATGTTCTTCTCAGGGCTCACATTGACTTTACAATCAGCTGTTTAAAAACTGTGATGGAGAGGAACACAACAAACACACACACAAGATTAATAGCTGGGTAATAAAAAGGCTGTGGCGGAGTGGAGGTAGATGCCGGGTTTGTACGTTCCTCTGCTTCTCTTCCCAAGCACTGAAAATCACGGAGAGAGCTGATACTCATGGGCTTTTTAAATGTTTTTTCCCCTTCCCTCCACGCTCTGTGCAGCCATATTCATCACGTCTGCTTTCAAAGGGAAAGGCCCTGTCGCTTCTATAATGCCTATTCCTTGTGGTGGGTAAATTAGTAAATTATTCTTTTCTTTTTTTTTTTTCTTTTTTTTACATTCAGTAATGGTGATGTATACACGGTAAACAAGAACCGGGTTCATAACCCATTAACTGGCAGAGGACGGGCTCAACAGGGGATGGCAGCGAGGCTCCTCTGCTCCACATACGTTTGATGTTTCTCATTGAATTATCAAAGCCGGGCTGAATCACATAAAACACAGCAGAGCCGAGCACAGCGGATAGCGGCGCGGCGCAGATCAATCATCTCCAAGATATCAAAGAAAGCAAATCCTGTTTGCGCCGTACACCGTACGAGACTCCGAGGGAGGAAAAGTATGATAACATAAAACATGCAGCGGGTCCATGGCTCTGTGCTGCTTTTTAAGGTGGTTTACGGGGACTGATCTCTACTGTCATAAAATCTCAAAATGATGTCTCGTTTTGTCCACGATCAAGTCAATTATGTTTGCTGTAATAAATAGAAGGAAAGCAAGGAGAAATTATTTCCATTTACGAAGCTGGAACCTTGGACCGATCCCTCATAGCCAATTAATTGATAAATTGATCAGTTCGTCTGAATCTACTGAAGTTTTCATTTCATTTAATGGTTGTTTCATAAGAAGAGATGCTGTATACATAGAGCACTGCACCGAAAATATGCAATGCGATGCACCGCAGTGTTTCCAGCCACAGATTTATTAGCACATCTCCGCAAGCAGAAAACTCAAGTTTTACAGATCTGTCGATTGAAACCAATAGTTCCTTTCTCTGCTGCTTGAAGTTGAATAACTCAGTGAATCAGTGGACTAAAAATGTCTCTAATTGAGGTAAGCTCTACTGAAACACACACACACACACACACACACACACACACACTAGGCCTCAACAATCTGAAGTTTTATATCGGCATCTACAATTTCAGGAAACTTGAATCTTGAAAGCTGCGATTTCAACTATTTTACATGCATTCTGCCTCCCTGACCTTAACTCTACTTTAAGTTAAAACTTTTTTATTAACTTAAAGTTAAGACATGCTCTTTTAGTTCATCAATTGATATATCTTCTGTTGATAAAACACTCTGATTTTATTTGTCATTCGTCATTGTCATTTGTCAGGTCGTGGCAACGGAGAAACTTCTGTCACGCATTTAAGTGTGGTTGTGCACTAAGATTTGAGCTGAAGAAAATCGAAAAATCTAAAATCACAATAACTGCCAGAAACACACACAATCCTACTTCTTCCCTAAATCGTTCAGGTCTAACACACACACTCATTGTCATCTCCTGTACATTCATGTTGGATGGGGATTTTTAATATATAGCTTCCCAGCAGCTTCCCTGTGTAAGCCTCGTTCTCCCTAGGTGTTACTGGGGGAAACAACATAGTCCATCCACTTGTGCTGCAACTAGTAAATTTACAAACCGTTTGATGTGGATCGCAGGGCTTTCATGAGGCTCCTGCAGCACAGAGAAACTGACAGGCTTTGCTCTATACCAGGAGAAAGCCAGAAAATTGGCAGCATCACCTTTTGAAGGTCTAAGACATAAACTGGACCCAACAAGCTGCGTGTGATGTAACGGCCGTGCAGGATACAAAGTGGAGAGGGGGACCAAATGGAGGCTTCAAAGAGCACTTCCTCTTCGGTTCTTCAATCTCACGATCTCCAGGGACTCACAATAATAAAAAAAAAAATGTCAAAGGAGCTGAATTGAAGCAGGAAAACGGTGTCTTGTCCAATTTTAATAATGAAAGTCAAAAGGAAAAGAGTGGAGATGATGTGTCAGCAGAATCTTTTAAAGTGTATCACCATTGAGCTCTTTCTTGTGTTCCCGACGGGGGGGGGGTCCTTCATGCAAGGTGGTTGAGATTCTAAATCCTCCTGTGCTAGAGGATTTAGAATCTCAACTGTTGGGATGAAGCAAAATGAGAAAACAAATCTGTGTCAAAAGAAAAAAAAATGACAAGCAAAAAAAAATGCTATAACACTTTCCCACCAAGTTTTTGCTCTCTCACACCGAGGCTGCTCTGCTGCTTGCCTCGAGGGCATGTATGCCTTTCCCTCCCACTGAAATTCCCTGGAAAACCAAATAATAAAAAAATACCAGAGAATTTGTTCACAGTGGTTGTCTTTTTGCCTCCAGCTATGACGTCCTCGGCATCGGGGTCAGCGGGGGGTCATCGCCGCTGAATGACGGACAGCTGACACCATCACCGGCAGCGGGATCTCAAGATGAGGCCAAACATTATTATCTCGTCTGTTCCTTCCAAACAGAAAGGTTAATCTGCCATTTTCATTATTTTCATTACAGTCTGGGACTCATGTCTGTATTTATACTGCTGTTCTATTATATCTTAACCTTCTATAGACATTCAGGCTGGAAACCTAACCGTTGATATTTTTTTAAAAAACAAATCAAAATGGGTCCAAAGCATTGAGTATCAAAACCAGTGACGGTCGTGTTTACATACATTATTAAATGCATTTATCCTGATTTAAAGCTGATCAAAAGTCAAAGAGTTTTATAATCCCACTCAGAAATTTTATCTCAGCTCCGCGGAGCTTTTTAGCATCTTTTAAACTTCCTGTTGTAATTGATGCTTTTGTTTGATTTCTATCTGCATTTCCAGGCAGCTGATAACAAAATACTGGATGTTACTATCATCAATAAAACCCTAGCCCTTCTCTGCAGCTGTGACATCACAACTATACAGTCACTGCCCATCCCTTCCATTCACAGGCATTCATATTGACCAATTATTTGATGAATATTAATAATACAGACATAAAATAACCTGTTCTTTTCAGAACTTTAGAGTGAAGCTTGAGAGAGCGTGTAAAAATATGTTTTTGAAAGCACAAATATTTCTGTCTGTTACTTACATCACAACTTTAAATAGAACCCCAGGAGGAGTGCACAACATAATTAAGTCAGATAATGTGTCTCAGACGTGATTACAGTGACCTCCAAACAAAATCAATGAACGCAGGTTTGAGTCATAACTTTGTTGACAACATTCTTCAGAGGCTGCTCCAGTTTCGGCCTTTAATACGTTTGATTTTTTTTTTTAAATCAACAATTAAGAAAAAGGTTAAAAAAACAAGAAAATGTTGTTTGGTACTACACAGCAGTGCGGGTCTCATGATGTTTACTAGGTTCTGCTGTCACCGCTCATAATATTGTTCTTTTGTAAGTTCTTCTGCCGACACGAAGATGTGCTGCAGGAATTACTTTGACTAAAAGCTTTGGAGATGTCAGCTACCCTCGGCAGTTTTAAAATACCAGACATTTTCTGATGTTTCCTGCCTTTGTTACAAACAGGACAAAGAGGTGATCATGGAAAAAAATGTGCCTCGCAGACCACTCTGGGCTTTTCAACCCACTGTAAACCCTGTTTCGTTTCCTCTGCCATTCGAATCTTTAAGACTTTTCACATGTAGTCTGGTACTAAACAAACCACCAAAGGCTTTTCTCATACTTGTCCAGCCACAGCTAATTCAATCTGGTCCTAATCTGTGCAGGGCGCAGCTCCCTGCATCCTTGCTGCTCGCCATGTGCCATTAAATACAGAAACAGGCATCTTGTTGATCTGCCTAATGTCAGAGTACAGTGGCCCATTGTTAATTCCTGTCATTAGTGCATATTGATGGTGTGCGGCGTGGGGAGACCGCCATCCGAAAAACCAGCAGCCGGGGGGGTGGGGAGGGGGATCGGAGCGGAGCGGAGGAAATGAGGATGGATTGATGGTCACTTCCTGCATCGCTCACTCCGGTCCTGAGGCAGCTGACAGCGGCTTCCTGTGGCTTCCTGTTGGCCGCTGGGAGCGAGGGACAAACAGAGAGTGGGGGTGGCTGCTGCTCCCAGTGTTCGGTGGTCCCTGGTAGCGGGCCCAGATCCACTTGAGGATCGGCCAGACCGGACCAGAGGAAATTCATCAACCGCAGTTGCCGTTAGCAGATCTTTATCTACCTCACTATTAAAACCAGCTTTAGTTACGGCTGACGACAGGATGAAAGCCTGGGAGTTGAACACTTGGACTAGGTGATGCTGTTCAAGCACTCCGTGGGTATGGCTGCATTCCATTTGAGCTCAAATCACTTTCTAATGTGCAACACTGAACACTAAAAAGAGCCAGACTACTACTAAATCGATATATATATATACCGTAAATTCTGAACTACAAGCCGCTACTTTTTTCATATGTTTTGAACAATGCGGCTCATACAAAGGTGCGGCTATTCTGCAGATTTTTTCCACCACTAGGGGAGCTCTAACCGGAATTAGAATCAAAACTAAGACAAAATAAATGCAAAGAAGAATACGCTAGTTCAAGAAGAATCCTCTTTAGCAGATATAAGTCGGTAGAAGTGGATAGAAGGACGACAAATTACCAATCCTGTCAAACTCTATCTTTTCAAATCCTCACCCCTTCATCATGAGACCCACATGAAGAAGTCCGTATGATGCAAGTTTTAAGTTGAAGGCCATCGATCTCGCTATACAGGAAGGAAACCGCGCTGCTGCTCGTAAGCTTAGCGTCAATGAGTCTATGGTGAGGCGAAAAGCATCCTTTACCAATGTCTGTCAGTGGATCCTGACAGCGTGGAGTGCTGTGAAAGAATCCACCATCACCAAAGCGTTCAGAAAGGCTGGACTGCTACACGAAGAGAGCGGCCACCTCCAGAGCCAACCTCACCGGAGGAGGACAGTGACACGGACAGCGAGACTGTTGGAGACAGATGTGACTGCGCTGCTGAGTTTTTCAACTCCGACACTGAAAAAGACGACTTCGTGGGTTTCAGCGAAGATGGTTAAGGTGATGTGATTTTAACACAGGAGAAATGAAGACAAATAGTGTAAATACTGGTTATTTTCTCTTGGTTCTGTCCCGTTTTAATCAGCAAAGTTACTGCCAGGTTAAAATACAGGATAGGAAAGGATCTATTTAGGTACATACATGTACATTTACAATTCAAAATCGTTCTGTTCCTGTAGTAAATATCTAATCTAAAAACATACATATCTGTGGCTTGCAAAACTTTTTTAAATAGAGCGGATGCGGCTTGTATGCAGGTGCGGCTTGTTTATTTATTTATTTTTTAAATTGAGTGAATGCTGTTTATATGCAGGTGCTCTTTATAGTCCAGAATTTACGGTATTCTTCATTCCACAGTACATTACTGCTACATGAACTTTTACTCAAACCAGAAGCACTGAAAGTTAACAATTAGAGAAAGCAGTTGGAACTTAAGAAGGACTTGTATATTAAACAAAAATGAATCAAAAATAAAAAAAAAAATCATTTTGTCAAAACAAAATAGAGTCAATCATTTGGTGTGGAACTGCAATGCTAAGATGAATCCGTCTAATTAAAAAGACACTTTAGAAACAAACTATTGAACGGTGAGTTTTGCTTTTTGTTTGAGCAATATTTAAAAATTTTGTTGTATTTGTTCTGATTCTTCTGTCCTTGTATTAATCTAGTGGGATTTGTAAATGACCTCCTTTTAAACATCATCAGAATTATTAGAGTTTGCTCATGTAGTTCATCTCGGTCAACTGTTCCATTGTGTACATGCTTTATTAGTTTAACTTCTTTTGTACTTGTTTGATAAATTGTTAAACCACACTAATAACATTATGTGTGCTGCAGCTCAGTAACATTCACTTGCCAAACTAAATCTCTGCAGTGAGGCCAGCAACAACAACCGACCACACCGGCTCTAGCATTTGGAGCCAGTAGCCTGTCAAAAAAATCAAGGTTAACAAACTTAAGTCGCTTGTAAATGTTAAAAGCTATTGTTTGAAAACACAAGTCAGATTTGATAAGTGCATCCCACACATTCGATCAAATGTAATTAAACTCCAACCGTTTCCTGTGAATGCATGTCTAAAAATCTCTAATCAGTCCGAGCCTGAATTGGAATCGAATTAAACTGACAGCGTATAATCACATTCCGACGTAACAAACCAAAGCTAAGCAGCCGCCGAGTGGGGGTTAAAAAAAAAAAGTACGAACAGCAAAACTACTACAACCGCGACCGTGTGTGCGAGCGACTGAGAAAGTGTCGTGTAGCAAATCTCAGCCCAGTAGCCGATCTGATCCACTCAAGGTCGCAGTATTGCTCTTCTATCTCAGAGGAAGCGAGAAAAAGGGCAGAGCAAACCACACGCTTCTGAGAAGCCAGGCTGCACGCCAGGATGCAGCTTGCAGCTGTAACCTCTCTGGTGCTGGTGCGGCTCACGCGGTTATTCATCAAACAGCAATTAGAGGAGGTGATTACATGTACACGGGGTTAATACTCCCGAGAAAATAAACTCACCTCCGTTAAGCTCTACATACAGAATAATATTCTCCTGTTTGTTTAATATTCTGTGTTTGATTTGCTGAAGTGACTCGGAGTGTTGCGTTGAAAGACAGAAAACACACACACACATCCGACGCTCATATTCAAACACTCAAAACGCACGGAATGCTCTTTTGGCTTATTAAGCCATCAATGAGGCACAGACCATTTTCTCCTTGTCATCTCAGGAATCAAAATACCCAGCCTCCAGCCCACATTTTTTTTTCAACATTTTGTCTCAATTTCTGAAAGCCAATGCAGCATCATATCTTATTCACATCCAGGGACATGATATCCTGGGCAATGCATCTTTGCTAAAGGAGATGAGAGCCTTTCACAATGTAAGCAATCAAGGCTCATGGTTAAAATTTAATGTGCTACCGTTAAATTTAGAGTGCGGGGAGGAAACGGCTCAGCGAGCATGTTAGGCAGATGGGAACACTTTGCTATTCATGGAGGGTTTTCTTTTTTTTTCCTATATTTTGGAGTAACCTGATGGTCTTATAGTCAGCGGCGGATGAAGTTCTCACATCCTTTGTTTGGGTAAATGTAGAAATACTGTCAAGTCCTAGTCCCTGTCACCCTCTTTGCCTTTTTATTTGTTTTTTCTTGTTCTGAAGTGTTGCTCCTCACCCTCAGGTGCTGTATAAATTCAACTTATTATTACTAGTGAAGTGCCTGTAAAAAGTATGTGTTCCTATAGAAAAGTGGAAGCTTAAGTATATTTTTTTTATTTGACCAAATAAGGGTGTTTTGGACTGTTACATAGTGTTAATAGACAAATTGTATGTTGGGTAAGACATGGACATACATTGAGATAAGGAGAGACATGCAAATATAGTTAGTGTATGAAAAGGGCTACAATCCATGTTGAGAATTTAGGTGTAAAGCTACATATCAGTTTTGAAATTGTGTTGTTAGGCCAAGTAAAATGATTAGCGCAGGAGAAATGGGATAATAGCGCTTTGAGTTATAACGAAAGCACTGGGAAGCAACATGAGAAGGAGCTGTGATACAGAGCTTTACACTGTAGTGTAAGTGCTGCTGCAGGATAGTGCTGTGATGCGTATGTCTATGGGAGTGTAACTTTTAATGATAATAATTACGTTTTGAGTAGTTATCTGAATATCTACCTGAAACAAATCCACAACAAAACACACCATTGTCCCATGCACAAGCTGTTGTACATCTGAAAGCTAAGGTTGATCTGATAACTAGAGGGATATGCGAGCCACAGACCTTGTTTTACAGACAGATTATGAAAATCGTATTCAATAAAAAGTCCTGAATTGAAAATGATTCCTAAATAAAATATGAAAATAGTAACTGCAGCTGTCAGAAAAATGAAGTGGAGGAGAAAGTATAATATCTACCCTGAAAATGTAGTAGGGTGAGATATAAAGTAACATAACATGAAAAGAATTATGTGAAGTAAAAGTACCTCTAAATTGTACCCAAGTACAATGCTTTTGTAAAAGTACCTAGTCATGTCAACAGAAAAGCCACTACACTGTTTTTTGTGCATTACACATAAATACTGGGCTTTGTTGTGTATTCAGTTCCTGAGATCAGCGTGTTTATTACTTTCCGTACATCTGAACCTGAGCTTTATTGCCTTAATTCAAACAACCTGCTGCTGACACCACTGGGAAAAGTCTCTCCTGATGTTGACTTGCTCTGCTGAAATAGCTCCTCTAAAAATCGCCTCTATTGTTAGTGCATCTGCACTGTGTTTAAAAAAAAGCTGATTCTTATCATCTGAAAGGGGGATAATAAAAAAAAAAAAAAAAAAAAAAAACCTAACCGGATAAGATCTTATCTTTCTGTAACACACTATACATGCATTTCTTAAGGCAACAGAGGTGTGTCACTGTCAAACCACTCAGTGTTAAGATAGGGAAAAACAACAAAGCTGAGTGACATTTAACACTATTAAACACATATACCTGTGCACTCAATTAACTTACTACATTTACTACTTTATTTATTTATCCCCTGAGGACAATTTTTAGGTACTCTGTCTCCTAAATTTCAGAGGATCATTTTTTATATGTACTCCACTACATGAGCTACAGCTTTAGTTACCTCTCTGAATTGAATAATGGTAACCCTTCATTTCATAGAAAAATGTGTTTAATTGTGACGATGTGTAATTGTTTCTAAATTGTGATTGCAAAAAGTACAAGACTCACTGACATCCAGACATTTAGCAATATTATTGTTAACTGGTTATATAACTCTCTACCCTTGTTAGAAATACAATCTTTATGGTGTAGAAGCCAAGTCTTCCTCTAGTTTATGTCCTCTGTTTGGGACCTCCAGTAAAACCTGCCCCTGGGGAACCACTTTATTCCTGTTTTGAAATCACTGGCGAATATGTCTATTAATACATTTTTTTTTATCTGTTACTTCAATCCCATTCAACATCAGTACAGGAATAGTCATTTAAGTTAAAGACACAAATTCTTTGGAAGGAACAGGGAAATTAGAAGAAAGCTGATAGACACAAGCAAGACACTAGTAGTAGTGATTGCTCTACACAAAGTATCTACACAAAGTATCTCAAATCGTTTCCACATTGATACAATAAAACAATATAATGTTTTTACATATATAGTCATTAAAATATCACAATATACTAAAGTAATCTAACACACACATACAAATTAAATACTTTTAGCATTAATACCTCAAGTATTTAAGCATGTATAAGTGCTTATAAGCTCTTATAATCCTTTTGTACTTTGACTTAAGCGTCATTCTGAATACATGACTTCTACTTGTTATTGAGTATTTTGTGAGACAAAAATATTACTTTTACTTAAGTAAAGAACTCTATATTTGTTGTGAGCCCAGACCCATAGCAGATGAGTCATGATCCTGGACTATGTAAAGCACTCCACTCTCGAAGAAGAAGATGGAACACACATTACCCGCAGGCCTGCAATTAACTCTGTTTTGGGTTCCATCATCTCATACTGTTTAGTCTGCTGTGTTGTTTGGGTTCTTTCTATTAAAACATGTTTTAATTTGTACTTTGCTTCTAAGACTTGTAGCATGCAGGTTACGTCCTTCAACTGTTTCCATTCCTGACTTGATGAGTGAATTTTTTTGTTTCTTTGCAGCGTTGTGTTGTCTGTCCATCTCCACATCCCTGCACCAGTAACCTTTATGCTTCTGAGTGACTTTTCAGGACAGCAGCACCATGTTAACAGGTCATCAATTTCAGAGGAACGAGGTGCTGGAATACTTTGAGCTGAGCTTGGCACAGAGATGGACGTCTTCTCAGCTTTCAGCTTTCAGAGAGCATCTGAAGGGCTCTATCATTCCTAATGTCTGAAACAAAACTTTTTTTCCCCTGTGAAAGTTTTTTTAGGGAGTTTTTCCATGTATGAGTGAGGATCTAAGGATAGGGGATGTTATGTTGCTGTTCTACAAACTGTAAAGCCCATTGAGGGTGCTGGGGCTCTAATAATAAAATTGACTTGACTTGACAAGACAAAATATATAGTCAGCCTATTACAATAATGCTCAGAGTCAATTTTTGTCAAAAGTAAGTTTTTGGCCTAAACCATCTCTTTATGACCTTACGCTGACCTTAATCCGGAGTTGAAAGGATCATGCTCTTTATGCCCTAAATGGCCCAAATCACCCTGTTCACTTAGGCCATTTTAGTTTAAGTTTATTTATTATTTACCTGACTTGGACAATCTAAAAAGCTTTTATGATGGTGGGTGCTTCAAGAGAATTTATGATGCAGAAGAAACTCTGGACAACAACAGTCAGTTTGTATTGATAAGTGATAAGGTTTCTTATCATAAAGGCTTTTAGGCCTAAATGGAGTTATTTAGTCTATTTAGTCCAGTTATAGTTTAACTACAAAACTAGCTACTTATTACTTTCTGTTCATTTATTTTAAATAATGGACATTGCATATTAATGAACATTTACATGAACTCTGCCAGATTACAACCATAGGCTTGTTTATATCTCTAGTCCCATGGCCAGGTTCACGAGTCACTTTAAGCTCTCATGTTCCACAAGTGAAATGATTCTCTGCATTGGACAGTATTTCTCTAAGAAACGATATAAGTTATTATTCTAATAGGGTGACAATATACACGCATATTAGTATTTATTAATTGAGCATCATGTTAGGAAAGACAATGGCCTACAACAGCGTATAGGTAATAATTATATTATGTTAAATAGTTAAAAGAACATCAGGTGAAGGGCACTATTTTCTCCCCCTCATGTGTTTCTTACCCTTTTTCTAAATGTAAATGTCAATTAGATTTATAATGAAATGAAATACTCCATTATTAACAGTGGCTAACTCAGCGTAGGAAGACGCTCCTGGCGGCAGCAACAACGCCTGTATGAACACCATGTGCACACGCCGCTCAGTAGGATGTGAAAAGGCGTCTCTAAGTGACAGCTGGAGGTGATCACATGCCGCCGCTCAGCCCCCGTCATAGCAACAGCAGAGACAGAGAAATGCGAGAAAGGAAAGATTGCATACCTAATATATAAATAATTAAAATATACAAATAAATAATATATATACAATATAATATAATATAAGACATAATAAAGGGTCATTCCACCAGATACTACTGCTTTAAATTATCAACTTATTTCATTTCTTTTTAGTGGAGTGTCTCAGATAAGATTTGAAACAGGAAGAAGAGTAAAACACTGCAAATCTTTGTACTGAATTATGAATAGAATGAACCTACAAAATCTGTTAGGAAATAAAACTTGTCAAAGTCACGTACTGCAACTGGTGAACATCACACACGCATCAGAAGGTGACAAGTGACAAGTCAAAGTGAAATAGATGATGATGACAAAAGTCTGCAATACAGATATTAGAATATATACATCAATACAATGTACTATGTGTGTGCTTGTGTGTGTGTATGCACAGCCTCTGCAGGTTTGAACATGGATGTAGTTCCAGTCATACTCTTTTTTTGCAGGTCTTCCACTTGTGCACACTCATAAACAATGTTGCAGCATGAGGACTTTCCAGAGCCATAAAATCCAGTCAGTCCAATCCAGTTAGAAACAGCTGTGCAGTGTTTTTCTAATCAGCCTATGAATGGTGGAGCAGAGAAGTGGGAGAGAGGCTGATACTGACATCTGTCTGCTTTCTAACCTTCACTCTGTAGTTTCATGTCAAAATAATATCTATTTTATTGACATTACTTTTTGTTTCCAGTGAGATATGAATAAGTTTGAAGTGACTGTTGTGATATATATAGCAATATTTGACATATAAATCAATTGTACACCTGTTCTGAATGACTAATGCAGTGCCTGTAAAGTATGCAATCCTACAGAAAAGTTCAGATTGGATGTGTTTATAGAAAGAAGAAAAGAGGACAGAACATGAAGGGTTTTTTTTGTTTTTGGTGTGCTACAGTGCGTTAGTGAGGAGTAAAGTAGTACTTTCACTATATTGGCCTCATTATCAGTGCAGGAAGACAATAGAGGTCTGAATGGTAACAGAAATGGTGGGATGTAACGTCATGGTGATCCAGAGCTGTGACATTGGAACTAAAGAGCTGCTGCAGGATAGTCGTGTGATACATACATGCATGGCTTTTTACCTTTTTTTTTGTGAAATACATTTTGTGACATAGACGCAAAGAAATTTGTCAGCGAGGACTCAGAACACAGGTTTTCAACATTTGCACTACTCCCTGCACAACCACAGCACACCTATGGGGCTTTAAGTTTTAATGTGAATAATATAACGATGATGTTATGACTATCCATGTGAAACGTTTCATCTAAGACGATAGAAATATCTATCCATGATTTCACGAAAAGGAAACACCCCATCATGCCATGTGCAAACTCCATCTGAAAGTTGAGGTTGATCTGACAAACATTCAGAGAGATATGAGAGCCACAGACTGACAGATAGACAGATAGAGGTAGTGCTTACTTCATTTGTGAGCCTATTTGTTTCACTTTAATGAAATGCTAATAGACTACCTAGTACTTTGTTTATTACTGCAACTACAATAACTGTATTCAGATTATTACTACATGTTTAGTTTTCCATTGCAAATGCTGTGTTTTTGTTACAATGGTTCAACTGCATGAGATTTATTTTTGTGTACTATGAAACCCTCAAATATAGAATGTTGTAAGGTCCCACATGATGTGAAAAATCAGTTTTTAGTCAAATAACATCAAACTTTCCCGGGAGCTGACCTCCAACACCCCTGACTGTGTCGAGGCATTTCATTCCCTGACATTTACAACTACAGCTATTTATGCCTCCAGAGACCTTCTGGTGTCAAAAGCTTCTGTAAATTATCCCACACATGGCTCGATGAACACGAACAAACGTACCTGGAATAATTCCAAAGTACTTTTAAGTTATTCCGCTGCTGGTGTGCACACACACGGATCCCGGCAATGCGGCCCTGCCCGCACACACAACATCGCCACTGTCGAGAGGAAAAAATCCCAGGGGAAATGCTGATTTACAACAACTTCAGGTGGTTCAGAGGCTTTGCTGAAATCCCACAAAGGGTTTTCTTATTTCCCCCTCTTTGTGCAACACATATAGGAGAAAAAATAACAAAACATTCATGTTGAAGGTTGCACTGAGCTAAATAAAAAAAAAAAAAAAAAAATGTATAGTTGTCTGGGCTAATTTAAAGGTGGTCTAAAATTCTAAAACTAGTAAGGTAGATCTTAAACAAATTATTATAACAGATACATATGTCATTGTTGATATTCAATATCCATCCATCCATCCATCCATTTTCTATCCCGCTTATTCCTTTTCAGGGTCGCAGGGGTCTGCTGGAGCCTATCCCAGCGCATTTTATGGCGAGAGGCAGGGATACACCCCAGATGGTCGCCAGCCAATCGTGGGGCACACACACCATTCACACACCATTCACACACACACTCACACCTATGGGCAATTTAGATTTTGCCAATTAACCTGAGCATGTTTTGTATTGTGGGAGGAAGCCGGAGTACCCGGTGAAAACCCACGCAGACACGGGGAGAACATGCAAACTCCACACAGAAAGGTCCCAGACCCAGGCCCCAAGGCGGTCTTGAACCTGCGACCTTCTTGCTGTGAGGCAACAGTGCTACCCACTGCTCCACCGTGTCGCCCGATATTCAATATATTAGATTATAGATATGAAAAGTGAATTGACACTGGCTTAAAAGCCCATGTTGCAGAGCATATCTGCTGCACAGAAATCCACCAAATTTATTCCTTATATTGGATGTATGAGACAAACAGATTACATTTGCCTGCAGAGTGGCACTCAGCAGAGTGTCCAAGAGGATTAACCAGTTCTTCAAAATAAAAAATCCAACTCAGAAATATTGACTCACCAAAGTCAGCTATAAAACATTTTAAAGGCCCCATGTCGTTTCCTTCTCTGGGGTTTTATTTGACATTTGGATATGCCTAACAAGTTATATTATTGGTTTTAAGCATGGAAAATCAAATATATTGTAATAACTGCTTTCTCAAACTTTGCTTAGGATGTTGTTTTGTGTCTGTCTCATTAAAATTAATGACACTAGTTAAGTGGCTGATTTCAATGGCTGTGACTTCCTGGAAATGTATATGTTTTGCATCAAACAATGAATATTATTGATAGTTTTTTTTCTAATGACAAAAATAAGATGTATTATGGGACCTTTAAGCTTTTGAGGGCAGTGAACTGTGAGCAACAGGCCAGGACAAAGTGAAAGTGTGTCCAAACCGAGTTATTCCAAACAAGGAGGTTTGTAGAGATGTAAAAAGAGCATGCTACAAAAACTAAAAATAAAAAAAGGAAATGTGATTCATATCCAGCTTGAGTAAAGCTGCCTTTGGTTTATTAAAAGGTCAACACAGCAGGTAAGGGATTAGCAGAATCACTGAGCAGAACTGACTGAGCCTCTGAACCTGATGAGGGACGGCTAATCCATTCAACACGACGCGTTAAATATGCATTTCACAAAAATCAGCTTTCGGAGACGCGATGGAGAGTTGAAGGGAAAGCCTCCGCCGTGGACCGCTAACCATGTTTAAATAAGCGAGTGATTGGACGAAAACATGTTCGCCTCGTCAAATGAGACGCTCAATGAAACAAGAATCCATCTCTCTCACTGAGAACCCGAAATCTGTGAGCTGTCCAATCCAATGCGTACATTTTTCAAAATACAAGCACGCACCACAGGAAGGGAACACGCTCGACAATCGCAAACATTTTCCATTACGCCCCTTCTCCCTCAATTATGGCATTCCGGAGAGGCTTCCTCACAGCTCATCATACTGAGCATGGCCCAGCTTCATTGTACATGGCACAGCCTGGAATGGAGCCATCGAGCGTGTTTCTCATTCCGTCCCGCTTAAGAGGAAATCTTTCAGGGCCGCCGCGGCAGCCCGCCACAATACCGCTTCTATCCCGGGGGAATGGGAGGCGGGGGCCAGGGAGGTTGAGGCGCATGTGAACCCATTGCAAAAGTGTTATTGAGGCAAGGAGAGCTAGGGAGGGATAGGGGGGGAAGGACAGACATGACACAGCAAAGGCCGTTGGTGTTTAAGGAGGTGTGTGTGTGTATGTGCGTGTGTGGTTGTGGTTTTCGTATGTCCAAGGGGGCAGGGCATACATATGGCG
This sequence comes from Eupleurogrammus muticus, assembly GCA_036785175.1. NCBI lineage: Eukaryota > Metazoa > Chordata > Actinopteri > Scombriformes > Trichiuridae > Eupleurogrammus > Eupleurogrammus muticus. The sequence goes on along the minus strand of JAYKQN010000005.1, from coordinate 3,537,183 downwards.
GAGGGGAGACAACCTTCAATGAGACACTGACCTGATGATCCCGTCCATGCTCCCAAGGGAGGGGGGGAACGCCGCGTTGCCCTGGCCAAAGACGCATGTGTGAGGGAGGCAATTACATAGAGGCGACCGGTCACAGGTCAATAGAGGCTTCACAGCCACGTGTGGAGGCCGAGGCAAGAGGGGAAGATGACACGCGGTGAGGCTATTTAAATGCTGCCACAAAAAAAATGCTGCTTGATTAGTTTAAATCGGACAAATCTGACAACCAAATATTCATTGTTTTGCAGGATAAGACCATATTTTTCCCATTTGAGCCCTTAATTCTTAATTATGTTCTACTCACCCAAAATGTTTTTTTTTTTTTTTAATTTGGCGTTTTGAAGAAGATTTTGTATTGTTAAGATATGAAATTACTTCCTATGGGTAAGGTACCTCCTAATCTGTGTAATCAGGCCCGAAGCCTATATACGCGCATCATACTCAGTGTCGTCGATCTCCTAATCTGAATTCTTCCATTTCTAGAGATAACCTGAGGTGATGGCAGCGATCTTCCTTGCAAAGCTAGCAGCTAAGCCAGCGAGCAGGCAGGACAAATTAATGACATTTACTAAAATTAATACAAAAAACTGAGCAACCCCGATGTTTTGAAACACGGCACACACCTACAAGTTATTAATTCTACTGTACTATGATTAATAAATGATTAACAACGTATGTTTTGGTCTGCATCACTTTGCCCATAGGAAGGCGTTTCATGATATCTTCAGACCCAAAATCTTCAGCAGATCTCCAAAAGCAACACAACACTCACTGGGTGAGTAGAATATAACTATGTGATCTAGTATTAAGGGCCCAATTTAAAATAAAAATCCTTTAAGGAGCACAGGATGAAAAACGTGTCTGCTTTTCTGTTGAAAAGTAATTATGAGACAAAACCTTGACACTAGAATTGCAAATTATGTTTTGTTTTGTTTTTTTCCTGGGGGTGCAATGAAGGGAGTATTCTTCCTTGTTTGACTAGAATGTGCTAGTGCATTTTTTTTAATCAATCTAATTTGGCCATTCCAAAAACAATGTCTTTTTGCGAGAGAAAGCGCATTTCTAGGCACACAATCTGATTACCTCAACAACGTTAGCACGGGAGCTGGCAGGTAGTCCAACGGCCGGACAGCTAGAGGATGGATTTGTCTCAATTCTTGCGTTTAAAATTCGACCAATTATGAACAGGTCACTAAGAGAAAAAGGGCTCTGCAGCTGGCTGCAGCCGAGCGATCCAATCTGGGAAAAGAAACATCAGCAGAGCACTTTTATCTCGAGGTACACACTTCCGGGCAGATATGGAGGAGGTTAGGTGAACAGCAACAAAAGCCAATTGTGGCAGCCGTAAATACTTACAGATACCTGCTTAACAGGGGTTTCTGTCTCGTTGCCCCACTGGAAATTTGCGTTCTGTGAGAGTGTCAGAGTGCATTCGGTTCCAACTTTCTTCTTCCTCTGCAGTATCTTAACCTGGCTGGTAAACAAGCCGCTTCATTCACATGACAAAAGACGAAATGCATTGTGATCGCAACAGGGATCCAAACATTGACTTTTTTCATGCAAAGCAGCGTGGGGTTCCCAAACAATAAAGTGCTGCAGTGTATTCCAATAAAACGACAAACACTGCCCCCACCCACCCCTCCGGTCCTAAATCGTCGAGGCCCCGGGAGTACAAAACAAGCCTTTCAGAGGACGAGCTCTGCAAAATTGATTATTGCTCTGCCTTTCAAGTGGCACTGCCGCTTTGTGACTTGCACATGACTTGGCAGGAAAAGGACAGCTGGCTCTGCGTTCTGGGCCCTGCTCACATGACTGGTGTCCCACAAAGGAGGCCGGCTGCAGGGCTGCAGGCGGGGCGGGACCCCCGCTCACAGAGCTACACGACGGGAGGATCCTCCACACAGACCGGGCCTTGAGAGCAGCTGAGGGAGGCGGCTGAGTGCATTCACTCATGTACTGTTTTTATATTTATACTATATCAAATCATTCCTCTTTTTTAATTTTACACCATGTATGAAACTTGTTCGATACAATGCAGTATATTTAGTTATTTAGTAGTTAGAGGTGGGACAAAATACCAATATTGCAATATATCTGTGAAACTGATACCTCAGTATAATACAGAATAAATCTATAAATCCTGAGTTTTACATGTTTGGCAAGCCACTCATTGTTGTCAACCAGGCGGCTCCGAGCTCCTCACAGGTGACGTGATATTTCACGTCTCCCCTGCCCCCTTCGAAAGTGACGTGAAGCTTTATCAGGTATCTCCTTGAAAAGACCTAGTGAGGGGTAAAGAATGCCTGTGTCTCCTCCACCTTCCCATGAGTGTCGCGGGCCCCTCGACCCCCAGGGCCCACAAATCAAGCCAGGGTCGACCGCGTGTTTGAACAAGAGAGCAGTGTTCGAATAAAACAACGCAGCCTTCACTTTGACTCCTATACGCCGCCAGCGGGAGGAGAAACGAAAGGAAAATGACCTCTGTTATTACTGCAGTAGAGAAACAAAAGACAACCTGCTTTTTTTTTTTTTTTTGATACCGCTGTTCCCAAGTTATCTCCTTAATTCCTGAAATAATTGCGGTTCTCGTTGCAGAGCAGCGTGTTGCTGCTTAGCCACGGGAGGCGGGAAATGAGTTGGAAGCCAGTCCTTTTAATTATCCTTCAAATGCTTCCTGCACTCAGCAGATGTTGGGCTGCGGGGCAGGAGGCCGAGCAGCAGGGCTCCTGAACGCCACACACAGATCACTGCCCTCCTCCTCAGGCTGGGTGGTACACGCCATCTCATCCTACTGACACTCTGCAACGAGGATGCGTTTACACATCACCATTATCAACAGTTATCTTTTTTCTCGCTGCTTGTTGGAGATTTATTTTTTGTTGAGACAAGTAGAATATAGAGAGGTACTAAGAGGATGCAGACCTCCACCAATAATCCATTAGCTACAAACTATTTTGATAAACGATTAATGGATTTGAGCCATTTTTACAAAAAGAAAAGGTCCAAATCCCAGCTTCTCCAATCGGATTATTTTCTAGTTTCGTTAGTTGTCACTTAATCATAAACCAATGATTTTTTGGGTTGTGAACTGTTGATTTGGACAAAAATAAAGACAATGCATCTTAGGAAATAGCTATCAATGGTTTACACCATTTAGTTCCTCCTCATGGTTTTGTCTTTTTCTCTTTCCCTCTGAAACTTTTTTTTCCAGTTCTCTTCTTACTCATCTCTTCCTACTACTCTCACCTCTCTGACTTGCTATTTTTATCCAAGTCACAAGTATACAGTGGGGAAAATAGGTATTTGAACTGCTATTTTGCTATTTCTCCCACTTAGAAATCATGGAGGGGTCTGAAATTTTCATTGTAGGTGCATGTCCACTGTGAGAGAGATAAACTAAAAAGAAAAATCCAGAAATCACAATGCATGATTTTTTATTGATTTATTTGTGTGATATAGCGGCAAATAAGTATTTGAACACCTGTGTGTTATTTAGAATTCTGACCCTGAAGTACCTGTTAGTCCGCCCATTAGAAGTCCACCTGCACTCCATGTATCATCCTTAATCAGATGCACCTGTTTGAAGTCATTAACTGCTGTCCAACGACACAAGAGAGAAAATTGTACACCTCCACAAGGCTGGAAAGGGCTACGGAGCAATTGCCAAGCAGCTTGGTGAAAAAAGGTCCACTGTTGGAGCAATCATTAGAAAATGGAAGAAGCTTAACATGACGGTCAATCTCAATCGGAGTGGAGCCCCATGCAAGATATCACCTCGTGGGGTCTCAATGATTCTAAGAAAGGTGAGGAATCAGCCCGGAACTACACGACAGGAGTTGGTCAATGACCTGAAAAGAACTGGGACCAACGTTTCCAATGTTACTTAAGGTAATACACTAAGACGTCATGATTTGAAATCATGCATGGCACGAAAGGTTCCCCTGCTTAAATCAGCACATGTCAAGGCCTGTCTTAAGTTTGCATATGACCATTTGGATGATACAGAGGAGTCATGGGAGAAAGTTTTGTGGTCAGATGAGACCAAAATAGAACTTTTTGGTCATAATTCCACTAAGCGTGTTTGGAGGAAGAAGAATGAAGAGTACAATCCGAAGAACACCATCCCTACTGTGAAGCATGGGGGTGGTAGCATCATGCTTTGGGGGTGTTTTTCTGCACATGGAACAGGACGAATGCACTGCATTAAAGAGAGGATGACTGGGGCCGTGTATTGTGAGATTTTGGGGAACAACCTCCTTCCCTCAGTCAGAGCATTGAAGATGGGTCGTGGCTGGGTCTTCCAACACGACAACGACCCAAAGCACACAGCCAGGAAAACCAAGGACTGGCTCCGTAAGAAGCATATCAAGGTTCTAGCATGGCCCTGCCAGTCTCCAGACCTGAACCCAATCGAAAATCTTTGGAGCGAGCTCAAACTCTGTGTTTCTCTGACTGATCTAGAGAAGATCTGTGTGGAGGAGTGGGCCAGGATTCCTCCTGCAGTATGTGCAAACCTGGTGAAAAACTACAGGAAACGTTTGACCTCTGTAATAGCAAACAAAGACTACTGTACCAAATATTAACATTCATTTTCTCAGGTGTTCAAATACTTATTTGCCACTATATCACACAAATAAATCATTAAAAAATCATGCATTGTGATTTCTGGATTTTTATTTTTAGTTTATCTCTCTCACAGTGGACATGCACCTACGATGAAAATTTCAGACCCCTCCATGATTTCTAAGTGGGAGAAATAGCAAAATAGCAGGATGTTCAAATACTGTATATATATCAATTCTAAAAAAACAACAATCTCTATGTTTTTTTCCTGATAACTCCTTCCAGGAGAAAACTCCTGAATCTATGAATTGAGCCATATTATCATTAAATATATGTGTGATATATGTGATAATATATCACCATTGATCTATATAAAAAACACACATTTCCATATGGCCGAGCCCATATTAAATGAACAGAAACAACACCTGTTACAGACACAGAGGAACTGTACAGGGGATTGATTGCATGGGTAAAACTACGGTGCAGTAAATCAAATATGTAAATGTCTAGAGGCTGTGGAGTCCAAGAGACGGACCTTTCCCACAATTCCCATTGCATCTTTTTTTTCCATTTAAGGAGCCTCTAGAATCCAATATGTCAAACACATTATACACTATAGAAACCGCTGGGCACTTCATGCTCAAATTTGACGAGTCGCCATGACCTCGACACTAGCAGCAGAGTACAAAATAACCCCATCATAATCTTACCAGCACCTGTTCTCCCTAAACAGTGTCTTTAATTTCCTTGTGTTGCAGGATGATCCACCCTCTCAACATTAGCAACTTAGCAATGACGCGATCAATGACACGATTGTTCAAGAACTCCTTCATATTTTGGGTGAACATGAACTGAAACTACTGTAGTTTTTGATTCTCACTCATAGTAGAACTTAATTCAAGAAGCTGCCAGATTTAATCACATCCTTCCAGACAAAAACCCACCTAAAACTCACAATAAACAGACCTTAATACAGTATGTAGCTGAAAACCAGCTGATCTGGCAGCGGCTGTCATACCTCTCACACTAACAAATATGTCATAAAACACAGAGTAACAGCCAGGAGCATGGAGAAAGGCAGCACCACAGCTATAACTATTAACACAAGTTGATGGAAAAGTCAGTAATGACCCAGACTGAACCTTAAGGACTACAGTACTGTAGACACATCTTTTGTGGTGAAGGTTGTGAACTTACAAATCACATGTGTACATCAATACACATGGACAATGATATAACACAACACAACAATATAAGGAATAAACAGATGACAACAATAAAGTTTTGCTGTAAAAACAGCAAGCTTTTCTTGTCCTTATTGTATGTAATTATTTTGCTTCATTGATTCTTGGTGCTTTGGAAACATTGTCGTAACAATATGTGCCAAGAAAGCTAATTTGAATTGCATTGGGCAAGCCGTTAACATATTCTAAACAGATCGTCCGGGCATAACGAGACTTTAAAATGTGACACTCGTTACAGCACGTGGCCTATTTCCTCTGCTATTATCGCCGCATATCATTTATTTATCTGTGGATTTGATTCGAGGACAGTCGTATAACAGCCAGTTTATGATGAGATTGAACAGATGGCCGAAGGCAACTGAGGCACTTATTTCTGTACTGTTTTATAATTAGAATGAGAAGTGAGCAGAATGTGGGTTACTGAATAATACACTCACATTATGATATGGACATTTTCTGTGCACTGCATGTATACAGAGTATTAAGCACTTCCTGCACTGACAGCTTGGATTCATCTATCCTGAAGATCAATTCTTATTCTCTGAGCGAAGGGGCATTAGATAAGGAAAAACGGATTGATTCAGACTCCTGTGAAAGGAGTAGGGTGCTTTGACGGAGCCGCTGCAGGCTCACGGTGACAAATTGAGACACTTGTTATATCCACCCTGCTGTGAATACATGACACTGTTGTCGCTGACAATCTGAGCCACCGGCCTTAGATTAATCTGAGAACAAACATCACCTCGGAGTGCAGCGACTCCCACTGTAGAAGAGGGAGGAGGAGGGGGAAAATGCAGCCACTCCAACATGTGTACACTTGCTCTTTGCTGCAAGGCAAAAGCCAACGGGCTGGCATTGGGATCAGGTGCTGCAATTGCTCTATAAACAGGTAGTGCTGTAAAATCATTAATCCTATTCAGGGTTTTTTTTTCTTTTAAACAATTCATTTGCATATGCTAAATGCTAGTCTCTCACTGTTTCCAGAGGTTGAAGCAGAACGACAAAGTTGCCACTTGTATTTGACACCTGCTTCGTTGAAGTTTGTGTGTTTTATGTGTGTGTGTGTGTGTGTGTGTGTGTGTGTGTGTGTGTGTGTGTGTGTGTGCAGGTGCAGAGTCATTCAGCCAAGCAGCAGTCACTCCCGGAGCAGTGGGGAAGTTAGGCAGCAGTATGTAGGTAAATCAGTCTATTACTAACACTCGGGCTGCCTGGAGCGAGTCTCCTGGAACGCTGCTGACAACACACACACACACACACACACACACACACACACACACACAAACACAAACACACAGCCTGCCTGCTGGAGCATTCATCCATAGCTACACACACAACATATTCACAGAGTCACAGTGCTTTCACATATAAGCACATCAATATGTAGAGAAGGCATAAGGCACACAAAGGCATTCAAAGGAAACAAAAAAGACATGGAAGAGTAGTGGTGAAGTGATTAGAGAGTGGCAGTCAATGCAAATGCTATACTTTTACTACTACTTTTAATAGTGCAAGTTATAATATCAAATAATTTAATTATATACACTATAGACTGTAGGCCTACATAACGTAAAATGGTACAGTTCCAACCACAGATATCTTGGCGCATTCAAGCGCACCTCATAAACTCAGAAACCTGAACTCGAGTGTAAGTGAGGTTGATTAAACTGAAAAGTTTCTATTTTTTTAATATATTTTCCTTTGTGGAAATAAATGACTAGTTACTTTGTGACTTCCACTGCAGCATTTTTAATAATCACATACCAAAGTGACTCCAAAAGCGCTGATTCTCATCTTTTTCATCACAGACACTCTCGCACAACCCATGATTCCACCATTGGAAATGTAATAGTCAGGATCCCTAAATTCACAAATAACACCACAGACCACAGCTAATAAGATGTGCTTTTAGATGTTGTGTTACAGAAAGTAGTATATATTGTCCATGAAAACATTTAGCATCTAAGATGTGACATCACATATCATATGCAAACATAAATTAATTCATATTACTTAAACATAACTTTAGTCATGAATTACTAATCATTATGTTGCTGATCATATTCAATTCAAGGAACTGATTATATTCAATTCAAGGAACTGACAAACACATTACAGTGTTCTCATATAATGAATTAACATTGATTTTGACATTCTGTCACTGTTACCTAAGGATAGAATTATAGTGAACAGATTTTATTGTGAACCCCCTGAAGATCACTTGGGTGTCCCTAGACTCCACTTTCAGAGCTATTGGTCTGGGGATTAAATGTCTTGAGAATGAAAACCATCAGGCATCCTGAAAGTTTCAGCAATTCTTATGCAGCGCGTTTGAGTGATTTCGTGGAATTTGTGGCATTCGCCCGTTTTCGCGCGCCTAAAATTGCTGGAATGGCGAATGACAAAGTGGAGTAGTTTCGCTCCAACAGCTGACTCAAGGTCTCCATGCAAGTCACTGGGCAGGTGAACCCTGGTTGCATCCGCAACAACACCCATGTCACACTGAAGCATCTCACGTCATGTCAAACAATTCCTTTTTTTTACTTTACGTCATCAGCAGCTGTATTGAAGTAGAAGAATACAGTGGCTTGCGAAACTATTTGGCTCCCTTGAACTTTGTGATCTTTTGCCACATTTCAGGCTTCAAACTTCAGGCTTCAGATATAAAACTGTAATTTCTTGTGAAGAATCAACAACAAGTGGGACACAATCATGAACCGGAACACACTTTATTCGATATTTTAAACTTTTTTAACAAATAAAAAACGAAAAATTGGGCGTGCAAAATCATTCAGCCCCATTGAGTTAATACTTTGTAGCGCCACCTTTTGCTGCGATTACAGCTGCAAGTTGCTTGGGGTATGTCTCTATCAGTTTTGCACATCGAGAAACTGATATTTTTGCCCATTCCTCCTTGCAAAACAGCTCGAGCTCAGTGAGGTTGGATGGAGAGCATTTGTAAACAGACTTTGACTTGGCCATTCTAACACCTTGATATGTTTTTTGGTGAACCATGCCATTGTAGCTTTTGCTTTATGTTTTGGATCATTGTCTTGTTGGAAGACAAATCTCCGTCCCAGTCTGAGGTCTTTTGCGGACTCCATCAGGTTTTCTTCCAGAATGGTCCTGTATTTGGCTCCATCCATCTGCCCATCAATTTTAACCATCTTCCCTGTCCCTGCTGAAGAAAAGCAGGCCCAAACCATGATGCTGCCACCACCATGTTTGACAGTGGGGACGGTGTGTTGAGGGTGATGAGCTGTGCTGCTTTTACGCCAAACATAACGTCTTGCATTGTTGCCAAAAATTTGGATTTTGGTCTGATCTGACCCTCTGGTCAGATCAGACACCTTCTTCCACATGTTTGGTGTGTCTCCCAGGTGGCTTGTGGCAAACTTTAAACAACACTTTTTATGGATATCTTTAAGAAATGGCCTCCTTCTTGCCACTCTTCCATAAAGGCCAGATTTGTGCAGTATACAACTGATTGTTGTCCTATGGACAGATTCTCCCACCTCAGCTGTAGATCTCTGCAGTTCATCCAGAGTGATCATGGGCCTCTTGGCTGCATCTCTGATCAGTCTTCTCCTTGTATAAGCTGAAAGTTTAGGGGGACGGCCAGATCTTGGTAGATTTACAGTGGTCTGATACTAATCCATTTCAAAATGATTTCTTGCACGGTGCTCCTTGGGATGTTTAAAGCTTGGGAAATCTTTTTGTATCCAAATCCAGCTTTAAACTTCTCCACAACAGTATCTCGGACCTGCCTGGTGTGTTCCATGTTCTTTATGATGCTCTCTGCACTTTAAACAGACCTCTGAGACTATCACAGTGCAGGTGCATTTATACAGAGACTTGATCACACACAGGTGGATTCCATTTATCATCGTTAGTCATTTAGGTCAACATTGAATCATTCAGAGATCCTCACTGAACTTCTGGACAGAGTTTATTGCACTGAAATTGAAAATTTGTTTTTTTATTTGTTAAAAAAGTTTAAAATATCCAATAAAGTGTGTTCCACTTCATGATTGTGTCCCACTTGTTGTTCATTCTTCACAAGAAATTACAGTTTTATATCTTTATGTTTGAAGCCTGAAATGTGGCAAAAGGTCACAAAGTTCAAGGGGGCCAAATAGTTTCGCAAGCCACTGTATGTGTTAATTTCTTTTTGATAATAAAAAGGTCCATGTTTTCTAAGTACTTGCCATGGTTCAAAATGCTTAAAAGATAGAGGAATGCAAGCAGCCATATTCAGAACCTGTGCCTTAGGATGAGCAGACAGGACGTCAAGTTGTAATGTCACGATTATACAGTAACCGACCACCTTCCATTCACAGCCATTCATATCAAGCAATCAGAAGAGAAGCACTTTAATAAAACAAATAAATAAAACTCAGGAAAACTCTGCAACATGGATCCTACAATATTTCCATTGTTTGACACTTTTGGCTCCTGGGAAAGATTTCTTTGAATGAAAGTTGCCCCACGAATGAAGTGTAACATGGAAGCTGTTCAGGACTGTCATTCATGACACTGATCAAATCACTTAAACATGCATTCTTCAGTTTGGCATTTACCAAGCCGGAACAAGCAATTTACTCAAATTTTGAGCAGTAAAGTTTTACTAAGAGGACATCAAAAAAAAAATACCATATTGATGTAAAACTGGAAAATGGATTCTGGCCGCTGTCTCCTTCTTTGCCTTGAATGTAACCTAACCCTAAAAATGTGTAAAGGTTTTACCTGATGGACACTTTTTTAGGAGTTTGTTGACTCAAACACATACTAGCAAACAAAAGAGGGATTTAGGATACCAACAGAAAAATGAGGCCCAATAACTTCACTATAGAAAGAAATAAAGGAATATAAAAAGCAGCATGCTGAACAAATTTATGCTTGTATAAACAGGTTCTTCTTCAGACACACATACTCCAAATGCGTCCCTTTATTGAAAACTGAATAATTACCGTATGAGATAAAAAAATGCTTGCCCAACTGCAATCCTCACAGGAAAAAAAAATCAAACACAAAAAGGAAACTGCTAAAACAGCAACTCTGTTAGCTTTTTCGCCAGCACGAAGTCCGGAGCAAAGCACACACAAAGTTGTAATTACACTGAGTGGGGAGCAATTAGATAGATCAGGGGTAGCCCATTTAAATCACACTTTGGGCCATTCATTACGCTCGGAGCTATAAACAGAGGCTCTGTCGGATGTCCTGGAAACCATCCGCAAAGCCGGCTAAACTGTGTGTGCTCATCAGGTCCTCCTCTGACCCGCTTCTCCCTGGCGCCTGTAATCAAATGAGATACCGGGCAAGACTCCTGCAACGCGATCCGCGGTGTGCAACCGGAGCGGCGGCTGCAAGCTCAACAATATATTACCATAACCATAATGGGTACCCAGAGCAATCATCATGATTAGCCAAGGTCGCTCCTGCAGCTCCGCAGGCAGGTTCCCCGAAGCCGGGAGCGGCGTTATCTCCTCCCACCGCTGGGTATTACGTCAGCATGGCGTCGATCAAGTGCCTCGTTATGTTGCTAAATGAATGAAGCTGTTGATCAAGTAACTTGTGAATAGATGAAAATGACACATGATTCGCTTTACCCAAGCTACCTCTATTTTCCAGGGTCCAGGCAGCGAGTGCAGCTCCCTTCAGCCTTAATGCTGAATGACAGATAGGGAAAGCCGAGCAACCCTGAAGAGTCAATTTGGAGCTGGAGTGGCATTTCAAACCCTGCTGCTAAAATGTTAGCGAGAGAGAGGGAGAGTGCGAGAGAGAGCCTTCAAACACGCCAAACCCGGCTCTGGGAGGTCTTGCCTCAGAAAAAAGCAAAGCGGCTTTCCCTGAGATGGTGTTCAACGGCTGAAAAAAGATGATACACCTAACAGAACTGTTGTTGAATGAGACCGCCGTTGCCGCAGCTTTTTTGCAGACTGGTTACAATGATTTGAGGAGTGTGTGCACATCTATTCATTCATCCCTATGCTTTTTTGAATCTGATGATATAGCTATATATATATATTATATTTATATATATATATATATATATATATATATATATATATATATATATATATATATATATTAGGGATGCACCGATGTGAAAATTTCGGCCGATATCGATATCCGATATAAATATCGGCAGTCACTGCCGATACCGATATTTGCCGATATCGATATATGTAGAGAATAAGTTTTCTGTAGTGTCACAAATTTAGTACAGACCAGAAAAAACACTGTACATTAGAAAAGCACAAAAGTGCTCTTTATTTAAAGGAAGGCTCACTGTAAAACTGTCATGTGGTTAGAGGAAGTACGGCGGAGCGGACCCGATGGAGCTCCGCGAAGGCGGCGACGGCCGCGGCGGAGGCCGGCGATGAGAAGGCGGCAGGACGGCGTCCGACACCCCGGAGCAACGTTCCGCGCATTTTTTTGTCTTTTCGGGCGATGCGATGTGACGGAGGAGCCCGCTAGGAGAAACCGCTACAGTTAGTTGGGTCACTGTCTGCGTGTCTCTCGGCGAAGCGCTAAGCTAAGCTAGCTGGTCCTAGCGGGCTCCTCCGTCACATCGCATCGCCCGAAAAGACAGCGGCCACCTCCGCCGACGAGAAGGCGGCAGGACGGCGTCCGACTCCCCGGAGCAACGTTCCGCTCATTTTTTTTGTCTTTTCGGGCGATGCGATGTGACGGAGGAGCCGCTAGGACCAGCTAGCTTAGCTTAGCTTAGCGCGTCGCCGAGACACACGCAGACTGTGACCCAACTAACTGTAGCGGTTTAACTCTGCACATTGTTGACATATCGGCCAGAATTTTTTTGATATCGGACCGATACCGATAAGTTAAAAAACGTGACATATCGGCCGATATATATCGGTTGGCCGATATATCGTGCATCACTAATATATATATATATATATATATATATATATATATACATATATATATGTATATATACATATATATATATGTATATATACATATATATATATGTATATATACATATATATATATATATTGTGTGTATGTAGATATATATGATGCATAATATGCAGGGATCACACAATTTTAGGTTTTCCGCATAATTTAATATACTCCGCAGGTTAGAGGTGAAAAGTAAATGTGAGTGCAATGGAATCCGTCTAGACGACAGTCAGTTTATGTGAGAAATGCAAAAAAAAACACATCATGGCCTGTCAACACTGGTCACATGCAGACATGTAGTAGAACACAACAATACTAAACCACCTGTCCGGTACCAAAATATACGAAGAAGCTCATGGCTGCAGTTAGTACATGTACAAAAATGTTTGCATATTTTCGCATAATCCCACATAATCTTGCAAGTTCCCATATATTTAGTATATATGAAAGCTTTGATATACTTTGAATTTGATACTCTATATTCGTAGATACGAACAACTGCTTACTCAAAACATGCTGCATATATGCACAATTCAAACTTCATTGATTGACCAAATGGCGAAATTTATTCATGACAATTAGAAAATAAATACATAAATAAATAAAAAGATAGGAAATAAGAAGAGAGGAAAAAAACTAAAAAGACTAACATAGTAGTCTTAGTATTATAAGTAGTACTACTATAAACGGACATGTACAGAATACCACACACACATCTATCATTTACAGCAAGTGCATAGATCTACAGTAATGATAATAATACACACATGATGTGAAGCAAGGTGCCAACCACCCCACCACTAAATATAGAAATAAAAATATATAGATAATACTGCACTTAGTCAAGACAAGTTAAGAATTTCACACATTTCAATAGACAGTATAATTAAAACATACAGTTTTGTTTATCCTAAAACCACAATACGCTACGGATAATATCCATGAAAATAGCCGACTTTATGTACTACGTATCTGAAATGAATATGATTTCAGATGATTACATTTTCCACTATTCAAATCACTTCATGGAGAGAGCTGATTGTCCAAATTTAGATCTCGAATTCACCATGCTGCTACTTCCTCATGTTCTCATGTGATTCTTGTGTTTATTTATTCATGGCTCTTGCATTTGAACTTGTACAGCAGCCGTGCATGATAATGTACCTGTGTGCTGCCTTACTGCATTCATTGTAGGGCCTAAATGATTCATGATTCACTGCAAGTCCATCCACAGGAATACATAAATAAATAAATAAATACATAAATAACCACAGCTTCAGTATATTTTTTCGATTACTGGTAATCGTTTCATCCTCTTAAGTGTAACACTGCAAACTATCTTTAGATTTTGATATGATGATGATACCTTAAAGACATTGTATATTATTTGTGGTTTTATTTGCAGTTGTGATATCCCTCACCATGTATTTAGTTTTAAGGAAATCTCCCCTCTCGAGCTTCTCTCTGGAGCTCTAGAAAGAACACGTTCTTGTGTGACTGTCTCATTAATATTCATGAGCCGCTCCTCTGATTGGCTGATTTGAATGACTGAGAAAGGTAAGGTCAGGTAATTCAGATTCATCCCCAGGGTGAAATTCTGTTGTAATATGCTGCTAATGGAGCAACATTGAAAAATACAGTATGAAGCATAAAATCAATAGATACAGTCCACCAGCTTCCCTTAAAATAGAAACATAGATACCGAAAAATGTTTTAAAAAGCCATGTGGTGTAACCCTAAAAATTTAGATAGTTTAACTCTCCTAAAAAGTTTTTAAAAAATATAATATATTTAAAATGTATCATTCTTTTTCACTTACACCATTTACTATTACTACTAAATCATGATTTTGTAATACATATAGACCTAATGGATGCTTCTCAAAACTATTTTTAAAAGGTTTTAGATTTCCTCATCTTGTCAAACATGATTTGTCACTGACCCTTAAACAACAACAAGACAAAAGCTACACAGTACTGTTCAAATTTCTACCTTTGCAATTAAAGACCTGTGGTAACACTGGTTGCGACATCACATCTTGAAAGACGTCCTGACAGCTAGTTTTAAGTCACTTTCTGATCGCTGTGTGCATTCCTCTGTAGATTGAGTTCTGAAACATTGGACAGTGTTTATCCAACAGCGAGACCTTCTTATAATCAAACTGATATTAAAATCTACCACACGTGGCCTTCAACTGTGGAGCAGATACTTTCCAGTTGAACATACATGTTTGCAAATCTCCTTTGATCGTCACTGCTCACACACACATATGTATGTGTCCGTGTGTACAATGGCCGGGCCGTCATTGGCTGCCAGCCCATGCTGAACCAATGCTGCTGGTGAATGTGCCGCGCTGAGCTGTAACCCAAAGCTTGACACTGATGTTCACCCCGCGCAGCCCGGGCAACACAGGAAATCTCCCGCCCACGCCCACATCTAACACCCCCCCACCCTCCACCGCTCTGCTGCCACTCTCCCCGGAGGCCCTTGCTGCAGTAGCTCGCGCTAGACTGTGACTGCTCCGAATCCCAATGGAGCATGTTCACCCCCATGGCATCTGTAAACACAAACACTTGCAGACATGTTCATGCGTGTATGCACCAAAATGTCAACACAAACTCACCATAACTGCTTCACATGGGTAAAAAAAAAAATGCTGTGTCTCTGCATGTATGTGTGTATGTGTGTGTGTGTGTGTGTAATCCTGCTGCAGCCCACACAAAGGGCACAATGCACACACACACTTTGCTCAGCTGAAAAACGTGACGCAGAGCAAGAAGGGGAAAAAAAAAACTCTACTAAACAACAACAAACGGGGAAGAAAACACGGTGGCAGCAAGGTCAGACATGCATTTGTCACCTAGATTAAACAAGTCAAACTGGGCAGCGGTTGGGAAGGGTTGGTTAAGAAAATATCCTAGCCAGTTTATCTCTGCCACCACCATCAACACTCATTCTGTCAGCTTCGGAGTCAAATTATTTATAAGGCAGGGAGACAAACTATTGACCTTGCCTCTTTTCTTTTATAGCATCAGCTGTCACTGACAAGGACACTCGGGGGGGGATTTTAGATGGGAGGGCTGGGGGGTGAGGCGGCAAGGGAGAAAGTGGCGAAAGAAGGAGTGACAAGGACAGAGACAAAGAATGAAGCGCCCTGTTAGGGTTCTGAGAGTGGAATCTCCTTTCAGCAGCTGATAGTTTTGGGTGATGTGGCCTCACTTTTTTGTGAATAATTGAGGATTTCAAACAGTTTTACTGAGGAATCAATGTTTTGTTGGTGGAAGAAATACAAATGTGACAAGGTCTTCGATGCCAACGTCTAGCACTTTGCAGTTCCTCATACTGTACATTGTGTTGAGGACCTATTTTACAAACCAAGACTTTACCCAAAGTAGTCACTTGCGCATTCAGAGTGGCCAAATGCTTGGCAACGTGTTGAACTGATCGGGTAAAAGGTTCCCCAGATATGTGAAGACATGCACGTCACACGGGTAAAAGGTTCCCCAGATATGTGAAGACATGCACGTCACACAAATGCAAACATACATGCAGAGATTTTAGTTGCATGATGCTGCTACAGAGCCACTTACCGAAAGCACCCAATCACCGAAATCTATACAAATGTGGTTCCAATAAAGACAAAACTAACTGCAACACAACTGTATGAAATATTTAAATACCGGTGTACTTTTTTCTGATTTTGTCTAGTGTTGTTCTGCACCGAATTGGGTGACATTTGGTCAAACTTTTTAGGAGTGACGCAAACACTGATTACAACAAAATTTGAAATGGGGTATATATATATATATATATATATATATATATATATATATATATATATATTTCAAATTTTGTTGTATATATATTTTGTTGTATATATATTTTGTTTTTGATTTAGAGCCACCATCTGGCCAAATAGCACCTAAACTAACACTGAATTTGCTTGGGTCCCTAACAATACACCCACCAAGTGTAAACTCGATAGAATGAACAGCTGTCGACATATGAGACACAAATACAGGCGAACTGTGTTTCTGTGCAGATGGATATTGTAAATGTAAAATGATGCATGCAGATTACATTTCTTGATTGCTGACACAAAAAAATTGCACCATTTTGTGCAACATTCCACCTCCCCATATACAGCAGGTACAGAAAGCTGCAGCCCGAGAAATGAAAAATGGGGCTGGAAAAAGTGGATCAGCCATACACAGCAGTGATCAATTAGGATCAGCTGCTGCTTATGAAGCGAACAAAGGATTTTATGAATGATATACGTATAAAACATATCCTGGGTCATTATTTTAGTTTCCAAATGTGCTGAGGTGGCGAAGCCGCCGTGCTTTTAGCATCCGGCATTCCTGGGCCTACCAAAACACTGAAATGACGGCAAACGATACATAGTTTACGTGTGAATGCTCCCTTTTTTGTTTCCTTTGATTTTGGTGTACGGGGATGTGGAGAACTCATTTCACTGCCAATAATTGCACATTATTCCCACCAATCTACAGGTGGTTGTAATGCACCCAAAAAAAATCCAGGATTCCAACTTTGCAAAATCCAGTTTGCAAATAAAATGTGAACTGAGGAAGGAAATGCATTCAACACATTTGTTGGACCTGGAGGTTACACGATAATACTCCACAGAGGCCTTAAAGTAAGGTCAGGCCATCAGTGCTGGGTGGAGCACAGACCTGAAAAGGCTATTGAATGTGGTCAAAGTTTGGCTGCAGTCCTCCCTGCACGGATGTGATATTAAAACAGGGCTTCTGGAATAAATCCACAATGGTTCCTGCTAAATATTTCTTACTGAGTGAGGGTAAATGCCTTGTAGGTATTACAATGACTCACACAGCATCTCTTTACTCAGTCAATGGGGCGGAAAGAAGCCAGTCACCAGTTCAACCACTAAAGCCACGAACCCACATGAGCAGCATGGGTCTGGAAACCGATCCCAAACCCCCCTCTACCAGATGAGCCCTCTCTCCCTTCCAAAACAACACTGCTCCAGACCGTGGGAAACAAAAGCATCGATAGCAGTAGTGACGACTGAAAATGCGCAGTCGGCAGAGGTGGGATAACGGGACCGGGCGATTATCGTGAGATATTCTGATGAAAACGTGCACTAAAGCCATAGCTGAACATAGAAGCAAAGCCTGAAATCAGGCCGAAACATGAAAGGAGGTGGAGGGTGAACAATGATCAGTCCGTGACGGCAGACTAAACAAACGTCACCGCAGCCCCTTGCTGTAAACACTGCACAGGCGATGCAAGCAGAGAGAAGAATACTTCCATCTGATGGATTGGTGAAGCTATAAAAAAAAAAAAAAAAAACAGGGAGAACTGGCTTCATTGAAGAATTGGAACAGGTTAATAGTAAATTACCTTGTCCAGTCCTGGGTTACAAGATGATTTAACCAAGAGAGAGGAAAAAAAGAAAAAAAAAAGCACATGAATTGGAAACGGGTGCCACTTGGGCCTGTTTGATGAGGTGCAAAAAGCACAAAAAAAAGTTTCCAAAGTGTGTTTCCAAAGCGTAAAGCCGCAAATTCAAGTGTCCCTGGTAACAAAATATATGGGGAAAATACTATTCTTAAAGAGGAACTTAATATTTTTCATTATGACCCATTTAAGACCAACCACTATGACATTTGCATCTACTGTAAAATATCATCAAATATGTATAGTACATATAGGCTTGAATTTACACATGTATACACTACCGTTTACAAGTTTAGGGTCACCCAGATAATTTTGTGTTCCACATGAAAGGTCACACTTTTATTTATCAAATTAGTGGCAAAATGAATGGAAAATATAGTCAAGACATTGAAAAACATTAAAAACTTTTATTTGAATAATAATTTTCTCTGAAACTTCGCTTTCATCAGAACGCTCCATCCAACCAGCTAAACTGTTTTCAGCTTATATAACTGCACAAGGGTTTCCTAATCATCCATTAGCTTCTAATGCAATATATATATATATTATTTTACATTCTCGTTAGTTTCGATGTTACATGGCCCATCAAGCTCAACCTGCCCCACCCTGTCATGCAAATAATGTATTTTTTAACACTTTTAATGCAAAGAAAACAATATTTGAAATGGAAAGCTTGTGTGCAGGTCAGTACTTAACCACAGAGAGAACTGCGGCTTTCAGAATAAAATGTTCCATCCCATGTTTTTTGTAAATGGAAAGTATTATATATGAAGTCAAATGTGTTTTTTTGAGGATTAAAATATCTTTTGTGTCGTGGATTTAAGTTGCTCTGATTTTTTTAAATTGCAAAGTGGAAATGACACGCGTGTTGCAGAATGACAGCAAGAGGTTAATAATATTTTTTTTAACACCTCAAGAGAACATATTGTATTTTGCAGTGAACTAACGAGATCAGTTCACCGCAAAATACATCAGTTACGCTAATGAGTCACTTATTGATGCACCGAGAACTTTTCTCGATAAAAAAAGGCACGCGTGTCGCTCTCCACAGATCATCGGCTCAGTAAGTACCAACCTATCAGTCCTGTAATGACGCTGCCATTGACTTGCTCTCCACACATTTAATGCGACGCAGGCCGCCGCCGCTGGGGCCCCCGTGTTGAGGAGAAGTGTACCTGCTACATCTCTCTGCTGCATGTTAATGACTGCTTGTTGTAAAGCAAATTGCCCTCCGGGGATAATAAAGATTTACACCAGCCTGTTGTGTGTCATTGTGGCGCTCCCTCCCTCGCATCACACGTATCTGAGGTGGCGATTACAGTAACAGTTCAGCAGCAGCTCCACAAAATGCCCCTAAACTATGCTTCGGGGTCATTACTTAAATACGTCACACACAGGCTTTTGTGTTTTCATTTGCTCTGTTCCAGATGTGCACCTCCTGACATTTCCAGTTTCTGACTTGGACTCAATCTTTTCAGGCATAATTTGTTGATCTGCATCTCTAATCTTCAGTACATTATATTTGTCTCCTTCTTATCTGTATCCTGTTCTCTGCTGATGTGATGACAAAATTTCACCACAAGGATCATTAAAGTGTCAAATCTGATGGACTTCTGTTTTTTGTTTTTTTCATTACGTGCCACATGTGATAAGTACTTTTAACAAGATAAGGGTTGGGTTGGACTGGGCCCACTCTAGGCTTCCACACCACGCTTGTGCACGTTGATATATTGGATCAGGATCGGATTCCAAACTATTTGTGATGTCAAAAATCATGCTCCTCACCCGAAAATCTGATTTCAAACGACCTCAGAGAAACTTTCAGCAGATTAATGTCAAAAACAAGCCTCTTGTGTCAAACTCTGCACATCTTCATCCTGCACAGTGAAGAGCCAACATCCCACTGTAGGAAGAGGAGGGGAAACTGGAGGGTGTTTTTAACATATTTTCAGATCTAACAGACACTGATTAGGACATTTGCTGAGTGTCTTTATGCTTAGAATAGAATAGAAAAATAAAGTTGAAGAAGATAAAAAAGACTTACAATTTTTTTTTTTTAAAAAATAAAAAAACACACAACACAATGTACAAATTCGCAGAATTTGTTAATCCGCATACACAGTATGCATTATCGACAGAATGGAGAAAGAAATGCTAATAAATAGTAAGAACAAAAAGTATGCATAAGCAAAGCATATATACATACATACATGGACGTACATACCTACATACATACACATACACACATATTTGCATATATATATATATATGGACATACATATCCACGCACATACCCACATGTATACATACATAGCTAATGCACACTTAAGGTGCAGGGTGAGTGTGAAGAGGAAAAAAGTGACCAGTGTAAAAGTGACAGTGGCTACAGTGAGGTTTATGTTTATGTTATGTTATAGAGTCTTATTGCTGTCGGGATGAATGATCTGCGAAAGCGCTCCTTCTTGCAGCGAGGGTGTTTGAGTCTCTGGCTGAAGGAGCTGCTAAGCGCACCCACTACCCCATGCAGAGGGTGATGGGGGTTGTCCATGATGGATGTCAGCTTTGCCAACATCCTCCTCTCTTGCACACGTTCTTCAATAACTTTGTGGGTTTTCTTATATATTTCTTATAAACACATTTGCACCTTTGAGACAACTTTTATAGTGCCTATGTGTGTTTAAACTACACATTCTACACAATAAAAAAAGATCTAAATCAATCAATCAATACTGTAGTCTAACAATACTCATTTACATGTAAAGGTCCTGAATTCAAAATGTTACTCAAAGTGGCAGTGCACATTTTGGAATATCACCGTTAATTATAGAAAGACAAAAGATCTTTTTGGCCACAAAGATGTGGCTTCATCTGGCTAAAGAAGGAAATCAGCACCTACTGTTAAATATAAAGGTGAAAGCATCATGCTGTGGGGCTCCTTTTCAGCAAACGGGCCTGGTAACTTGGTTAACGTGGAAGGAATCATGAGAAAAGAGCAATACATCAAGATTCTTGAAGAAAACCTCAAACAGGAAGCAGAGAACCTCTACCTGGGGGAATATTGGACCTATCAGCAGGACAATGATCTGAAGCATACAGCCAAGGGGCTGAAGAAATGGTTCCAGGACAATGATATCTACGTTATGAAGTGGCCAAGTCAGAGTCCTGATTTAAACCCTATCAAAAACCTATGGATGGAGCTCAATAATTGGGTGACAGCACTGGAAACCCTCAAGGACCTGGAAACATTTGCAGAGGAGGAATGGTCTCGAAACATTTGCAAAGGAGGAATGGTCCAGATTTCCTACCGATACTTGCAAGAAGCTTGTGAGTAAATATAAAAATCATTTGGAGGCTGTAAAAAAAAATAAGGGTATGCAAATGATTATTGAGACAGGGTATGAACAGTGTGATTTTTTTGTTTTCACTCTGTTAAAGATGTTTGTTTATACATTTTATCAAAACACAAATCAGCTATGGCTTTAGACTTTCTTTTGTCAACTGAGGTCAAATACTAATTTGCAAGTGAAAAAATTAAGACATCCCTTGTATTTGACAGGGGTATGAATAATTTAATACTTAAGTATATATATATATATATATATATATATATATATATATATATATATATACCAGACCAGATCATCCAGACCAGATCATCCGCAAAAAAGCACAGATCCAATCCTGTTCTGAACAGAATCAGTGACAAAGAGCAGCCCTGGTGGAGTCTAATCCCCAATTAAAAATTAAAACAGGTATGACTTATTGCAGGCAATGCAGACCAAGCTATGGCGTACAGGGACAGGATGGCTGGATTCCCTGTCAACAAAACAACAACAACAAAGGTCATCAGTAACAATAAGAGAACCAGACAATCTCCGCACAGAGTTGAGTGAGGCTAACACCCAGTTGGACTACCACAAAAACCTGTGCATCGAGAAAGACCATGAGATCAAGATGCTGAAACAGCAGCTCCAGACCTACAAATGGAGCCAGGCCCAATTCATGGTTGAACAGCAACAACCTGAACCTGAGGACCAACAAAATCAGAAAATTCTGACCAACGAATACCCAATGTACTTCGCTGACAAAATCCAGAACCTCTTAACAATGAATATGCAATGCACCAAGTTGCATATGAAGAGGTTCTGGTGGCAAATGAGTCGAGTCAAGATCAATTCATGGCTGAGCAGCAACAACTCAGCAACAGCAAGACACCATCCAGAGAGAGGCCAATGTACATGCAAACCCTGAACAAGCTGATGAAATGTCTGAGGACACAAAAAAGAAAGCAAGAATTCAAACTGGAAGAAACTCTGACATGCGCTGGGGCTGAAAAAAACAAAAAGCTGGAAGAACAAAAGCAAGCCAAGCAACTCCAAACTCTACACTTGAATCTGCTAACCCCTAACTCCAAACTCAAACAAAAAAAAACAACAAATCTCTATTCAACCTCTCGCTCCAAATAAAAAAAAAATATTGCTTTCTTTGCATTTAAAGTGTTAAAAAAAAACATTATTTGCATGACAGGCTGGGGCAGGTTGAGCTTGATGGGCCATGTAACATCGAAACTAATGAGAATGTAAAATAATTTTTACATCATATATATATATATATATATATATATATATATATATATATATATATATATATATATATATATATATATATATATATATATACATTTTTATTCATGTTGTAGCTATAAAAAATAACTCATGAACAATTTATGACACATAAAGGTTATGATTGATTTTCAACTTGAATTTAGTTTTAAATCAATTGAAAATGCGCTCAATAAAGGTTTAATGGAAGTAACAATATAGTTATATGTATATATATTTAAATGAACCAGTGTCTCTGGGTCTAAAGCAGTGCTACTCATTTTTTTTCTGTCACGGCCCCCTTATGGAAGACGAAAACATCTCACGCCCCCCCCGTGCGACTATAAATAGTATCATTTGTCTATAAAATTGTTATTAGTACACATCTGCATAACATTGTATCCTTATTAACATATACGAGAATAAAAAAGAAAGAAATATGGACCAACTTACAACAAAGAATAGCTTTATTAACTAACAAAAGATTTAAAGTGCATCTGAAATTGACCATGTCAAACCATATTATACTAAAAAATAAAACTACATTAAATCGTCGTAATGTTTTTAATTTCTTTGTCCTCATGTTGTCCGCTGCCAACGTTTTAGACACAGTAACACGCCGGTCTTTCACAGTGAAGCCAAACGCTACATACGCTTCATCATATTTTCTTATCTTAGCTTTCGGGAGACTTTCATTTGTCTCTTTATCTCCGTTTCTCTTTGCCTGTCTTCTCATCCCTGTTAATATGTTTTCATAGTGTCACTTGAGGGTCTGATACACTTTAGACTTTAGTGTCTAAACTTCTTACTCTACACCTACACTGCTGAGCGAATGCTCCCTGCGCACACTCTGACCCCCTAATGTAGTGGAGGTGCAATTGCATTTTATTCTAGGACGTTAAAAAAAAAATTCAAATAAAAAAGCATGTTCCCCGAGGTCAAATGCGCCCCCCCCTTGACAGACTATTTGAGAACCACTGGTCTAAAGTGTTTGATATTATTTCAATGCTGCTGAGCTGTTGTATTTTGTTTTTTAACCAGCTTTCAGACTATAAAAGTAGACTTGCTTGTGACATTTTGAGTCAACACAAAACTTGCCATGGCAAAGACCAAAGAGCTCAGTGAGGACTGAGAAGTACCTTAAAATTGTACTTGATCACAGTAGTTGAGTAAGTGCTCTTAGTGTAGATGTGCAGTGTGAAGAACTGTATCTCCGGTCCACTGACGTTGTTAACAGAAAAAAAGCCTGTCCCTCCCGATGCACCCAGGCCGCTGCAGGGAGGCTCATTATTCACCGAAAGTGCAGTTGGGTGAAATTTGTCGGTCGCTGCTCTCGGCTCAATATTCTATTCTAGCGACAGCAATAACTGACATTTCTACAATTACACAGCCTCCGCGCGGCGTTGGTGTTTTCATTATTACTGGCTCTAGATCTGAATATTGCGTTGGCTCAGTGCGGCTCCTCTGGTAGTGTTTGTGTCAGTGTAATCCACGGTTATAGCCCTGCGAGCGTGGGCCGCCGCTAGCCTCCCCCAGCCTGGCCTGTATTCCAATTAGAGGCTGACAAACAACACAGATGTTTTCAGAAAAGGGGAGGAAGGGAATTTTATTTTTTTCTCCCCTAGAGCAGAGGATGACCTGATAGAGAAGGGTCTATTACTTACACTCTCTCACACGGCCTCAGGTTAGAAATATTTATTGCTGGTACACCTCGGGCCGTTTCACAGCAACATGTATATACAAGCAGAAAGGCAAGTAGATTAAGCTTCGTTTTTTGTGAGTACGGCAGCAAAGCCACAATATGTAAAGTCGATGTCATGTTAGTGACAGAGCCAGACCACGTTGCCCCTATGAAACCAAACTGCTGAAGAAAATGAACATGTTAGAAGTGATTCATCCGCTGGCAGAGCACTGCGCTATCCACATTTTCCCAGACATAATGTGAGAGTCCCTGTGTCGATTGTTCATTTATCTCATTTGGTGCCAAATGCGTCAACAAATCCACATTGATTTAAATCAAAATGAAGGTAAAAAAACACAATTTTTTTGTATCTTCCTGGTCAAATGGTCAAGTTCAAATGTCTGATGATTCCTCCTGCACATTTATCCAATCGACTTCAAACTGTTGTTTAAAAAGAAAAAAATCTGTATCATCTGAAATGATAAGCTCCGCCCACCACATCTCGTGGTCCAATCAAATGGAAGATCTGATTTAAACTCTGATTTCATTGATTCAGTTACAGTTTCAAGTCACAAAAGACAAACTTCTGCTTCAAAAGGGCTTTAAACTCGTAATACCACTATGTATAAATATTCCATTACAAGTAAACTCCTGAAATTGTGTTATTTTAAATCCTTAAGGTGTTTTTTGTACAGTTATCAAATTAATTTACCTATATGTTTTGTTGGCCTCGAACAAAGGAAAATGATTTAATTATATGAGCGAAATATATTTAACACTACGAAAGTAACAGTACTGATATTTTGGCTCAACTGCCGCGTCCATTAACATCGGACACTAAAGAAATTGTTTTTGCCAGTAACTGACCCAGGTGGAAAAGAAGCCGTTAAGTGTTTTTAAGTTAAACATATAAATTGTAACGTGGAGCTGAGTTATGAGTGATTTGCTTTGAGTCTGTAGAACATTTTGAATTTACCGTCAAACCTTCATCACCATCACATTACAAACACAATGCACAAACCTGCTGAGCATACCCGGCACAGCCTGGAATATGGGATCATTGTATCATTACATTATTCTTATTGTTACAGATGCGCTCATGTGTAAACAGCATTGTAATGTTCAAATCGTTACCGGTAGTTAAAGCTATGATATGCACTGCTTTCAGAAGACATGAATGGAATTACTGTAATTCAAGCTGCTGCATGAACCTAAGTAAAGGCCAAAACATTTTCCTCTGAAAATGTGCGAGAAGTTAGAAGTTTAAAAATAGTCAATCGCCTCAATATTAAATTAAAGGCTTAATTGCACTTCATTTTGATTCACACTCAAAATTAAACACAGCGCGCCCTGCCAGGTACAGAATGAGAGCCAGACAGGGAAAGACTTAATCTCCTCGATTAGCAAAGACGGTGACATGAGAAGGAGGAGAGCAGGGCGCGATAAACAGCTTGTCTTGTTTGAATACATGTCTTCAGGCATCAGATTTCATCAAAGCTGCAGCTCGAGGACTGTGGCACGCCACCGTATGCGAGCAGGTTCAGTCAGTCACCATTAACCAAGCCTCTGTTAATGATTCGCCAGAGGAAGAAAAAAAATCCCTTCACAGCTTTTGTTCTTTTCTCACTTCATACATGTCAGTACACACATCAAGCGGAGATGTGTACGTGAGAGGCTGGGTGTGCGAATGCATGAGTGTGCAAGCGCCGCACCGCAGTCAGGATGTCTGCTTTCAGCCGCTCGCTGTAGGCTGATCGACACTGACAGGCTACCTCTCAGACCCGCCACGAGAACATAAGCAGTTAAGAAAGTAGGCAACGGCCCCATTGCAGGAGAGTCCTCATCCAGCCGGCCTGGGTGCTGGCCACATTCTGGTCATTCTGAGACGCTTTGCTCACTCCTCGGCTCAGGCCCGTTAACATAAAACTTTATGGAGAGGCGGCGTTAAGTTTTTATCTCCACATACCTGAGCAGACTCTCAGAAAACTGCAGGTCTGCTCTTTCAACTCTTGGTTCAATAACCTCCTAAGACACACCGTACCATGAGCAGTATGGAGGTCTTAATGTTGTTTTGTGTCAAATGTCAAAGGAAGGGTTAGGGAGATGGCCAGTTTGGAAGCCAATGATGGCTGACTACAAAGGTTCGACTGCTTTTGGTTTAATGGACAATAGAAATTTTCCATGATGAGACCATCCAAACCTGATAGCCAATAGTCATCTGTGGGGACTGTGTTATATTTTCACAAGTAAAACCGAAAAAGGTGGTACCTTTTATGAGGTTAAATCAATGCTGCAGAGATATTGTATTTTAATGTAGAAATATTAGCACTTCATCACATTATATTCAGCCCTTTCTTAATATTGAGTAAGAAAGGAGCCATGTTATTTATATATACACTTAAGGCCAAAATTATTCATACTCCTATCAAATACAAAGGATTTTTTCACGTCAGGTTTTACTTAAATAGAAAAAAAGCCTTTCAACTATACTGTATATATATATATATATATATATATATATATATATATATATATATATGCCCTGCCAGGAGCTTTCTGAATTAGTCATTTGTTGGATGTGACTGTTTTGTTTTCACTCTGTGTATTGACACATTCTAATGAAACACAAATCAATTATGGCTTTAGACTTTGTTTTTGTGTGCTACTTAAGTAAAAACTAAAGTATATATATATATATATATATATATATATATATATATATATATATATATATATATATATATCTTCCTGCGAACACTTCAGCCACATGATAATTCCTCCACTGTACATAATTTAGGGACATAAGTCTAGCGCTGAAAGAGACTGTGCTACTTTTTTAAAGAGAACTTTATTTGCCAGTAAAACATGTCGGACTATCAATGTTTCCTCTCTTGCAGCCAAATCTCATCTCCTTTAACTTCAGACAGTAACTAAATTCAGTTTTAAGCCGAAGACATGATTAATATTCCCAACAATCAAAATGTATTTAACTGAACTGAAAACTATGACTACAAAACTGTGATTCGATATCAGATGCACATCCATACTGTAACTTAGTGAATAGACTATTTCGATAGACAAGATCGTGTGGGGAAAATGTTTTTGATGTTGTGAGCAGGCAGCCATTAGCAGTTTTTTTGTCAGATAAATGTACAGATAAAACAGACAGACAGATAAATGTAATGTACTATTAACATTATTATACCCATGGTACCTGGAATTACCCTGAATGAGGCAGCTGGTACTGATACTTATTGGTGACCACAACTCATAACTGTAGCAGTAGAGTTTCCAAACAAGACAAGATACAAAATGTTTGAGATTGTGGAGTCTAGCACTCCCTGAAAATGGCTACTGTGGAACACAATTGAGTTTCTGGATGGATTCTACCATCAGAATGATCAATCAAGTCGCTACTCTCAGGTAAGAAACTGATTTGAGAGGTTTGGGCTCAGGGAAGATTACAGATGTTTATGGCAGATGTGCCAAGATCAATTCTATAGCAAACAGTTGGAACAGCACTGATTTGTTGATAAGTGCTAATTCAAATGGACATTTAAGAATTTTAATATATTTTACTTCATTCTTTTGTACCGTATTTTCACGACTATAAGGCGCATATAAACGTCTTAGATTTTTTTCAAAATGTGCAGCGCGCCCTATCGTCCAGAGCGCCCTATCTGAGTGCAGACGTAGTTGAGAACCATGATGGTGCGGACGTGATAGAGAACATGGGTGCGTTAGAAGGGGGGCTTGTGGGCGTGGATGGGGCGTGATTTGTGTATAAAAGAACAGGTATGTGCTTTATGCAGAACATTGCTGTCTTAACAACCCTGAAAATGGCAAAGAGACACGCTTACGAAGCTCAGTTTAAGCTGAAGGCTATCAGCTACGCCGAGGAACACGGGAATCAAGCCGCCGCCAGAGAATTTAAAATTAACGAATCAATGGTTCGCAAGTGGAGGAAGCTGGAGAACGAGCTGCGACAGGTGAAAAAAACGCAGCTGAGTTTCCGCGGACACAAGGCAAGGTGGCCAGAGCTGGAGGAAAGACTGGAGCAATGGATCGTCGAGCAAAGAGCGGGTGGGAGGAGCGTTTCGACGGTCACCATTCGGCTTAGAGCAGTCAAGTTAGCGGAGGAAATGAAAATTCAACATTTCCACGGAGGTTCGTCTTGGTGCTTCAGGTTCATGAAGCGGTGCCATTTCTCCATCCGGAGCAGGACGACGGTAGCGCAGCAGCGTCCGGCGGATTATTGTGAGAAGCTGGCGAACTTCCGCTCTTTCTGCAGCAGACACATCGCCGACAAACACATCCAGCCAAGCCACGTCACCAACATGGACGAGGTGCCGCTGACGTTCGACATCCCGGTGAGTACACACGGTGGAAAAGAAGGGAACCAGCACGGTAGCGATACGCACAACGGGGTACTAAAAGGCTTCGTTTACTGTTGTGCTCGGCTGCCATGCTAACGGAGAGAAACTGCCGCCGATGGTGATTTTTAAGAGAAAGACTTTGCCTAAAGAGACGTTTCCAGCAGGCGTCATTATTAAGGCAAACGAAAAGGGCTGGATGGACGAGGAAATGATGAAGGATTGGCTGAGGCAGGTGTATGTACGGAGACCGGGTGGTTTTTTCCACACATCACAATCGCTGCTGGTTTGTGATTCCATGCGTGCCCATCTCACCGCCGACGTTAAAAAGCAAGTGAAGCAGATGAACGCTACGCTTGCTGTGATTCCGGGAGGTCTGACGAAGGAACTCCAACCGCTGGACATCGGCGTGAACCGGCCGTTCAAAGTGAGGCTGCGAGCGGCGTGGGAGCGGTGGATGACCGAAGGAGACCACAGTTACACAAAGACTGGAAGGCAGCGCCGGGCGAGTTACGCCACAGTTTGTGACTGGATTGTAGCTGCTTGGGCTAACGTGTCTGCTGGCACTGTCGTTCGAGCTTTTGCTGAAGCCGGCATCATTTCTAGGGAGCCGCACGGCAAGGACTCTGACTCTGACAGTGAGGAACGTGAACCTGCCATGTGTGATTTAGCGCAGCTGTTCAATTCCGATACAGATGATGAAGACTTCGATGGGTTTGAGTGACTGTTACCGGTAATGTTCTTGTTTTAGTGTTGTTGTAATTAATACTTAAATAAAGCACAACCAAACTCAGTTTTGCTCCCGATCTATTTTTAAATATGCACGTGTGTGTTGTCAGGCGGGCGTACGTAGTATATGAATACACACAGGGGCGGACGTGTATATAAAACGTGTATATAAAACCCGCGCCCTATCTTCAGATGCGCCTTATCTGTGTGTTAAATACAATAATTGCACACATAACTGAGACTGCGCCTTTTCGTACGGTGCGCCTTTTCGTCGTTAAAATACGGTAAATGTTCTATCTATTTGCCCCCCCCCCACACATATTTTATAGGTCTTATTTGTTTAATGGCTTTCCTAACATTATTAATGTCTATTTCATGGCTGTTCATAGCACTTTGAGCTGTGTTTCTGTGTGAAAGGTGCTATAAATTATTATTATCATTACTGGTTACTATTGGTCAGCGTTTTCACATGTCAAAATTGTAGATAAGGTTTGTCAAGGGTAAATAGGACCTTATCAGTTATTCTACATGTGTGAGCTAAGGTAAAGTACACTGCTGATGAGAACTGTGGCTGTGATACAAAGCACTGCTCGATCAGTCTCTTGCAGAGAACTATTCACACCTGACACAAAAATTGCATGTCCAATTAGTAGGGAATGCACACAAACTGTGAAAATTGGATTAAACTGCATTATTGCAAATGTTCAAGTTGCAAATGTTCAAGTTGCATTTGTCTGTATTGTGTGAACTGAACCTAATCAATATTTTCTCCATTTGATCAGGTCACTGAGAACAGATAACTTGTTGTGTCCCGTCTATTGCTGCATTATCTGCAGATAAGTGTAAATCTGCCTCCAGTCCTTTTAACAAAATGTGCTCCTTCCAAACAAGAAGGAAAATAACACAGAGGAGCTTAACAGCAGCCTGTGCAGAGGTCTGCGAAAAAGAGACAGCGTACAAGTAAAAGAAACAAATAATAATCAGTATGAGACGCTACCTCCTTGTACAAGAATTACAGAGTTTTAGTAGAACTGAAAAATCAATCTCCATTTCTTGGTTGAACCACTGTTCACTTTCAATATACAGCAGCTATAGCTGAAACAATCAGTTCAGAACATGTATTATTTTGTTAGGTAGTAATTGTTCAAGTGTGAAGAAAAAATGCCAAAAATCAAATGTGAGGATTTGTTGTTTTATTGTTGCTTTATGTTGTAGTAAACTGCATATTATGGGGTTTTGAGCAATATTACACAAGCAAATTTTTACCACCAAAAACGATGGTGATGGAATCCGTTAAAATAAACCAAATAATCAAAATATATTCAGATTGTGGAGCAATTACACAAAAAAAAAACAACAACAATAATATCTGGAAAGCAGTCACTTAAGTAGACTTCTAAATTATTTCATGAGGAGTGCATGTGCTCTTTACCCTAAATTTTAACATGCATGTAAAATTCCATAGGTCAAATGCACAAAAAAAAAATTGTGCCTCATCTTACAAAAACTGGCTCAACATTATCTATTTTTTTGGCACATTTGTTAATGCAACTTGGAGAGAAAGACACAGTTTGCATTTAATGCATTTGCGTAGCAGTAAGAATTATACTCCATTTAGACATGTGAGTCCAATCAGTAATAAACCTAGTTTATTTCTCCAGCAAGTAGGCTGACCCTTCAGAATGACCTAGAAACAAGTGATGATGTCCAGTCCCTGTGCATCAGCCAGCTAACCTGAGCTAAGGCCTTCTACTGTAGAGTTCTGAATAAAGAAGAGAAAGTGGAGTAAATAGCACAAATATACACACGAACCCGCCTTGTCAGCTCAATCTTGTTGTAACCAAGGTCCTGGTGAAAAATATAATTTCTCCATGGCTAGATTTAGCTGCTACATCTGCAAACTTCATGTGCATCCGCTAGTAGCTCTGTGCCTCTGGGCTGATGGAGGAGTGAGAGGAGATACACCTACACGAGGAGGACATCAAAACAAAAAAGATACAGTAAAACCTGCCCAAAGTGCGGATTGTTCGCTTGACAGCAGGATAAATAACCGCAGCCTGCGCTCTAACAGGTTGCTTTTGTGTGCACGTGCCCCCACCCACCCCCCACCCCACACCCCCTCCCTCTGTCTCTCACCCTCGCCTTCCTCTGACAAGCTTTCACTTGTGCTGGTTATGAACAGAAACGCCATTGTGCCTCCCCCTTCCAAACAATGCCCGCTGTTTTCACCCGAAGGGCCTGAAAAAACACACATTTGCTCACTTTGCCCCCCTTTGTCTGCTTGTGGATTCTTGACATGGATCCGGTTGCACGGTCAGTGAGTGACTAGTCAGACTGACCCGGGTGTAAGTGTGCCCCAATGTCAAGTGGATAGTCTTTTTTTAAGTGCTCTTGAGCAAGACCCTGAGTTTGTCTGTACTTTGATCTTCCTGTTGACAGCGGTGGAATGTGATAAAACCTTCTCCCCGGGAAAGATCAATAATGTTACCGTGGTCATGCGGCGCCGCTTAAATCATGAGACTATATGGCTTTTTAAATAGTGTGCGTCATTCGGCCAAATGTATGAGATGTTTGTCGTAAATAAAAGCGCTGCGGGGAGGCAGACTGTACCTCTATGTGGCTCCACGTCAGTATATCTTTATTCAACGGCAGCACAGACACAGCCAAGTCTGCCCTTGGTTTTAACATTCCTTTCTGCAGCTACAGAGGCTTGGAGAGGCCTCCAGAGGTATGTGACCCTCAGTTACATTTAGAGGCCGAGGAGACGATAAAGGCAATACCACAGGCTACTAAATGACTGGCGGGGACTAGACACGAAGGTCCATCGTGCCGGTCATGAAACTCCCAGCTGCAGGCCACATCAGTCAACAGAGAGAGAAACATTCAGCAGACACTGAGGAGACATGTTTACGTCTTCTGTGTCATTGGAACAGGTTCGCAAATGAATGAAACTCATTCAGAGCAGCAATGCCGTAACAGGTATCCACATTTCGGTAATTAAATCTTTCAAATGAGGCACATTTTCCAACATAGAGAGCATTGGATGTTGAATGTGACAGTCAGGGTATCTCGCTGAAGGAATAACGCTGTCTTCGCATGGATTCAGGCAGATGAAAACTGGAAAAAGGAACAAATAACGGATACAAAACACGCATGACGCAGCGTGTACCACACACAGACTGGTCTGTGGCGCAGCGCCACAGAATGAAAACCGAGCGCCACAAAATTATTCCACCACAAACTGGTTCTATGGTCACGGTGAGTTCACACTGTGAGTGAGTTCAGGACTCAGTTCACTCATAGAAATGATAATCATCAATAAAAGTTAGTATTATATTGAATCTTTCTGCTGTAAAACAGCATCAAAATTCAAAAGATATACCTAGAAAGACTAAAACAATAATATGTTGGTAACAATTTGATTTGAATTTTTTATGGACATTTAAATTTGGGAACTATGATTTTCTATGTGATTATTAAAAAAACGCTGCAGTGAAACAACAACAAAGTATTGACAGATGTTTGTATTTCAACAAAGAAAACAAGTTTAAAAAACAAAAACAACCTTTGCAGTCATTCGTGAGTGCATTTCCTTTCTGAGGTGCGCCAGGATGCACCGTGAAGTTCACTCGGTTTTACAGATTATGGTTGGCCCTTTACAAACAAACAAAACACTAAAGTGTTTCAGTTTTTAGGTGGAGAAAACACAACTTTGCCTCTCAATGGATGGCTGCAGATGTTACAGTTATGTGAGATTTAAAGGAACACACCTGCACCGACTCGTTCCCCCCCGCTGCGCACACACTCTCTGGAGAGCGAGTGTGTGCAGCAGGTATGTCCCAGTGCAGCTCCAGAAATAAAAAAAAAAAAGCCATCAACTGAATAATTAAACATGTCGGGTGCCGTAAATGAATCGATGGGCAACACCGGATTGAACGACACTAACGTACATTAACTGCGAATCGAAGTGTTCTTCTCCCCGAAAACAAAAGCCAACATCTTTTAGCGGAGGACGACAAAAAGTTGCAGCATTTTACCTTGAAGTGTTTTACCGCTTTCCTATTGACTGACTGACTAGCAGCAAGGTGACGGACTGACAGGCTGACTTGCTCACTGATTGATTTTCTGATTAAAATGAGAGGTTGCCTGGTTGTGGGTGACACACGTGTGAACAGTGCATGCACACCCACCGCCACCTCGCTGTAGCCTGGCAGCAATAGAACCATTTTTTCACCTCTCGGATTATTTTACAATTTGAAGAGCCAAGTAGAGCCATTCACACACACACACACATACACACAGATCTAGTGGCGTGTGAGTGTTTGTGTGTGGAGGGAAACGTGTGTGTGTGTTGGTTTGTTGGGGGTGGGGGTTGCAGCCTCCATCTCCCTCTCAGATTCTTGGCAGGCGGGGAGGGGAAATATGATTATCCAGTGGGGGAATTGTTTCATCAACACCTGGAGCAGATAAATGAGAATAGGAGGATTTATGTACTGAGAACAAGCTTACCTCTGCTGCCAGGAAGCAATTAAGTGGAAAGCTGGAATACTACAACCCCCCAAGCCACCCCCATAGTTCTTTTCACTTTTCTGCCACGCTATTGCTTTTCAACTCTTCAACTCTCCTATTATCGTCCTCCCCGTGTGCCCGTGCACTGCACTTGCGCCGCAGCTGCAGTGCATTCGCAAAGTGGGTTTTGGGAGCCAGAGGAGCAGGACGGTATTCAATCCTGCAAAAGTGTCTTATTAACAGGAGATAACAAAGTGTCGGGATCGTGTTTGACTGCCGTCGTTGGTTGCTTCATTCAGGATTCCCATTTCACGATGTTCATCACAAGAGGATTAAACAGCGGATTAAAATGTATTTAAAAAAATGGCCAAACCTGTGTTATATGTTAAATATAAATATGTTGTTGAAATGACAATTTTTAGATTTTTTGATTTAACCCATAAAAACCTACAGTGAGAACTTTGGATGCCTCAGACTCTTCCTAGAGCTATATGAACTTAAATCATTAAGTCCTAAAGTGACATATACCAAGCATCCTAATATGGAATATGTTTACCAATCATACCAAATGTCACATATATGGCAAAATGCTGATCTTTGGGAATAAAAAGGCGAAAAAAAAGGGAATAGAAAGTATTAATCTGAAATCTTTTTTCTCCATTCATCTTGACTGACACCTGTGTCTTAAAATGTAACGGTAATGAGCAAGTTCAGTTTAAGGGCTTCCCTTCGTCTACGAAGATTACATAACGATTACATAACATGTAATCAAAGGAGACGCGTTTAATTAAACACAATACCTGCAGAACGTGACGCCAGCGCGACTGGAAGCGATTTCTGAAGTCCGTGCAGCTAACGCGGCCGCCGCGCTTGCAGGCCGAGGGATGTGGAATGCAAACAGTAGCTTGGCAGAGTTCTGTTTATGTTCCCTTGCTCTCATTGCTGCCTGTTTTCTTTATTGACTCAACAACTGGCCTTGTGCTTAGGCTCTGTGTGCGTGTGTGTAATTTTGATCCTATTCCATGCCTTGGATGAAACCCTGCTGGCTCCGAGGTGCGTGTCCTCGTTTCAGAAGCACTGACAAAGTGGCCTCTCTGAAATGAGCTGTGTGGCGTGGCCTGTTTGCGAGGAAAGGGGAGCAGATGCATTTCCCTGCTTTGATCTAAGGTAAACAACCTGCGGATTAAAAAGTGAGAAGACGGAAAAATAGAGAGCGGATCCGTCAGCGGATTTATTATATACTATATACCGGTATATGAGGAGGAGTTAAAGCGTCGAGATCGATGGAGGCAAAGATTAGAGGAGGTGCAGATCAGCCAGCTGGATCTCACAAGGGGGGAGGGAGCCGCTCTCGCCCCCTCACAGATGGTTTATTTTTTTTACAGCAGCAGCTATGTTACACATGCCTTGTCATGTAGCCCTTTATATTTCAAACACATTCGCTTCCTCTTCACTCCGCTGAGCACACAGCCACTGCATTGACCTTCATAGATGATCAGAGAATTCATAAGGTGAGGAGGGGGTCAGAGCGTGTTAGGGAGTGAGGAGGGGAACCTGACCGACTACATCTGACTACATTTTGAGAGTGGATAAATACATACATAGGGAAATCATCCAGGTGGGCTTAGTGTTTTCGCTATAATTTAATACCAGCAGGGTCAAGAAGCCAGAAAACAGCATGTAGATACTACGACTCTACTTCCAACACTACTATTAAAATGACTAATAATAATTCAGGAATAGGTTTGTAGTAATATACAATGACGTGTTTATAAGGACAAAATGATGGGTGGCTAGAATTATTCTGTCTCCATCATGGCAATAAAGTGATCCTTTATAGAGGGCCCACACTGTAAAAAAACAGTGGACAAGATGGTTCCACATTTCAAAGATCAGCCATAACTGTAATATTTATGGTGTCAGCTGTTGTAGCCGATTAAGAGTTGTAGTCTAATGACTATTTTCATATTCAATTAATCTATTGACCATGCAACTAAATGATAACCAACCAACAGTCCAAAAAAATCTACATTTTCTTCATTAAAATGTCTCAAACAAACTAATCAATTAATCAAAAAACTGTTGTGGCAAGAATTTAAACATTCATTATTTCATCTCTAGTGTTGATTGCTTCTATAACATGCTATTGAATGTCCACAGAAAAGTCAGGATAGAAGAATAGAGCCTAAAGGCCTCTTCTATTTATGAAATAATCCTGTCTGTGGAATGATCAGTACGAATCGATTCAGGTGAAAGGTGTACCTGTGAGGCCTCGTCCTAACAAAAGGAAAAAAGACAAACACCTCCGCTTCCCCCGGTGTCAGCTGGGAGGGGTGACATGCTGACAGAGGCTGCTGGATTATTAAAACGTTGACTAACAATACGGTCCGATGCAGGTGACAACCCCCCCGGTGAACAAAGCTGCTCCGTCTCCACGAGAAAAGTGTGGATCACTCATTTTCAACGGGGAAAGCGAGTGTGTGTGGCAGCTCGGCTCTGGGTTGTCAGGCAAATGTCATCCAGTCATCCAGACTGAATGGAACAGAAGTGGCAACGGGGAAGAGAAATTCCACATTGCAAAACCGCCCTCTATCTCTATTATCTTGGCCATGGCTTGTTATACGGCTGCCAAAGCTATCACACAAAAACACTGAAGCACCAGTCCTTATTTGGCTTTTTTTGCTCGCACCCACACAAACACACAGGCAGATAGAAAAAAAAAGGCTAAATGCTGTGAATACGAATCTAAAATACCAACAAACAATGAGTGGCAATAAACCGCACAACGACATGTGCCCGTGTCTTCTTTCAGGCAGGGAGCTGAGTGCTGAGCAATTATTCCCAGCACCACTTGCTGGTAGCGAGATCGAGTGTTGGTAGCACGAGAGCATGTCGACAACTGTTAATGCTAATTGCTTTCACACCAAGAGAGAACTATTAGGAAAACATGCAGCCAGACTCGGCACAATGTGACGACTGCGGGAGTTGCGCCTTTGACAAAGAATATCATCTAAACTCATAGCGTAAAGGACTCGAGTTTGACATTTTCTAGGTTTAATGTTTTAATTTCTGCGGTTGTCTGTGCAGTGCCCGAAGAAAGTATATCATTTTTTAAATTGTGTTGTCCAACTTCAGATTGTTAAGAGTGTTCAGTTTTTCATTTCAGTGAGTGGTTTCAAAAGTCCTTTCATGTCTTAATTTTTGCTATTTCAGGGTGTTATTTTTTTCCGATAGCAGCATTTTATTGTACTTCTTCCACTCTGTAAAACAC
Organism: Eupleurogrammus muticus; assembly: GCA_036785175.1. Taxonomy (NCBI): domain Eukaryota; kingdom Metazoa; phylum Chordata; class Actinopteri; order Scombriformes; family Trichiuridae; genus Eupleurogrammus; species Eupleurogrammus muticus. The sequence goes on along the minus strand of JAYKQN010000005.1, from coordinate 3,499,804 downwards.
CAGATAAGCCTGATACTATGATTGCTAGTCTGTCACACTCGAAATTGCAAAATTATTTTATTTCTTCCCCTTCTTATGATAAATTACATAGCGAGGCCACTTTCAGGAGAGCTTTGTTGAAATCTTTATTAATACCCGCGCACACACATACACACACCTACACACAGGATTCAGTAAGACCTGTTGATAGACCTTTGTGCTGGCTGATTCTGCAAGACTGGGAAAAAATGACCTACCCTTGCATGCAAACAAAAATGTTGAAAAGGGGATTGAAGTGATGTGAAGGCTGAAGTGAGCCAGGCTTTTCAGAGTTCTCTCTTTGCTCTCTGTCAGCAAAGGACATGGCTGAAAAGGGAAAGAGCTATTACTTAATGATCCACTTAAGAGTGCCCTCACTATTTAAGTTTCATTATATTATTTTATTTTTCCTTCCATAGCCCTCATCTGTTAGTATTTCATCCGCAGCTTCCAAGTGTATATTGACAAAAATCACAGGGCTGCGAAAATACTTACAGCTGAATGATGGATATGATAAGTATGTTATCTGGAAATAATTTATTTTTCTCAAATGAAATGTCTTGTTAACATTGTTTAATAACACGGATTAAATCAAGCAGTCTAGGGGTTATGAAAGGCGAAAGGGGGGGGGGGACAAATCAGGGGTGGATAATTACCGGGGAACCTTCTGACAGTGCGGCTCCTAATCCATTGCAGCCTCGGAGACAGCATCTTAATCACGGCATAATTACATCCTGTCATCCACCGCAATGAAAACACTGAGACAGGAAGATGGAAGGCGGCTCGGGACGACGGGCAGGAAATGGATATATACACGCCGCCTCCGACGAGCTCCCCGCATGCTTTTATGTGCCACTTAGTACTCGTCAGTTATGTTGTACCGGCAGCACATTTCAGCAATTCCTCACCAGCCGCGCTACCTGGAAACAAAGAGACCCTTATTCAGAGCTGTCGTAGGCCCGGTGTGTTCAGAATGTGGAGCGATACCTCAAAATAGACAACTGACAGTGCTTCATTTCTTCAGGGCCAGCTCGCATTTTTTCCGCCGCCTTCCCTAATATATTCCAGTGCTGCTGGCTGCAGCTTTACAAATTGACAAAACATACATAAATCTTTTTTTTTTTTTTTTTCCTGCCTAGTGCCTTCAGGAGGGGGTATGAATAGAGCCTCAATGTTTGTTTGGTGCTGACTGAGATGTGTGTCACACACCTTCTGTATTTAATGATATCTTCCTTAGGCAGTAATGGATCTTTTAGTGGACGTTTGACTGCACTTTCCCAGCACTAACAGTTGATCAGCAGGAGTGTGTTGTGTCGCCGTGGAGGCAAACAAGATCTGAAACCCTGTGTAGAAGCATTCTCCATAGTGCTTTGGTCAAAATATCCACTAGATACTGTTAAATCACATATCACCTCCATTGTTGGAGTCCTAACCCTCCCCAAGATCCATCTATAATGGGGAGGGACCAGGGACTTCAACATCCAATTCAGGTGCATCTGGTAAACTCAGAATTTACATTACTAATGTCAAAGTGACTTCATGGCGCATTCAAGTGCACCCCTTCCGTAAAAAAAAAAAAATTTAGAAAACATGAACAGTTATTTTATTTATCCTATTGGTCTTTTTTTAAATGCAAACATCTGTCTATAATATCCAGTTCTACTGTGGCATTATAAAATAGCATATCAAAGAAAATATATCACTGATACAAACACACATCATTAAGCCATTGTGTGTTAAATATGCATGTTAATATTATAATCAAATTTTGTTTTCTTTAGAATTAAAATCCACACCAAGTTTCCATTTTATCCTTCATGCTTTAAGCAGTAGCAGGGTCTCAAAGAGTCTTGCATTTAACTTGGAGAATCCTGTAAACATCATCAACATAAATTATGTTACCATTAATAATTTCAGCCTGTTGGGCTCTGGAAAACTGTAACTGGCTTTTTTATTAAACTCTATAAACCAGGTAATCAACATAATGAAAAGATCCTACTTATACTACATATACTACAATATTAGTTTGATTGAAAGGTTGAGAACCTGGAGTAAAATCCGAAGCATTCTTTCCTGCTGCTTTATAAATCCTCAAAGCCTGAATACATCATTAGTGGGAGGGGGGGTTGAGCAAGTGGTTGCTGCACTTCCAGATCCACCGCTACACTACAACCTTACCTTGATATATAGGCCAGTTCTAAAAGATTGGGCCAGATGGACGGCGGAGGTTAAATCCTGGTCTGTGTGACACTGACGTGCACGCCCATGCATTTGTCAGCTGCGCCGTCGCCTGCGGTGTGTGGCGGTTAGAGATGAGCCGGAGCCAGGGGACATCCCACTGGTGTTAAGAAAGCTCTCTCCATGGGACGCGTCAGCCAATGAGCGGGGGGGGCTGCCTTGTTAATTAAAGCCAGGGTTGTTTGTCAGTGTCGGCATATGATGCACAGCACTATCGCCGTCTGAGGTAAGGAGAAAACACAAGGCAAGATTGCTGCAAACCCCTGCAACAAATCTGCTGCCTCGACATGGGAGAATGGCACCATGCTACAGCAGAGACTGCAGTATCACTTCATGCTGGGATACAATCTCATCCTATTTATATAATTATATATAGATACGACCAGCGCTGGAAAAGTGCATTCACTCAAGTACTGTTCCTAATGTACAATATAGAGATATTACTTGATTACTACTTGATGGCATTTATCTAACTTTAGTTACTTTTCAGGTGCAGATTCCAATGAATAATAAGTGAAACTTTTAAAATACAAGACATGCTTTAGGGTGAAACCAGTGGTTTCAACCTTTTTAGTCTTTGACATCTTACAAACAGCAGAGTGTAGTCGGCTCACATCTCACGTGTCAATGATTGTTAACAGCTCTACCAAATAGAGATTTTTTTCCCTTCTAAACCTCAGATGGTTTCATTTCAAACCATGTTCAAATCATCCAATATTTCATAAAAAATCAAAGGGTTCAGAGAAAAGGCCCAAAAAGTGAAAACAGATTAGTGAATCTGAACTTTGTTTTACCTTATCTTCTCTCTCATTAATCATTTAATGACCCCTCAGATCTATCCGCTGACCTTTTGGAAGAGACCTGACCCCCGAGGTCTATGAATGTATTTGAATTAGTTCGGACTATCTCAACATTGGTACAATAGAATAAACAATCTAAACTAATGACTTCAACGGTCAAAGGGACAAAACAGGTACTTTTTCTTTAATACTTCTTTAATACGCATATTCTGCTGCCAGTACTTACACTTTTATTTAAATCCACAGAGTACAACTCTGCATAGGTCGACATGTGTTTTTAATTGCTTCCTTTTGCTGTTAACTGTATTAATGATGGTGGTTATTTTGGTAGAAAGCTTTGAATTCTTTCTTTCTAGACATGAGCGCTCGGTTTGAGGGCTTCATCCAAGCACTTGTTACACATACACATATTTGTAACTGGAATGTTGTTGGCCGGCATCCACGCAGCAGCTGGGAAAATATGGGTGGAGAAAGTGAAGCAGCAACTCACAGCTTCCCTAACAACTACTGTCGAAATCCCCTCTGGGCAAAGGACTTAATTTCTCCATATTGCCCCGGCGGAGCTGCTAGGTGGCCAATAGCGGATGATGATTTGTGTAACAGTGTAAAAGAGGGTCAAAAAATGAGCAAGCATGCTTAGCAAATGTCCCCCGGGTAAACAACAAACACACAGCTCGGCCGAAGGGACGGAAAGGACAGACACACCCACTCCTCAATATAAAACATGTTTGTGGCGGCATCCCTGACCTCTCAGCCGCCTGCCCCCGACACTGTTGTAATATTGTTAAATCAACTAAACCTAAATCCCCATTAGAGTGAATTTACAAACCCGCACTGTGGAACGAAAAAAAAACTAAACAATCTGTAAATTCATGTCAAAGCAGATGAACAGACGGATCGCGGATTAACGAGGGAATGATTATTCACTCGCTCCCGGCGTCACTCACGGAGCAAATGGAGCAAATCAAACATATTAATAATGCTATGACAGATGGATAATTGTGTCATTTATTTATTTTATTATCTGTTCACTTGTTCGATACCCACGGGAAGGGATCTGGATGGTTTAAGCCAGGGCGGGTATTTGTTTTATAGCTGTCGCTGTAAAAAGAAAACCCTTCTATTTCTAGGAAATCAACTTTTCAGTATTCAGGCTAAATTGTCCTCTTGGTATCTATTTGTAAATGTGGTAAATGTACAGTGTGTTTCCAGCAATGAGACGCATGCTGACTGATGACTGGGAAAACCAGATCTAACTGCATGAAACCCGGTTTTGCTTTCCCCTCCTTAAGAAGAGCCCACAACAGCAGGCCGAGTGTGTGTTCCCGCGCTCCTCCTCATCCCCAACGTTTCCCCTCATGATGAAAAGGTACCCGTGATGGATCTGGACGCCTGTGTTTGCACAGGTACAGTAAGCAGCTTTTGCCTGTGAGAAATGAGGGGGATTCAAAGCAAATAAACAAGGCGTAATCAAATACGGCCACGGCTGCAAAATGCTTTTGGCTGTGATGAAATGGGTTACGGGAGCGGGGCGGGGAGGGGAAAAAAAGAAAAAAGAAAACGGCGCCGCCTGAGTCGTCATTGGAGGAGATTGATCCTATCAGCACGGCGCCGGGGTATCAACAGAAAACAACCAACAAGTGCGTTTAAAGCACTGGGAGACACAACCCATAACCTTGCACTGTTATCTGGAACAGACTGTCCCCATGTCGCAGACTAAAACAAGACAATCGAATGATGGGCGACCCGAGGGTGACGCAGATTTTTCTTTTTTTTTCACAAAACTCGCTCATTCCGGCGTGCTCTGGAGAGCAGCGGGCTGCTTACACAGAGATTAAAAGAAACAGGAGTAAAGTAAATATCACAGTGTGGGCTCGGTGAACTCGGGGGAGAGTGTTGACAGAATGAGGAAGAGACGGGAGGCCGACTGTACGGGCCTGACGTCAACGCCAACGCGCTGACCATCAGTCATGACCTGGGGAAGGGGACACACACACACACACTCCCTCTGCCGAAACGGGCAAGCTTATCAGAGCATGACGCAATAGGTCACAGATATTCTTCCCGGCTAAACACCGCTGTGTCCTCTTCATAATTGATGAGCAATTAGTACAGGTAGGGTAGGTCATGTGCTCCACTCAAGCATGCGGTAAGTGGGCTGAGAGCGTGAGTCAGGACCCCATCATGACACAAACCAACCAATAAAACACTATGTTCAGACAGATCAATGGTGGCAACAGGCTGAGTGTGTTTACCCAAGAAAGGTACCCAATACCTAGTACCTAGTAGACTTCTTGATTATTCGAGAATTTACATGTGATGCTAGTTAATACTGGGTGGAGCAGTGGGTAGTGATTTTGCCTCACAGCAGGAAGGTCACAGGGTCAAGTCCTTGGGCTGGGACCTTTTATGTGTGGAGTTTCATGTTCTCTCTGTGTCTGTGTGGGTTCTCTCCAGGTTCTCCAGCTTCCTCCATGGTCCATTAACATGGTGAGGTTAATGAGACTGTAACAACCATAGGTGTGAGTGTGTGAGGGAATGGTGTGTGTGCCCCACAATAGACTAGTACCTGTCTGGGGTGTATTCCTGCCTCTCACCTGTTATGCTGGGAGTAACTCCCATGACCTTAGCTAAGCAGGTATATAAAAATACTGACTGATTAGATAATATGAAACTCAAGTAAATATTGTACCCTATCATCTCATCCAATAAATTCATCTGAAGTTGTAGTTTCTTTGACTCAATGGATAATATAGGAAGCTTCACAAACAGATAGATAAGGGTGAAACCACTGTTGTTGTTGTTTTTTTTTCTTTATTCTTTGACATCTTACTGATTGCAGTGCAGTCAGCTCACATTTAATTTGTTATTTGAGTTGTTCCACCAAATACAGAAACTTCTCTCATGGTTTCGCTTCAATACATGGTCAAATGATACAATATTTCACCCAAAAAATCAAAGATTAAGAAAAAAAGTCCAAAAGGTGATACAGTGGATTCAATCTTTGTTCTTCTTTCCTCTGTCATTAATGATCTCCTAGACCCTCAGCTCTATGAATTTTCCATACATTTTGCTGCTAATACTTATGTACATTTACTTAAACAGCATTTCTCATGCAGGACATTTACTTGAAAAGTATCTTTACAGGCCTGTATTGGTATTTTTTAATTAAGTAAAGGATCTGAGTAATTCCTCCACCACAGTATCAACTCATAAAAGAAAAAACCTTCTGAACTCTTTGTGTGATTGTACGAGATCCAGTGATATCATTTAATGAGTGCCACCCATTTGCATGCAAATCAAACCAATTACCAATAAGTAGCTGGCATGTATCGTTTTACATCTCTGTATCACGCCTCATTAGCTGAGCCCTGAGACACACGCTTCAATGGTGAACACCGTTTCCTCTGTGTTCACTCGACAACAATATCACTGCTCCAATGTACAGTATCAAACAAAGAGCAGATAATTATTCAGAACAAAGTGGCAGCATGTGTTATTGTGATAAAGCGTCCGAATGGCAAACAGCGATTAAACGGGCTGAATCGCCAACAAACAAACAAACAGACAGAAGTGCAACGGAACCAGATGTGAAGCTTTCAAACCACAACTGCATCAAACGCGCAGGGATATTCCCAGAAGTCAACAGGTCAGGGCTGCCGTGTTTGAAGCTTTAGTTACTTGCCAGATGAAGATTTTAATATTTTACATCAAGTGAATATACTACATTCTATTGAATTGTCTCCTTTCTTCATCACATTAAACTTTTGTGTGAAGGGTGCCAAATATTATGTTAGTCAGTCTTTTTCTATACCTGCTTATTCCTCATTAGGGTCCCAGGGCTCTGCTGGAGCCAATCCCTGCACATTATAGGCAGAGATACACCGAGACAGGTACCAGCCAGCGTTAATATCAAATTTATTATATTATAATTATATTATGAATTGTCCCAACAAATTACTATAATATACTATAATAATATAACACAGTCATTATATTTACTATTTTAAGCACAATTTTCTGATAAAATGCCTGTAATTTTTTCACTTGAGTACCATTTTCTTTTGAGGACTTTTACATAAAGTCTATGTCTATCTAATCTAACCTTCATATTACTGATTATATCTGATATCTCCTTTTACTCGGGTAAAGGCTCTGAGTACTTTGTCCACCTGTGTACACGCCTGATTTGCAGCACTTGCACCAGTTTTTATGCTCCTCATATTAATTACCGGCTTCCGGCCGTTTCCCGAGGTTCATGCTCCAGCCCTCCAGCCCTCCCTCCATCCTTCCATCCCCCCCGTTCTGCTTTTACACTCACTAAGTACCATGAAGGGCCGAGCTAAATGGAATAGCGATATAATTACCGATGACCTGTGCAGGTTAAACTTAACAGATGGGAGGTGGCAAATTGATGATCGGCTCCAACCAGCTGGTAATTCTTCTGCCAGGGCCCTCGGCGCAAGGATGCAACCGGCAGTTTATTTCCCATGCAGTTATTTTACTACAAATCCAGATTGAACCATGATATTATACTGAGCAGTATGTGGGAGGCGGGAGTCAATCATGATTAAGACTGAGCCTATGTGGGACGTTGTCATTGAAGTGAGGTGGCCTACGCTATAGCATGATCCCCTGCCTTTCAAATGAGGTAATCATCTTAAAAATACAGACCTGTAATATGCTAGCTATGTTTACTAAAGCTTGATTTATATTTAAGCTATGATGCTGCTGCCACTCCCAGTGCAAGCTATGGAAAAAACACACACACAGACCCTGCCTTGTCACTCAGCCTGATGTCCCACTGCTGTGAGTTATGTTGTGTTTGTCATCTGAAGCATAATGAGATAACAGAGATGGGATGGGGGGGCGTCATGAGAGCACCTCCTTTATTCCTGAAAGCATTCCTCTGGCGTCAGACACCAGGCAATGACAGAAACTAAGTTATCAGCACATGGCGCATCAGCCTGGAACAGATGACTGCTGCTGCAGTTTATCAAAGAGCAAAATGTCAAGAGCGCCACTGACAACCGGAGGTTGAATCGCGATACGGAGCAACTCGCGGCACCTGTTAGCCCCCCCTTCCTCAACAGCTGCACACCGGCCTCTCTGATCTTCCCATCTCATCCGTGAAGCTGTGAACTTGTAACAGCAGCGACAAACAGGAGCCGTGCGCCGCTGCTGCAGCGGTTTGTCAAACATCATCATCGCCTCAGGACTCCGGGGCACTTCCAACAGGGAAGTGTGCAGCCTTGGTGACAATCAGGCCCAGGATGGAGCAGGGAACACCTGAGGAGGCTCTGAACCAATGAGACGCTCTCGCCGGTGATTAGGAGAGGCATCCTCATCCTGCACTAACAGGCATCATCTCTGGGAAATTACAGACAAATTAGACTGCTGTATGGTGTGTGTGTGTGTGTGTCTGGTGTGTGTTTGAGAACCACTCCACTGTTGCACACACTGACAGAGAACACGCGCCCGCGCGCGCGCACACACACACACCTACACACACACACACAGGTAAACGAGCCTTACCTCCAGACGGTCCAGGCTGATGAAACTGGTGATAGCAAATCCATCAATGATATCTTCCTCCTGCGAGCTGGACTCCCGTCTCTTCCTGCGGGGGGGGCGCGGGGCTCTGGCGGCGGCCGCGGGGTGCGGCGCCGTCTTACCGGGCAGGGAGGCGGCGTCCCTCCCCGGACTGTGTCCTCCCTCCCGGTCGGAGCAGGAGGAGTTGGGGTCGGGGCTGCGGCGGACGTCCCTGCTGCCCGCCTCCCGCAGCCTCCGCACCCTCTCCCGCTTGGAGCGGCATCTCCGAGCCTGCTTCAATTTGCCATCCATTACAGGGGGACGAGCTCCGCGGTGTCAACAAATAAATACAACTCCACGGCAGGCTGCGCGCGCACGTGCACGTACGTGTATGTGTGCGTGCGTGCGTGCGTGTGAGTGAACGGTCGCCGCACCGCGTTAATAACAAATAGCACGCACACACACACACACACTGGACCGAGGACCGTGGCGTTGCGCTACAACAAGCTGGCAGCGCTGCGTGTGCGCGTGTCCAACAATCGCAAATATCGTTTTTTGTTTTTTTTTATAACGCGCAATGACCTTGAGTGTAAACCTCCCCGATCTCCATTGCGATAAATGTTCCAAGTATCCCGCACGCAGGGGCGACGCGGAGGAAGCAAAAAAAAAAGCAACGCGGATCCAACAGATTTTTTTAACGAATCTGAGCTTACGTCGACGCGCTATCCGCTAAAAGAAAGCAGGTGCAAAACGGAACAAAACTGTCACGAAATCCGCGCGCGAGACTCGCTCCGGAACTTTTTTTTTTCTTTTTGTGGCATCGGAATAATAATAAGGTCGAAGCCGAACCTCGCTGCCGTGCCGCAGACAGCGCGGAGAAATCATGTCGCTGCCGCTGCCCGTTGTTGTTTTCCACCACCCCGATCCATGATTCCGGGGGCTGTCAAACGCGCAGCTCGGGAGAAACTATCCGGACAAAAAAAACAACGCCTGGCAGACAAGTACGAAGCCGAGGGAAGGAGTGAATAATCCGGGTAACGCGTTGACTTTTAGGGCATTATTCCTCCCCGCTGCGCTCCGGGGGCAGAAGCAGGAGTCTGAGAGTATGCGCAATATCTCCTAAATGATCCGAACCGTCCGAATAAGCATCCAGTGTGTAATCAAAACTCCATGGGGCAATGAAGCGGTCTATTCCAGTTTGGGTGATGTTGAGTTTTCTATAAAATCCACTCCAGTCCGTCCCCTGGTTGCTCAGTAGCTCAGCGGCTCGTGGTATTTTCTATCCGGAATAATAAGGCTTTGATAAGTGTCCTTAAAGCGACAGGAGTGATTAAAATCTCCCCCATTCTCTCTCTCTCTCTCTCTCTCTCTCTCTCTCTCACTCTCTCTCTCTAACCGTCACTCCCTCCTCTCATCTCATTCCCTTCATCCGAAAATTAAGAGACACAGTGAAAGCCTCGGAGAACCCACATAACTGACGTATTTCCGCCGCCTGCAATTTACCATAGGAAGGAAGCTGGTGTGTTCAAAAAAAGGGAAAAAAATCATTCTCTCAGTGTCTGACGGGTAGTTTATCACATGGCACCATGAGTGTGTCAGTGCATGATGTGGCATCAGGTTGGCTGCTCCATCAACAACTGTTCCAGCGTGACTGTCTGCACCAGCATCTCCTCTTAGCCACTCACACTGGAGCGGAATTTAAGTGTAACACTCAGCGATTATACACATGGATTAAGAAGGAAATAAAACACTTCACTTTAAAAAAAATAATTTGTGTCTAATATGGGTGTTTCCACATAAAAAAGTTAAATTATTGTGTTGAATAAAGTTGACATCTTTGCCTTTTCTCTCCCCTCATTAAACACCCCGGAGCCTATGAATATGTAAATATCATTTCCAAAGTTGACTCCTTCACAAAGGGTGTCTCTGCTTTCACTGCCAAGTCTCCGCATCGGAGCACTGGAGACTTCAGCCGTTTATAATTATCTGACAGATTAGTCACTTACAGATGCGGATTCGACCCGATGGATAATTTAACAGGCTTTTTAAAACACAAAACGTGTTTAAAGATGAAACCAGTGGTATCAACCTTTTAGTCTTTGACATCTTATAAACAGCAAGTGAGCTCAAATTCCCATGCCTGTGAGTTGCTAACATCACCATCAAATCAGATTTTTTTTCCCTCAACATCTCAAATGTTTTTTTTTTTATTTCAAATCATCCAATATTTCATCAAAATTCATAGATGAGAGAAAAAGTTCAAAAAGTGAAAACTGATTATAGAATCTGAGCTATGTTTGTTCTTCTTTTCTCTCCCATTTATTATGTCATGACCCCTCACATGTATCTGCCGACCTTTGGAGGGACCCAACCACTGGGTCGACAACTATTGGACTAAACTAGCCAACTGTATATAATGTACTTGAATGTATTATTATGTTTTTTAATAATATACAGTATCAACATGACCCTAGTGAGGAATAATTGGGTGTAAAAAATAAATAAATGAATATACAGTTTCGTTTAGAGGGTAGATTTGAGTACTTTCACTTTAAAGCCATAAGTATATTTTAATGCCAACACCTCGACTTGTATTGTGTACTTTTGGTTAAATGACAGGAATTATGTCACTTGGTGTGTGATAAATATGAGTTGAATTACCACCCTGCATGTTAATAACATGCACCTCGAGCAGCAGCAGCAGCAGCTCATCCAATTGGCTTCTAATGGGAGACAACGCCCCTGAACTGTTTTCCTTTCTCTTTAATAAGACTCGGACGGGGACAGATGGGGAGAAGTGCTGATGAGGGACAGTTATCATCACAAGCTTACTCCTAATGACCCCATCTGAAGGAAAAATGGCATAGTTCAGTCAGTGTGAAACACTGCCATGGATCCTCACCGCTTAAACATTCCCGGCAGTTAGTGCTCCTGTTCAGGTGAGGGACAAAAGTTTTCTTTTTAATTCCCTGGAATCTTCTGCGAAAAAATGCAAAGCAACACATCAAAATGCAAAGCGAAAGAACTTTTATGCAAATCTAAAAGTGTGCTGTGAGGTAAATTATCCAGAGCACTGCGAGTGATTAAACCAGAGTCTCCGCTCGGTGAGTGAGTGTGATGAAGTTTTTATGATGCAGTGCTACCGTCAGGTTACACTTATAATCAATGCTAGCATTTCTAAATGTTACACTTTGTTGCCGCTGCCGCTGCCTGCAGTTCAAGGTCTGTTAGATGTGTTAAATGATGTAGAAAGTATCCAAGTGCTGCACTTTACTAGAATTTGGAGCGACTTGTACTTTCCTTATAGTTATTTCATGTGATGCTACTTTATACTTCATATGTCAGTAAATGCTCTACTTTTTCCTCCACTACATTTATCTGACATCTTTAGTCACTTTCTTTTTTTAAATTTCCACTTTGTATGAAATGTGCCAAATATGAAATAAAAATATAGTTTATTATGCTACAATAATATGGAACAGTATGTATAATTAGCACATTTGATACTACTTTACCAATAATAGTTATTTACCTTCAATAAGTAATATATTTAATTCAGGACTTTTATTTGCTATTGAGTATTTTAACTTAATAGACAGGTAAAGGATCTGAGCCCTCGTACATACTTACAATATACTCTTTTTGAGCTCAGAATGACAAAAAACATAAGAAATTACAATTTTTGCGAACAATTTTGAGAAAGAAGTTCAATATTTTGATGTGATTTTGAGTGAATTATTCTGAATGGGTTGATCAGGTTTAAGGTTCAGGCCGAAAGCCATTTCTGTGTTTTAACTTTCCTCCATTCATGTATCTATCTATTTTATCCAAGCAGTAGATGTTCGGATTGCAGTGTGTACCCTACTTGTACAGCATGTTGCTTCGGAGGACAATAAGCAGGTGAGTTGCAGATCGATCCAAAGTAATAGAGTAAATGGACCTTTCGGGAAACCAGAGATGGTGTCGTTTCCATGTTGCTTTAACCTCTGTAACCACAATGAAAAAAACACCTCTCTGTTTGATCAGCTTTGCAAGAACTAATTCAGTAAGGAGATTTAAAAAAAAAAAAAAAAAGGGAAGGTGGGGAGGCAGGTATGGTGAGAGGACTGCGGAGGAGAGGAAAGAGATTACTTCTGTTTCTTCCATGCTACTATTTGCTGTGAGCCTAATCCATGGCTACAGACTCTGGGCTCCCACATCACAGTCATTCAAACACAGGTCTCTTTGAAATCCTGGGGGAGGGGGAGCCCGTCACGCTTTTATGATGTTTAAGCGTCAGAATTGTTTTTTCTTTCTTTGCTGCCGCCACCGCAATAAGGGTCCCGTTTGATGTCCCCGGGGTCAAGATGCTTCTTTCTAAAAAGGGGGTTGTTCTCTGAGAGCACGCCGTGGCGTCAACGCAGGACCGAGAGGTAAAAAAACATCTCGTTCTCCTTCAGAACGGATACAGCCCGGCGGAAATCAATAAACCCAGATTTCACAGCAGAACTCTGGACTGCTGTAAGACACGCAGATCCCCATACTGCCGTGAAGTCGGTCCTTGTGAGAATCCTCCAACTGGCAGAATGCCAGATGTGGTCCTGACCAATGAAGGGATCCCTGGCTCCACGTTACTTTGCCAAGGGGTCCCGTACGCACCGTTACTCCTTAACCAGGTTTATCTACTCCTGCCCTCCGGGGCTTTATTAAATATTATTCTAAATGAACAAATGTTCTGCCTCCTCAGATACAGGGAACACCACTTCCTGCATTCATGAGGTGTAGAATGCCTATTATGAATGTAATTCCAAGGATATAAGACCGCTGCTTTAAGATGGCTTGGCCTTAACAACTCAACACAAATGGTTTATTGGTAGGACAATTTCTGCATTGTTTGTTGGTTTTCTAGATATTATAGAAAGCACATATAGAGTTTAAGGTTGTAATTGCTTTTTGATTTTGATGAAGGTCTAGGTTTTATACCAGGCCTTGTTTAGACCTCAATGGGCACCTGAAATCAGCAAACCTTCCCCTTGGTCTGGTTCTCTTGTGCGTTTGGTACCGTTCCTCGAGCACAAGGATCCACAAAGTCTATAGAAAACGCTACAGTATGCTGCCAGGGTTACTTTGCAACTTTAAGTCACTCAGTATGTTAATACGACATTTGAAATAAAAACACACAAATTATTGGCCTAATCCGACTGAAATGGATCAGAATACGATTTTTTCCATCATGTCTATACCTTAGTCAGACTGAAGCTGGACAATGACTGTTCCACAACAGTAGATACAGGAAAAAGTGGAACTAACAAGCGATTTAAATTCTTTTTAATTATAGTCTTTTAATTAAAAAGTGAGAGGGCTATACTCAGCCCAGACCAGAGTGTCTGGTCATTATTGTAGTCGAGAATTTAATAACCTTATGTTGTTTATATTTAGTTGTTTACAAAGTTAAAGAAAGGTCAACAGTTATACAGGTGTTCATATCTGGGGCTGTTGCATATCAACTGAGACAAGGAAATAAGACTAGACATGAAAATTTAATTTTGAGTGTAGTTCTCCATGTATTGACTGAATTTTACCAGGCCTACGGGAAACTTCAGTCTACCTCACACACACCATGAACAAACAAACATGCCGCCGGGTAGCCGGGCAACATTATTCTCGAATAGTTATTCTCATCTACAAGTGTCTGCAGGACACTCTAACGTCGGAAACCAAACACCCAGACCAACAATAGCCGAACCCTTAAGACCTGCCTATGTTTCAAATCACTCAGTCCTCAGACTCATAAACTGGGCCTTAAAACCGTCCATCAGGACTTTTGTGAAGCTGTGATGTCACAACTACGCAGCCACTGCCCACCCCCCCATTCACAGCTATTCAAACAATCCTTAAGGGGGTCATTAATATTAATGAGATGGGCACAAAACAAACGCTTTCTCTTTAGAGCTCCCAAAAGAAGCTTAATATGATTTTAGGTTTTTAAAACCACAAATCCAGTACATCTTGTTAGTGACATCAAAACTTCAGATAAAACCAGGAAAAAAAAGTAAAATATGGGATCTTTAAACCAACTGTGCACAAAATAGAAATACATTTGCCCTATGATGTATATTTGATTATATATGATCTGACACCTTTTTATATGTCATCATTTATCATCACTTACCAAAAATGTTACAAAACCTGACACCGCCAGGTTATGCTTCGGTTGAATTGGCTTTAAAAAAAAACGGCTAAGTTATGGTTCATGGGAAAAAAACCTGCCATTACCAGGCACTTGCTGCAACGATTGATGTCAAATTGTCAGGCTTGAAGGTTTCCTGACAGATAAATTGGAGGGGCACGCCCATGCATGCAATCTGTCAGAAGCTCCAGTGGCGGTCGGCCACCAGCTGTTTTGAATATTGTGAAATTCCAACTGGGAGACATCTCAATTTGCTGCCTGGGCTGTCACCGAGGAATTACCGAGAGGGAAAACAGAAGTCCGCGCCTCATGCCTATGGGGCTGTCGGGCCGCCTCTGTGACACATTACGGAGTAATTCACTAGTTCGGTGGCAATTTACAAGCAGACTCAACATGGAACCTGACCACGGGCCCTGGAGCGTCTCTCTCTCTCTCTCTCTCTCTCTGGAAACTATGGCCCGGGCGTAGGATTGCCTGAGCCGGGCCCTGCAAAGAGCCTGCATGAAAAATTGAAGCCGCTCGCCCCGCAGAAAGAGGGAGGGAGAATGTGTAACCTCCTGAGAAACCTCCTCACCTTTCATTCCTCTCCCTCTTGTTCTCAGCCTTCCTTTTACTGCTCGCTATGCGGATCTGATGCGTTGCTCCAAAGATAACAGCTGCTTGTTTCATGTCCAATGCAGATAATTATTTATAGAGTGCCGAGACTTAGCCCATCAGATATCGCATGCAGAACGTAAACACGTCCGTCGCCCCGCTGCCATCGAGTCACAATTATGTATTGCTGTCTGTTTAACTGTCGCAGCTTTTCCCCTCTCCACGTCTGACTCCCGGCACACACAGAACCCAGTAAATAACTTGTGGACAGGCGGCGGGTGACGGGGTGTGAGCGGTTTTCTTTTACATACTCAGCGCCTGGTCTCTCTGGGGCTTTGTGAGAGGCAGAGAAGTATTCCCACCGGTCACGCTGTAATTAGCACCCGGGCCACCAAACCCCAGAAGCTGCAGCGTTCGTGCCAAGTCTCCGAGAACCTCCCGCACACACACAGACACACACATGCACACACAAAGCCCGTTCTCCCCTCCTTTTCACTGTCACTTGGGTATCACTCTTGGTTTCTCCCAACATGTAGCCCTGTGGTATAATGCCTCCCGTAACTGCTTGCAAGTGGCATATTTTCCGACCTCGGAGGCCGTGTCACACAAACTCCACATTAGCAGAGGTGATGTTTGCTCAGCGGCGCTCGGAGGGGCCATGTGACAAAACCTTCACCGCGGAGGATGGATGCCGTACCCTGGACCTCGTGCAGAAGTAAGTGAGCGGCTAACGCAGGGTGGCACCGGGAAGGAGAGAGGGAAAGGGAGATATCTGCAGCTCACTGTAAAGTGAGCTCAAAGTAAACAGAGCAGGTAACCACGGGTAGAAACAGGATGACGGCAGGCAGGTGAAGGCTGTGTGTTCTTCTTGGATCCATCCTGCAGCTGCGACTTAAGAAACACATGCTTAATTACGCTGGAAGTTATGCTGCCTGACGTGTGTGTGTGAGGGGTTTGGGGGGGTGTCCATCTTGTGGGTTCACAATTGTCAGGAGAAGCCAGGTGTATGCAAAAAAAACAAGCCAGTTTCCCTGATGATGGAGGTGTTGGATCAACATTGGCTGAAGACAAAACTTACACTAGCATTCAAAAGTTTGGGGTCACTTATAAACGTCCTTATTTTTGAAAGAAAAACACTTTTTTTCAATAAAGATAACATCAAAATAATCAGATATACACTCTAACTTTGTTAATGGGATAAATGACTATTCTAGCTCCAAATGTCTGTTTTTTAATACAATATATCCATAGGTTTTTAGAGTGTGTTCTAATGGTACATTGTGTTTGTTATTTTCATTAGAAGCTAATGGATAATTAGAAAACCCTTGTGCAGTTATATTAGCACAGCTGAAAAGAGTTTAGCTGGTTCGAATGAGCATTCTATGATGAAAACAAAGCTTGAAGGACATAAATAAAAAGATGAATAAAAAGAGAAAACAAAAATCATTATTTACGATATTGTCAGTCTATTTATTTTGCAACTCATTAAAAGTGTGACCTTTCAGGGGAAACACAAAATTGTCTGGGTGACCCCAAACTTTTGAATATTAGTATATGTTTAAGTTTTGTCTTGATTTAATAAAGAAAAGTAACTCAACTCACCAATAGGAGGAGTCCTGAAGGTAATCATAATCACAGACAAGGCTTATGGATGTTTTATAAGAACTGGATATCGGACTTTAACGTTATGGGACACATAGAGATGCATCGGTAGAGTCACCCCCCTCAATGATGCTCTGAAGGCCTCCCATCATGCCCCGAGGCAATCAGAACATGCACCAACACCTTTGAGTCATTTAATTCACTTTTCCAAACACATTAAACCATACGTAGGTCATGTTCATTAAATAAATGGGGTATTGTCGGTATGAATTTAGCATTTAATTATAGATTAGACACCCAAGCACGGCCCTGCTCTACAGTATACAGATATATTCATTAATTGTACAATTAATTACATTACAAATTAAACAAAAATCAAACCAATCATCACTCCTCATTCCATCTTGTGGCTCAGAGGGAACTCCTACAACTGACACAAAACATCAATTTGACCTCCCTCTGATACAATTCATTCAGCATGAAAACTCTTAAAACAGTTTTGTTTTAAATATAAAAAAAATGACATTATCTAAAAAGCAATCTGAGTACATCGTATTACCATTAACGGCCAACAAACACAGAAATATGCAAGTCAGTGACTAAATTGAATCACTCACAATGCATCAAAGTCACACAAGCACAAAGACTAGAGTCACAAGGATTAACTCAAGCAAACAGAAATAGCAATGAAATTCATTTTTAAAATTGCATTGCGTCCAAGTCACAAGATAAGCAGGGTTGACTATATTAAATACATTTCTAATCACCAGAATCGACTCATTGGTGCCTGAAAATAGAAAGGGAAAAATGGGCAACAGGAGAGAAAAATGTTTTCAGTGGCACGCAAGGCCGCACGTCACACATCACCAATCCTCCATTTGGAAATCCTGTCACATCCTAAGTTCAGATCCTAAGATGGCACCGGTATTTAAAAAAATCAACTCTAAAAAAAACTCAAAATAAAAACCTTAGAGACCATCTGCTGCCTTCCAGTCCCGGAGCCCCGCAGCACAAGGTCAACAGACGCCGCGAACAGTGCAATAACACCTCAAATATTCCTGTCAGTCATCCGCACACAGAAAAAAGTTCACTATTAACAGTAGGATCACCTGTACAGCTTCACTTGACATGTTATCCCTGCATAGAACGGACCTGCCTACCTGTGTAAAACGTCTCGTCATTCAAGGGAAAAAAACGGTGCATAGACGTTAACTCTGAAGCAATGGTTTGGATTATCCCGTTGTACTTCATTTTACCTGTGACATTTCTTCATTTCCTCTTAACCGGTACTGAAAACATTTCCCTGCCCACAGGAGGAATCCTGATCTTCTGCCTGCTGGATACACACACGGTGCAACCCCTAATCCCCCGGGGTCCTAACGAGGAACTATTACTCAACGTGATGTTATTTTTGCGTATAATGACCTATGAAGATCGTTCCCCGAGGTGGCTCATTGCTGTGTTTCTCTCTGTCTCCGGCACTGTTGCTAAACTCCTGCCAGTGGATTCTGATAACTAGAAATGTATTTAATGTAGTCTACCTGATTAACACTATGACTTGCAGTGCATTTAAAAAAAACCCATTTCAATACTATTGCTGTTTGTGATTAGAGTCCATTTTTGTGACCTGAGTCTTTGTGACTTTGATGTAATGCAAATGATTTAATATAGTCTCCTACTTATGCTACTTTTTATTCTATATTTCTGTTTGTTAATGTTTTTTGAGGGAATATAAAGTACAGAGATTAGAAGATTGATGATTGGGCACTTTTGTGTATAATGACATACAAAAGTATTTCACCAAATTGTTGTATAATGATTATAAATGTAATTACATACATGTCCCAGAGACATTGAAAACCATCCCTGAGATACCTAGAGTCCTGCACAGTTTCCAGAAATACAGAATGTGATGTTATTATTCTTGTGCGGGCACATGCAGTGCATTCCCGATGAAGAACTGCAGGTCAGCCAGCACTCCCTTCACCACTGAAATGCTGCGTGACTTGGATGGTTTCATCTTCATGCAGGCCCAACTGATGTTTTCCTGGAGTTTTTTGAGTAATTTCCTGGAGCATGCCTACCTCCAGGTGCTACCAGGAGGTGGTAAATTCAGGTGTAGAGAAGCAGAACTGCAGGTCCTGAAAGTAGTTCTTGACCAGGGTGGTCATGGTGTATTGAAAAACTTGAAGGCAGTCCAGAGGAGCGCGTGGGGCACGGAGCCAAAGGTAACTTGAAGGCAAGATCCAAAAAGATCACATGGAGGTCCCTTTTCTCCTGTCTTGCTCTTTGGATCTGGTGCCAGATCATGCTGCTGTGTTCCAAGCGTCCTGAGAAGCCCAATATTCCTGCCTTCTGGACAGATGTATCCACATACCCGTTTCTGTGTAGGTACTCGGCCGTCCATTGTGCAATCACCCCAAAGAAGATCTTGTCCTCCGTGTTAAGCAAGGCAATGGGGTGGAACTGACTGATGTCTGCTGCATTTTTCCCCTTTGGAATGAGAATCCCTCCTGCCTTACGCCATGCTTTGGGAGCGGACCTCTTCTGCCACACCGTTCTCATGAGGCTCCAGAGAAACTGACATACATTTCCGTAAGTTCTCTGCTCTGCGGAGGGACGTTGTCTCCTTTCTTGAATGAGGAATATGCTGATCAATTAATTTGATGAATGCATGGACTTTTGATCAGAATCCATAGTTATGCTCTTCCTATGGGATTAGGTTCTGCAGTGGAAGAAAAAGAATGTCGGGACATTATTGTTGGTGCGTTAATAACCGACATAGATTCATATCTTTGGTGTGAATGCAGAGTCTTTGAGTTTGTGCAGCCTCACTTCTCCAGTGCTGATGATGTTGAGATGACTCATGTCTATTAAGTGATGCCTTCAGCTCATGAAAAGACACAAACACATTCAGTGAACATATAACACTGACAACCAGTGCTACTCCACATTCATTATGTAGTTAAACATTTTGTACAGTAGATCTGTTTATATATTTCATATAGAGTATACGACATATATAGTATTAGGATTGCTTTTCCATAGCAGATATTTTCTCAGAATCAAATATAGTCATACAATCATTTAAGAGAGTATTTAGTTGTGAATAAAATCTGTAGTTTTTAGTTTTGTAGTGTCAAAGGAGTTGTAAGCAACTGGACTTCTTCTTGTAGCTTGAAAATGCTTCACTGCCTATTCAGGCAGCTTCTTCAGTTCTGACTTGATGCTGGAAACCAGGAGCTTATATCTCTGGATCACTGGTTGAAACTGTAAACAACACTCTTATAACAATGGTCGCATAAGTCACACTTCAAGGTGTGAAGTGGAGTGAGAGTCGTTGTGGTTACATGATCCAGAAAATGAGTCCTGCCATGATGGTGAAGAGCAGTTAAACTTCCTGGGATGAAATCTCAATGCTGGATGGTATGTAGCAATAGATTATGACGTAACCCAACTCCTCTGTTCAAAGTCGGTCTTTCTAAATGGACATAGATGGCCTCCTTCACTCTCCTGTCAAACCACCTGTCCTCCTTGTCTAAGATGTGAACGTCCGTGTCTTTAAAGGAGTGTCCCTTTTTCTTTAGATGTAGATGTACTGCTGAGTCCTGTCCTGATGTGGTGGCTCTCCTGTGTTGTGTCATGCGTTTGCGCAGTGGTTGTTTGGTTTCCAGCATCAAGCCAGAACTGAAGAAGCTGCCTGGATAGGCAGTGAAACGTCTTCAAGCTACAAGAAGAAGTCCAGTTGCTTACAAGTAACTCCTTTGACACCATATTAGACATAAGTCATAGATATTAATTTATACATCTCTAGTTAGAAATATGAAGAGAAAAATGGATTGTAAGGAGTATTTGAAGAGTCAAGATAAACAGCTTATTCATCCATCCACAGTATTCCCTACTTGACACCAGTGGGACTTTTGTGAAGTGCTTGTTGAAACTTTAGTTAAGAACTTGTCACAGATGGCACATTATTATTCTTTGACGACAATGGCGTCCTGTCCCTTTGAGCAGCGCTGATGTGCATTATCTCAAGTATTAATACGGTGCGGTGCCCACATTCACACACCGACCGAGAGGCTTCGCCGAATAACAAGTGAGTGGGAAGAATAGAAAATCAACGCGGGGCAGATTGAAAGTTAAAAGGCTGTAAAATGAGCGTGTGTTCAAATACAAGGTGAAAAAGAGAGAGAGAGAGAGAGAGATGCTGTGAGCAGGATTGTTATATTCTGCCTTTGCTTCTTCTAACGCTCCCCTGGCTTTCACAAGGTTCTTGATTAGCAAACAGCAGCCCCTGAAACACACTCATAGACACGAATTGGATTTGCATGTAAAGAGACCCTGGGCTTTTCATGCATGCATCGACTCCAGACAGATGAGAGAACACAACGTTTTATATGCTGCATCTTCAGTGAGGAAAGCTCTCTATTCCTGGTTTTGTGCGTGCCCTCGTGGGCCAGCTTTTCCTCTTACTATATATTATTGTTTAGTCACTCCATACTGGGACAATCATTATATGCATCCTGTGTTCATAAATTTCAAGTCAGGTTTGATCACACAGATATTCGGGTGTATCTTAAATAGAATTTGCACAATTTCTTTTCTAAAATTGCAAATCAACTGATTTCCTTTCACACATAATACATTGCGAGGCCACATAAAATCAATATGGCAGCTGCACACATCAGCCCAACCCAGAGCTGTTATCACTTAATGTACTTAGACAAGATGTTTATAATAAAAGATGTTCAGAATAAAACAGCAGAGATAACCCAGAGAACATTTGCATAAACTGTGAAACACAGAAACTATATATGCAGTTTAGTTTATAAATGAAGATGTACTGAAGCAAATCAGCGTATTACTTTCAACTGAGGAAAGCAGTCGCTTCCTGAGTTCACCCCATAGTAATAACTTGGTTAAATATAATGTATGACTCGGATCATAAGTTATTCACAGACTTGCTGATTAATTATGTAAGACTGAGATGTAATATCTCTGATTATGGATGACAGTAGGTTTTCATCGTTACAGATGGAGGGAGTTTCTAACAGTGGGTTTATGCTAAGCAGCTTCCTTTTGTAAATTAATACAGATGCATTAGGGCAAATGTGCAAAAGTGTTTATCCTCTTGCTTGATGCTGCAACACAGAAGGATGTTCTTTTTGCAACACTATGTATACATCCATTAAATCGTTAAATCGGTTTTTATTCGATAGAGGAGCCAATCTATAGAAGTTAAGCAGATTTTGGTCTTTATTTAAAGAGTCAATGCCACTTTTATTGCAAATGACTGAATCGCATTTTTGAAGAGAAATGAGTGTAAAGCCCTAGAGCAAAAATACCAACAAAGTAGAAGGATATGATCCAAAATCTTTCATCCGTTGTTCATGCTTGTTTTACTTTTTCCCCATACACCACACTGAGTCTGTTTTCCAGAAGGAATTTAATAGGAGTTAGCAGAAGTTTGATGCAGGCAGCTTGTTAAATCGCAGTGTAACTGCAGAGCGTCGGGCGACCTGCTGAAGTGGCAGTATGCCTCACCTCCAGTTAAACAGAGTGAATGAATGACCCTGCAGTGAATCAGCACCTATAGACTTTTCAGGGAAAAAGGCTGGTTTGACACTTCCCTTAATGTACCATATTGTGAAGTGGAAAAAAATGCAAGCTGCACAAAATAATTGCCCAGTTTCACAGGGATGTGATCCAGGCAGGGCTGGTGGGGCAGCGTGTGATCATTGTATCCCGTCTTATTTTGGGAAAATCCGCAAATGTGCCAACAGCCTGTGAAAGCCGATAGTGTCCTTGTGAATAAGTGGTCAGTCAGAAGAAACTGTACCTTTTTGTATCTGTGTAGTCTATTTCCGTGATAATGTGGAGAAACACACTCGAGTGGTGAAATGTGGCCGTAGCGGGCCCACCTGAAACACTGAATGTTCTCAATGATTTTCCGTCATTTTAAATGTCATGAGTTATATATATTTGATGTGTTTCCAAATCTGTCTGGGCTTCATGTTTGTTTTCCCTAAATCCAGCACAGCAGCGATTGTGTGTGTCCTGAATCTAACTAGAAACACGTGTGTGACTGGCATAAAGCACAACGTTCCCTACATCCAGCAACACATCACAGAGGCGTTCCCTGGAGTGAACCTCAGATGTGTTTGCTTTTTATACTTTGGGTAATAATACAATTCCAACTTGTATTCAAGTATGTGAGTTTGCCTTGTCAACCTGTAAGGAATGCAAACAGTAATAGATGTCACTTGTTACTACGGATGGGTATTGTTGGGATTGTATATATACTACATATAATAATGGTACTCTTTAATATCATTTGTTAGGCAAATCATTATTTCATTTCTAATATCTATTTTTCATTTGCTGGGGAAAAAAATTGAAAAACGCCTTAAGTTTTAATAGCAAACTGGATTTATTCAAGTTTCTTACCAAAAGCTAAATTTTACAATAAACCCATTTAAACTGCAGGACCCACCCCCACAGCACCATTTACAGGAACTTACTTCAGGGTAGGTACCCTAAAAAGCTTCTGGGTGTAGGCTTGATCTTCCATCAACCCCCATGTGAACCAACACACAAACCAGAAATGCATCATTGTTGTTGTATCATTGTATGATTTTTGCAAGAAATCAGCACTCTGACGGGTCCTGCTCTGCAGTGGTTAGAGGACTGTTCCTGACCCCTCCCACTACCAGGAACTCCTGCAGTGGAAAGCAGGCTAATATTGACATTGGATTTGCACACATCTAAGTCTTATTTACTGTGCCTAATGCTCATTTCACTGAGCAGGGACACAATTCATTCCTAAGACAAAAGTCTTGCCCAATTTTACAAATGATCATTGCAAATCCACATATCCACATCGGGACAATGATGGGCCTTACAGATGCGTGGAATAACAGCGCAGCCTTCCCGACAGCGTATAAGGTGCTACTGTCTCTGCAGCGCTCTATCCCAGCGGATCTGTAGTTAATCTCTCAGACGTCTCTGATGGGAAGCAAGTATGAACGGAGGGAGAAAAAGGAGGGGAAAAACAGAGAATGGGTAAGTCTCTGCTGCAGCCTGATGAGCTTCCCTGAGCCGGGGCTCCCGGGGGAGTGCTCATATGTCCAAAACCCTCGCCAGACTTCTCCAACTTGACCGATTATGGTTAAAGTGTGTGTTTATGTGTGTGGGCTCATGTTCAGTGTTTACATACGGGCTGAAATATACTTTAAGCCATCTGACATTTGATATCTAGCAGACTACCTGGTGTGCTATGGGAAGTTAATAGATTTCATTAAATGTGAGTGATTAAAAGCATCAGCAGGGCAATCTAAAAAAAAAGTAAGTAGTTGCAGCCTGTTTCCAAATCCTGGTATTCAGTTTCCTGAAAGTTATGAGCTTCCTTCCTTTCATGGCATGGAAACCCTGTTGCACTACAGGTTTGAGTACCGGCCATCTACGTGGAGTTTGAATGTTCTTCCGTATACGTTAAATTACTTCCACATTGTACAAACACAGCAACAGATGAGATCCCTACCAGGAGGCCATGGGATAGTCCCAGTGCATTATTGGTTTCCCTTTTTAATCAGGTTATACAAGATGCTACTTTTGTTACCACTTATTTTCTTTCAGGAAACCATGTGACATTGAGGAAAGACACGTCATGACTGATAAAAGCAAATGTGGGTGTCTCTGTTTGCGCCGTACGTAAACCCTGTAGTTCTTTGTTCACTGAAAAACAGTGTCAACGGCGTGTTTAGAGATCTCTGAATTTAGGATACAGAAATGCTGGCGTTGTGCGGACGCTAGTCAAACATGTAAAAAGCAAACAGCACAATGTAGCTAGTGGATGTAGGCCTAAGCTGCTCACAGACACGGGTCATCTGGACCTCCAATCGAACATCTGCATTGACTTGAAATTCTGTGCACGTAGGGAACATGAACACTTTCAATAGAGTACAGTAGCAGTCTTTCAGCCAGTATATTTCACAGAATAACCCATGATTTCCAGCTACTTAGATACACAAATGACCTGCGGTTTCCCTTGTGGAAATTTAAGTCCGATAGACTCAAGCATTTTAATCAACAAGTACTGGGGACACGGCTCAGTTTAATCTGGTGGACTTTCAGACCAGGCTGAGGGCGCTGGTATGTCCCACTGCTGGTCCACCTATGAGTGCAATAGATTCCTCGTAGAGACGAAGAACAAGTGATTTTTTCCACTTTCTTCCGTGGTTTCACACCTCAGAAAAAGCCCCCTGCGTACTTGTGATATGCAAGGCTAGGATCAAACTCGTTCCGAAGCGTGAGGGAAAACAAGGTACAGTAGAAACGCGTTCATAGACAGAGCAAAACGCTTCCATGCATGTTGTCCCGGCAATACTTTCTCAACCCGCTGTGCCTAAAGGAGTTCTTACATTTGTTTTATTTTTTTTTTTCCCTTTTCAAAATGAGAGGGAGTGAAAGGGAGACGAACTGACACAGATAGGGAGAGACAGAAAGAGAGAGAGAGAGAGAGATTGGATGTACTCTCCGCCTCACTTCACTTCTCGCTGGCACCCGGAGGCTTTCTCCAAAGCTTTTAGTAGAAAAACAAGCGGCGGCATGATGGATCAAACAGCGGCGGCAGCCACTTCCCAGCCTACCCAGCAGACTACCAGCTTTGATATTTTTCAGTCGCTATCAGTCCCTGCGTTGCGTCTGTTTTACACACTCCGGGGTAAATGAATTTCTCTCTTCACTGTCATGCCTCTCCCATCTCTATCCCTCACCCTCTCATCTGCCTCCCTCAGTTCTCCCCGGTGTCTATCTTCAATTTGTTCCTTTTGCTTCCCTCGGCCAGGATTGACTTTCGCTGAAGCTCAGTAAAGCTCATCGTTCTAGCTTTTGGTCCCGGCTAAAGGTGAATGATGTATTTGTCATTGTAATTACTTCCAGCCCTGTGGGCAGGCGGCGAGATTGGCTTTCAGTCACTTCGCTTGAGCCTGCTTGAATCAGAGGAAGTGGAGACGTGTCATTGAACCCACTCGTTCCTGCCCACTCCTTTCCTGTCCAGTCATGTGTGTCACATTTGTTTTTGCTCAAAGCTGAGGTTATCACTACAATAAGTGACGTCTAAAGTCAGTTTACATGCCTGACTCTTTTTAAATCAAGAACACGTAGATGTTTTTCCCCCCTATGCACCTTTTGCTTGTTGCAGCTTACTCAAAGCCTTGACATCCTCTTGTAATGTGAGACAGTCACCAAATGTATTTACTTGCCACAAGAAAAGTCAATGTCAAGCTGCCAGTTCAGTTCGGTTCAGTTCAGGGGACTTTTTTAATCTCCAGAATCGGCAATTGAAGTCAATCGAACAAGTCAGAGGACAGAAAACAAATCAAATCATACCCAAAATTCTTATATTATAGTATTATAGTACAGCTAATTTATAGACAGCTATAACGAAACTGCCAACAATGATCTGTACTAAAATTGAACAAAATTTTTTCAAAATACATACAATGCAAATTGGGAAAACAAAGTTTGTTGTGTTGGTGTGTGCAGGAAAAACTACAAAGATGGTGTCATGATCACATGTTCCTTTGTTCCGGACCGGTTAAATTGTGTGTGTCAAAAGTGCAAAGTTAAAGGACAGAAGGACAGCTTCGTAAGCATGCAGATATGGAACATACCAATATCCGACTTAACTGTGAAAACGCTAACGCCATGACCAGCAGAAGACTGAATCAATACACAGAAGCAAAGTTCGAGCGTCTCGCTCAACCGTATGTTCTGCTATGCTAAGTTATGCCCAGTCAGTTAACTGAACCTAATCACAGAAAGGTCACGCATTCATCATGCAGTCATCTGTGGACCCTACAGAAGGATGCATCTCTATGCAAGTCCCTTTATTCGCCAGCAGCATGAATATTTCACAGATCAGGGCCATGCTGTCCTGCTGCAATACAGAAAGAGTCCTAATACCCTTGTTCCTTCTGGTGGAACCCCAACACCTTTAACAGGAACTGTAGCTTAGCATCAAAATTTGCAGAAGCCAGGTGACAAGCAAAAAAAAAAAAAAAATTGTCCAGAGGAAGTTTATATGGTGCTGGAATACATTAGTGAGCCGTTAACTCGCCACTAGGCCAGAGTCCAGGTTAAAAGTGGTCATCAAGTGTTTGTTCTAGTGGCACCTTGGATTGGGAACAGTCTCCATTTAGTATTCAGCCTGCTGGCAGTAGATTTAAATACCACATTTTTATAGTCATATTCAAAACTGGGAAATAAAGTTTTTGTTGTTGGCATAAAACAGCCCTGTACTGTTCCAACCAATATTTCTGTTACTGCTATAGTATTATTTTATCTGCTCCATATATAACCTAACCCTATAACTAACATTTCCCTCTTTTACAGATCAGGTATTTTCAGTTCTCCTTGTCAAAATTATTGTTGTTTTTCCTCCTTTTATACTCCTGTTCTTTATTCTACTATGAATTTTAGGACTTGGTGGATTTTACCGAGAATGATATATTAATCATATCATATATTTTCATGTACAAAAGACCTGTGTTTGTTCTGTGGCAATACAGAATTGTGTGTGTGTCAGTGTTTGCTTTGAAATGCTTTTAAAGCCTCATTTTAAGAGTCTATTTACCCGGGGATTTCAGACCTGCTGAGCCAGCGCACGTGTTGCAAGCGTATATCCTTATCAGTGACGCCCTGCTTAAACACCTGGAAGCTGTTAAAAAAAACAGAGTCACTTCTGATCAACGTCGTTGGCAGGAAGATATGCGCATTGTTCAATTTACACCGGGAAAAGGCACCACTCGTGTGCTGCCTGCGGCGAGAATCCCAGCGGATACAAATGAGTACAGTAGCAGTGACAAAGTGCCACTAGAAGCTGAATTTGAGTCATTCACAATTGAATGTGAAATGCTCAATTTGAACACATGGATCAAAAACTGATTTTATGTTTCTTATGTCAATTTGCAAGCTGTGAATTTCTATTACTTGCTTTTGAACCTTGAATGATGAGAACGCAATGTGTTTTCTGAGGACATTTATTCAGATTTACGCAACTGAATTTGTTTTCAAATCATGCTTTACATTCATTTTATTTTAATGCTGTTACTACTGCATGGATAACATATCATGATAAATGCAGCACTATGAAACAATAGTTACAGATTAGTAAATACTTAAGCACTCATTTATAACATGTATATTCCTGCATTAATAAACAGTATGTGATTTATAAACATAGTTATATATGTTTTATTCTTCATCGATAAACTCATCTTGGCAGGATTCCCATGGATCAGGAAGTGACATCGCCGCCACAAAAGGGAAGTGCGTCTGTTGGCACACACATGGGAGGTCAGGGTGTGGCGGTGACACCGCTGTCTGTAGCTCGTGTGGTCTCTATGGCGATCGGAAAACAGCGGTGCTACATTCACTTCACTGAAAAATTGAGTTATACCTATAGCAATGCCACAAAAAAGGGTTTTATTAAGAAAAACAAAAAAATGCCAGTGTCAGGTCAGACACAACATGTATGTGCACCAGTAATACAGGTAATAGCGTTAATATCGTAACATCTGATTTAAGAGTAATATATTGCAACTTGTGCAGTGACGAAAAATACCACAGTTCCTTAGTTGGCATCTTATATTAAAATGTATGCATGAATAAATGATTGTTTCCATACAAAGGGGTCGCTGATTATTAAATATTGAAGTAAGCTGTGATAGTGAAAGCGAGTAATCATGGCCCTGATGATCCTGACAGCAGATGAGTGGCATCAATGTCACTGGGAACCAAAGAATCAGATGTGATTAACACAGCACAAGTGGCGAGATGAATAGGCAATAACCTCGGAGCTTTGTATAAATCAAATTACGTCAAATGTCACCCCATCAATGATCCCCTGGCTCATTTATGGATTAGCTACAAGGTAACAATTGGGGGAGTAATGACCCACTGAGTTTTGCCCCGTGTTGTCAGGACCTCTCGCTCTCTTTATGGTTCGCCGTTTGCCAGATCTCTTTCTGCCCTGGCGGCGCATTTGTACTCAGGGGCGGCCTCTCCACATCCTGTGTTTCCAAAGAGCTAAATGAGACTCTCGCTGTGGCCCCTGCCATCCTATTGATCCCCCACTCTAGCTCTCCAAGTGGAGTTTATGCACTAAATTTAGTTTAGTGCTAAGGGGCCTCATTAATAATAGATCCATCAGCAGGCGTGGAGGGACCATCACTGATTGATTTCAAAGAGAGAGGGGCTGATAGAAAAAGACAGAGGAAGAAAAAGACAAGAAAGAAGCGTGAGATAAATTAAATCTCCAATAGTGAGTAGTAGTCCGCTGTGCTAAGATCCGACAGTGGAGGTTTATATATATATATATATATATATACATATATATATATATATATATATATATATATACACAGACAAATACACAGCATTGCCACCATTCATCAGCCATCCATCAACATTTTCATCTTTGAATTCCAGCCTTAGGTAGCCTACTTTATGCAGCTCAAAATTCAGCGAATAAGGAAAAAAAATGAATATAGAAGCAACAGAATGAGATGAATTGCTAGCAAAGGCCTGTGAAATGCTGCATGAGCAACACGGTTATGTAACACCGCATTCAAATGCGCCACATCAGAATCTACAATTTGCTAACAGATGGGGTGCAGCTCCCGTCATTAGACGGGCATATTTCTGTCCTGCGGCGATCACACAGCCGCAAACAAGCCTGTTGACCGTCGCAGACAGGCAAAGACATGGCATTGGGACGTCGGGAAGCAAAGGGAGGCAATGCCTTCTCATTAAAAGTGTTGTATCCTACTATAAAATGAAGAAAACTCTCTTCTTCCATCTTTTCTGCCTGGTCTCTCTGAAACTGCAAAGGGGCATTGAGCATAAGCGCACACATTCCACCTGTTTATGAGCAGTTTTGCTCTTTTTTTGTTTTTTGGTTCAGAATTTAGGTTGGCACGGGTTACCATGGATACACGTTCCCAACAAGCAAGGAGGCTCTCAGGAGCTGATGTGTAATTACAGCTCAGTGGATCCGCTGGCAACGATCACAATGGTTACACATAGCCAGCCGGTAGCCAACAATGTCAATGTCAAAACTGTGCATACGAGAGATGAAATACTCTGTGGGCCGCATAATCGCATCCATTTATACATTGATTTGAGCATGCTATGAGTTTTCACACGTTCTTACACACACAGACATAAATACATATCATGTACTGTACCAACATGTTAGGTTTATACTTTATAAGTGGCCTCTGTGTAAAAATAAACCAGATGCTTCTGCAGCATAACTTTTAATCTTCTTGTTACAGACATTTATATCAACTGGCCACATGTAAGCCTCAACCTCATAGAGAACTGAACAATACTTGTAGTTACAAAAACAGAACAGCTAAAGAACATGCATATTTTACTAGAATTTGCTGACAAGGGGTGATTTTATTTTGATATTCAGTATCTCTATAGTTATTCTGGGAAAAAGAAAATGTTTGTATTCACGAGCCTCTGACCGAGCTGAGTTCATTTCACAGTTTATTATAGTCATTAAAACTGTACGTTGTAACAATCATAATATATGACAATAATATATTCCAAAGTTCAGATAGGGAGTTACAGTCAGAGGTGGACGCAGTACTCAGATACTTGATTAAAAGCAGAAATACTGTTGTCAATAACAATTAAATGTCCTGAATGGTATGATGATAAGTATGATCAGCAGTACTCAATATGCAAACGGTGTGATATTATTATAGTATATTATACTACTTGTCTTTTATCGCTAAATACATATAAGAGCATTTTAATGTTTAAATTTATCAACATGGAGCCAAATTAAGATACTTTGGGTACATTGATAATCATAGTGCTGCATCATAATATATTGTAGGTTTCACATAAAAATATAGCATATTCAATAAAAGAAAAATAACAAATTGAATACAAATATAGATATAGAATATTAATCAGATTCAATTGATGTTTTTTTTTTAATATAAGAAAACTATCTAAAGTTGTAAATTAAGTTTAGTGGAGTAGAAAGTACATTATTTCTTTAAAAATATACTGTAAGAAATTATAAAGAAGCATCAGATGTAAAAAGTCTTGTAATGTAAAGCACCTGTGAGTAAATGCACTTAGTTACTCTCCACGATTGCTTGTGATTTGATCAGTGATGAGTTAAATGCTGTTTGCTCCCGTCACATTTCCAATAAAGAGGCCTGCAGCAGTCCTGGCATCGGGCCGATGAATGAGTCTTTTTTTTTTTTTCTATCGGGACATGTGGTGGCTAGTTTGATGCCCACTTCCATATAACAGACATTAACCAAATCCCCTGCCCTGATAAGTGGGTTTGGAGGGGGCCAGGTTGTCAGAGGGGAGATCATATTTGGATTTGGATGCGGCCGCCGTGCCACCGGTGCAGCCGTAATGACAGGCCTCTCAGCAGCCACACAACCACAAGAGCATAGCTCATCACAGACAGCCGCCCTACGGGGGAATTATGTGGGGCGACCCGGCACTAGATTTTCCAGCAGACTGCCACTTGGGTTGTGTTGACAGTGAGTAAGCCTTGGAATTACTCTGCCAGTGAATAAGCCCCCCCACCACCATCCCCCACCAAACCAATGGGAATTAAGAGATCATTGAAGGTGCTCCTCTGTTCGGTTTGTTGCACTTGTTTCATGCAATGTGCAACTATATACAATGCTATATTACAATGTCAAAGACTTTGGAGTATGTCTCAGTTTTGTACATCTTGACATTGAAATTGTTGTCAATTCTTCCTTGCAAAATAGCTGTAATATTAGATGGAGGTGTTTGTGAACACCAGCTTTCAGATATTTCCACAGATTTTCAACTAGATTCAGGTCAAGGTTTTGACTTTATCTTTTTTAACACCTGGATCTCTTTATTTGTCAACCATTCATTGTAGATTTTGCATTATGTTTAGGATCATTGTCTTGTTGAAAGGTAAAACTCCATCAAAGTCTTTTTGCAGTTTCCAATAGGCTTCCAAAATGGCCCTGTATTTCGCTACATTCATTCTCACATCAATTTAAACTTAAAACAGGACTATCTATGGATTTCTTTCTTCCTGCCACTCTTCTATAAAGGCCGGATTGGGTAATAGTTGTGACTAATAGTTGTTCTATAGAGAGATTCCTCCACCTCAGCTGTGAATCTCTATAGTTCATACAGAATGATCATGGGCCTCTTGGCAGAATCTGATCAGTCTCTCCTTGTTTGGGCTGAGAGTTTAGAGGGGTGCCCAGGTCTTGGTAGGATTGCAGTGGTCTGATAATCTTTCCACTTTAATATAATTGCTCAGGAATTGCTTGACAAGAAGTTTCTGAAATTTTTTTATATCCTAATCCTGCTTTAAACGTCTCCACAACAGTATCTATCAGATACTATAGACTATCACAGAGCAGGTTTATTTAAACTGAGACTTTTTACACAAACGTAAACTCTATTTATCATCATCAGTCATTTAGGTCAACATTGGATCATTCAGAAATCCTCAGGGAAATTCTGGAGTGAGTTGACTGCACTGACAATAAAGGGACTGAATAATATTACATACCCCACTTTAGTGTGGGGTATGTAATACACACAAAACA
The DNA here is from genome assembly GCA_036785175.1 of Eupleurogrammus muticus. Lineage (NCBI taxonomy): Eukaryota > Metazoa > Chordata > Actinopteri > Scombriformes > Trichiuridae > Eupleurogrammus > Eupleurogrammus muticus. The sequence continues at coordinate 3,467,204 of JAYKQN010000005.1, read as the reverse complement.
CAAAAGTGTTTTTTTTCTAAAAAATGTTTAAAACATTGTATAAATTTCGGTCCACTTCATGATTGTGTCCCTTGGTGTTGATTCTTCACAAAAAATCAAATTATATATATTTATGACTGAAGCCTGAAATGTGTCAAAAGGCCATACAGTTCAAGCCGGACAAATACTTTCGCAAGTACATACATTACAAACATGTATTCAGTTCTACTATAAATTTGACATACATTACCATTTAGAAAAACACAGTTTTTTTTATTGAGTTTCCATTTTCATAGAAATTTAACCAATTTGTGCTGAAGCATGGAAGGAAGGCCGATATATAATTTTTTTAATTCTAGAGCTATGCAGAGCCTGACGATCTACACTTAGTTAGTCAGGAGTTACTCCTACAACAAGACAATCTAAATCAAACCTTTGGGGTGTCAGATGAGACATTAAACCATCCAAATTTTAATAAAAACTGAAAAATTAAAAGCTATAAAGCTGTTGACCAGTAGTGTTCTTCACTTGAGTGTTGAAACTTTCAGCTACTTTGTAGTTCTATGAGTCCACAAATAACTTAAACAATGTTGATCTTTATCCAAGCTTTGTTTCAATGCTTTAAATATAAAAGGTAAATATGTATGTAAAATTATATAATAATTACAAAAACACACAGATGGGAGACAAGTTCAAAGATTCATTTGTATACAGCCAGATTTTCTGCATTTAATACCTTCAGTAAATTCAGCCGTCTGTAATTCTACTTAGTAGGATTGTAAATGCAACGCTCCCAACAGAACATTTACATACATGGTGGTGTTTGCACGTTTACTTGAGTAAAAGTATCTAAATACTTCTTTCATGTTCATATACATTTGGCTGCTGCTCACACAGATCTACATCTGTGAATTTTCTAGCCTTTCTCGTTTCAAACCAAATACGGCTTTGATTCCCTTGAAGCCTCGGCCAATCTCGGAGATGTCCACAGTGACATGTCAGACAAGTGTTTCATGTCCATGTATGTGTGGCGTGTTTCAGTGACTTGGAGACAGCTCAAAGTGTCAAACCAATCCCTGGTGCTGTGCCGCGAGAGGCGAGAAGTTGTTTGTGCTTCCTAATCAGTCCCCTTCACAAAAAAAAAAAAAAAAAAAGCTGTTTGCTTTGTCTCTTGTCCTCTCTGCCTCTGGAGATAATATGACATGCAGTCGTTGCCAGTTTAGTTTATAATAATGGGCTGACTTGTCAGTATTATTAATCAAAAGGAAGTATCCCGAATTGCAGAGGCTGCTGCGGCTTCTTGTCGGGAGCCTCGCATTCATGAGCAGCGCATCTGATTAAAATATCCCTGAGGTCACCGAATTAAGTGTCACGCCCTTGTGAGACATGCACGAGTAACGGGGAGAGAGCGGTGCACGTTCCAGGTGTCCGGGGTCCCAGCAAGACAGGCGCCAGTGTGGCCGACCCTTGATACCAGATAGTGTAACTCACTTAAAAAGGTTTTAAAAAATAAAAGTTTTATATCCTAGGTCAGAAATCACACAAAATTTTTGTAAAAAATAAAAAAAAGATAAACTTTTAAATTGCAAGAAAGCAAAATGAACACAAAAAATTGAGAGACCTTAATCAACATTTATTTTAATAATAATGAGGAGAATTTTTTTTTATTATTGCCTCTTACAGTGAACTGACTAAACAGCAAAAGATAAAGAATTAGCAGGTACATTTATGGTGATTTTGAACAATTAGTCCAATATTAATTAGAAATATCTTTAATTTTCTTATTCCATTGGCAGATCACAAAAAAAAATCTTGGTTAAGGTCGTTCAATCTCAATCAATTCCAGGCCACATCAGTGCTCTAATTTCCCTCAAAAGGGCCAGATCATATAAATGTTTTCATAATGCATAGTTGCTTGTCTATTCATGAAAGTGTCGAATTCACCAGATTCAGCTCGCGGGCCTTGAGTTTTGAATAAAAACATACACTTACTGTAACAAATCTGAGGTATTTTCACTTTTTGCAGCATATCTTTGGGTTCTATACTGTTAGTCAGCACAAAACAAGAGGATGTCACATGAAAACACCTTTGGTTACATACGATAAAACAGTCCTACAACAATTTACGGAACACAGCCTACACAAGAGCACCAGTAAACATCTCCTGCTGTGCAAAAAAAAATACAGCAAAAACTCTAAAGCAGCAGCCTGAATCATAATCCTGGAAGTGAATCCCAGTTTTATTCATTATCTTAACAGCACTCGCAACAAAGCAGCTCTTAGCCATCGGTAGTCCATAACGTTTCCTCAAGGGTCAAAGTTCAAATTCAGATGGGTCATTAATAATTCTGTGTGCTTTGCTTTCTGAGAGTTCTACTACTGAACTGCCTTTAAGGCTTCATACCATTGTGGAGGCAATGTTCACTTTTTTTCCTGCATTTTGTTCCTCCTTTCCATATCCAAGTTACCGTACCGCGTGATCATGTTAAAAGATCAAAAGCTTTTCCTCCAGGCTCCTACACGCAGTTTCCACAACTTTACAGTTCACACCGAAATTGTTAAGCTTGTGTAGCAAGGGGAAGCACTGTGAACATTTCTTCAAATATTTGGTCTGTATTTTCATCGAAAGTATTTAAAATCATCAAGTAACATGTGTCTAGTTAGTTGTTGCATTAGATCATAACTGTTTTGTATAATGAGCTCTTTTGTTTAATTGACGTTAATTATTAAGGTGCTTATTAAATACCAGGAGCTGGCCGCACCAGTCAAGATTCTCCTTAAATTTAGAGTTCAGGGTTTTCCACAAATTAAATCAGTTGCATAAAACACCCTAAAGTATTTTTTTTACCATGTTCTCTTATTCACAGTTCTCTCCTCATCTTGATCTTATACTAAAAGAATTCCTGTCGCATAAAGTACCTTATCAACCAAATGCATGAACACAGCAAAAGACATCTTGAGTTTATTTTGTTGCTATTTCCTTCCCAACTTGTTCTTTTCTGTTTGCTGTCTGGATTGACTCTGTAATAGCTATTTCTCCTCACAAGCCATTTCCACCCACAAATTGATAATTTTCTTTTCTTTAGATTTATTTTTCCCCCTCTGACTGATTTTATTTTATTTTTTCTTCCATTTCCCGATTATCTACATGTATGGATGGATTTATAACAGGTGAAGTGTTATAAAGTGCAAAACAGTCTCCATAGAAACTAGAATAGAATACAACCACTGGTTATAGAATATAACCACTGTAAACCATCTTTCAATTAGGTAAAAACCCTAAGGTTTTTTTGTCCCGTAGCGAAGGAAACTTTTAAAGTTCACATCCTCAAATAATTGAATAAAACTTTAGCTGTCAGTGTCAAACCTGAAGGACAAAACTGAAGATGCCGGCTGCCTTTCTGCAGAGTTAACACTCTGATTAAAATACAAGTATCCCTTTCTGCGGCAGGGCAACCAGAACCATGTCATCTGCATATTTAAAATAACACGGAGAAAAGAAAACAGTGGGGAAAGATGATTCCCGTGCTGCTCCTGTGTTCAACCTGATCTCATCTGACAGTTAAGCATCAACAGTGACTCTGCTGATACCCCCCGTTTACATATTCTAGTCTCTGCACAAGTCTCTGAGTGTGAGAGTGTGTATTTGCATGTTGTAAGAAGTGCAGACAAATCCCTACTGCAGCACAGCGTCAGGCTTTGGGAAACAGTGACTGACACCCATTTTCTCATATTTATATAATATATTCTAAAATAGATTGTTATAAAGCATGTGTCAGTTGCAGCCCTGTGATTATTCCGCATAAAACAAAGGACGGTCGACAGAAACAATGCGTAAGGATGCAAAGCTGGACAGGTAAAGGTCCCCCTTTATTCCTCGGGGTGTATCTTGCTGTTGAATGATTCAGCAGTACACGGCACGCTTTACATCCAACTCCAGCTTTCGGTTCTAATTCAGGAAGTAGTGGGATGTTTATGTAGCACGGCAGAAAGTGAGGATACAGAAGCTGGTTTGCCCAAAGCGCTCGGAGGCTGTGCTTCGACATCCTGTTTGGTGAGTGGGTTGCCTCCGCTCACAGAGTTATTCCAGTCCCTGTATCAATGAGCCTGTACTTTTCTGACTCCTCTTCCGTGTGTGCGCACCAGACAATCAGTTTCTCCTTTTTACTTGTTTTGTACTTGTATTTCACAAGGTGTGCTGATTAAGAGAATAGGTAGCCAACGTGATCTTTGAGATTGAGTCTTTAGTTGTAATGTGTTTCATTGTGCTGGTGGACAAAAAAAAACAAACATCACAGGTGACATTTATGCAAGCGGCAAACCAACATCCTGTTTCAGCAGGAAATACTTTAACCACATGAAGATGTTGTCATTGTGTCGATCCTCGTCAGAAACTCTGAATGTGTTCATTGACTTCAATGATCTAAAACACTTCCTCTGGATTACATTTTTATTTGAAGTTGATGCCCTGTGTGCTGTACATTGTGTAATTACATTCTGAGGTTCATGACAAGTTGAGCTTGAGTTTCAGAAAGGGTTTTTTTCACTTTTTTTGACTGATCAGAGGAAGGTCTGTGTTGTGTCATCAGATTAGATAGATTAGATTAGATAGCTCCTTTATTGTCCCACAGTGGGGAAATTTACAGTGCTACAGCAGCAGTTAGAAAAGTTACAAAAATGTTTTTTAAAAATTTAAAAAGGAAAAGAAAAATTAAAAAAATTAAATTAAAAAACAATATACAGATATATACAGGTATATACAGGTATATATAAATATGAATTATAAATTATAAACTTTTTCTGAGTGACATTGTTCAAAGTGTGTGTGTGTGGGGGGGGTAAGTGCATTTAAAACTTAACAAAACAAAAAACATCCATGGAACTGTTGTATCTGTCAAGGTCAAAGATGTTAAACTTTCCTTTTCAACGCTATAACTGTCCTCTTGAAAACAGACTAGATGAATTTTAGTCTGTTTCCTGTTACAAGGAACATATATATATATATATATATAATATATTTTAAAGAAACCACAAATATTAGTCTAGATTTCATCATATTTGACCTTTCTTTTTTTTACTAAACTTACTGCAGCATAAATCCAGTAACAGGAAACAGACTAAAATTCATCTAGTCTGTTTTCAAGAGGACAGTTATAGCGTTGAAAAGGAAAGTTTAACATCTTTGACCTTGACAGATACAACAGTTCCATGGATGTTTTTTGTTTTGTTAAGTTTTAAATGCACTTACCCCCCCCACACACACACACTTTGAACAATGTCACTCAGAAAAAGTAAAAAGTACTGGGATCAGGACCTGAAAGCATAAAGTAACTGAAGTTAAGATTTTCTTTAAAGTCTAAGTTTAGGTTTCCCTAAAATAAAATTGTATGCACAAAACACCCTGAGATCTTCTTTTTGAAATGTTGATTTAAGTATGTTATATTCTTTCCTCATCTTGGCTTTATACTTAAAGCTACTGTTATTTTCAGATTAAAATATGTTAAATGCTGCACACTTTTACTATCTCAAATGTTTTCAGCAATTTGGAATTTTTAATGAATCATGATTTCATAATGACCTCTGACTTAGTCTTAACAATAACGTCTGAGTTCAAGGAGATAACTGGAACGAACAAAGCATCCTGAGAAGCTAATTCCTCCCACAAAAACACTTTTTAATATGTTTTCTTTTATTTTTTCCTCCCCTGACCAATTCTTTTGCCTTCTTTTCTTCTTTCATTTCTTTACTATCTATAAACAAACTTTGTGAAAAGAGAACAGGTGAAATGCAAAACTGTCTCCATGGAAACGGCAGAATGTAACAGCTGTAAAGTCTCTTCTGATGAGGTGTAAAACCTTAACATTTTTCCTCAGCTAACAAAACTTTTAATGCTATCCTTAAATAATTCTCTCAAAAGGCTGCGTGTCAACCCGAAGGAAAAAAGTTCAGGTGCAGCCAGCTGCTAACGAGAGGACTGCGCAATGTGCCTCGGTGCGTAAATAAATTAAGTCAAATGGTGTTGTGTTTGTGTAATAGGCACATCTTCCTGGAATATGTTACTGGCACACTTCAGGGAGTGTGGTAACCTCTTAGTGTTTAAAACAAATCTCCGGTGTGGAGAAATTCAAAATCAGTTTTGTACACACATCACATAACACGCGTTTTCCTTATCCCGTTCCTCTTTTGGCTCATTCTGCTCTTAAATCTAAAAACTACACCTCATTTTGTTTGCAACGCTGCTGTGATTTTCTTGTGTAATTGCGAGTCTGGTTTCATTTTGTTTGTCTGTGAGCAGCCTACCTGCCTTGGGACCTCGGGTGAAATGTTGCATTTGTGCAAATTCCAGAACATTTACACCGATGTTTGATGCTGATGCTGATTAACGTGCACTTTTCTGTTTCAGTAATATGTGATTTAATCAATCTATGGCATGCTGTTGAATGAATAATATTCCTGCTGAGAACTTAAGAGCAATGCACCAACATATATCTTTATTTTTTTCATTTAGATTCTGAATCATAACCTTTAACTGATATATTGTACGCGGATCGTTAATCGGTTCATTTAGTCAGTGAGGGCTAATAAACCAATGCAGCCCCCCCAGTCTATGTAATAAAGGAGGGGGGGCTGCTCTGCAGGACTGCAGTGGGCTGGCTGGTCCTGTCATCTGGCTGTGTTTGAGTGTCAGCTCGGCTTCCTGGATCAGCTTGCATTTTTTTTCTTTTTTAACCCCCCAATGGCACCACCTCCCCTCTAATCCCCGCCTGTCACTCCACTGCAATCACGGCCCCGGCCCTCCCCAACAGACCTCTCAGTTTGCTCGCACGTCCCCCTGACCCTCCGGCCGGCTCTGGCTTTTGCACTGGGCTCCGGTTCAATTTGGTTCACCACCATTCTATTCAAGCATGCCCGTGCCGAGGTTCAAAAAGATAACTACTTAGGCGAAGAGGTATATTATCAGATGAGGTTGAATTACAACCAGCAGGAGCACCTGAAGTAAAGATTTTCATTTAGTGTCCTTCGAATAAACCCTGAAGTCTTCTCCTTAAGGTTTCTGTTACAATGTTAAGTGTTTAAAGGTTGTCTCCCTCATCTTAGTCTTGTACTATAGGAATTCTTTAAATTGTTGCATAAAGTACCTTAGCAACCATAATAAAGGGGGTGGGGGGGGTAAAAACTGAAGCACCTCTAACTCAATCCTAACTGCAGCAATAAGCTGCTGAAGGATCCCACGGTTATTAGTTTCTATTCCTCCTCTGACCAATTTGGGTTGACTTGTCCTCTTTTCTTCTTCCATTTCTTTGTAATCTATAGACAGACTTTGTAAGTCTGTAACAGCAGAAGTTATTACGAATGAAAAAAGGAAAAAAAAACAGTCTCGGCCGAAACTGTAGGAGGTTTAACCACTGCAAAGTCGCCAAAGTTGTTCCTTAGCTAGGAGAGCGTTTTAGGATTTCAAGGCAACATCCTCAAATAATTCTCAGTGAGGAAAAAATCCAGAAATTAACTGCAATATTAACTAATTCATTCTACATTCAGCTAATGTTTCCTTCTTTGACAGATGATATTTCTCTTTCTTACTTAATTTTTGAGTCTCAATTTGCCTCTTAATGTAATTTAATGTCATGCTGTGGTTGCAGCAGAATGATATCATTTGAGCACATTTCTCTCTCTCTCTCTCTGCCCGTCGACACCCCCCCACCCCCCACCCCCACATCCCCCTATGGTAATGTGCATTCCTGCTTCAGTTCAGCTGCCATGACAACTCCTGGGTTTTCTCCTCGTGCCGGAATCGTGGGACTGGGGGGACTTTCGGAGTGTGTCCCATACTGTAAAAGGCTGTTCACGCATCAGCTGCAGAGGCCATTAAGGGAATAGGAGGAGTGAAATGTTTCCGTGCGATTCAGAGTGGGACGTACAGCATGCCGTGCGCTAGTTTTCTGTTCCGCTGGCGGAGGGGAAAGTTCGGCTCAGTGACATGGGGAATACATATTTCACATGTAGGGAACATACTCCACTCTGCTGTGTTCTCTCCATTTGTATTGTATGTGGGTTTTTTCTGTTTCTCTGTACACTATGCAAGTTTATGTATAATGGTTTGTATTATCTGATGTATATTAGGCATAATATCCCACTTAAGGGCTGGATTTTTCATTCAAATGTGGTTTGGGATTTTTATGAAAGGTTAATTAGACTGTTTATCTCCAAGTAAGTGTTTACTTGAACATCTGTGTGTGGACGTGTGGTGGTAATAGATTCTCTACACATGCAACAGACAAGCAATGGGTATCATTAAAACTACAGTGTCTACAGTGTCATCAATATGTAAGAGATGGTTAATCGATACAATACAATCGATTATTTGCTTCACTGCTCTGGTCAAATTAGGATTTTTTTTATTATTATTATTTTTTTTTTTCATTGAGATTCTTGTATCTCAAAAACACAAACTTAATATCACTTTAAAAAGTTAAAATAAATAGAATGATGCATTTATGAACTTGATTGCCAGTTTTACAACTGTATTTTGACATTTAAAAAAACATAAATGTTTTATCGGTGCTATATCGTTTTCTAAGTTTTGTTGTGTGTGTGGCAGCGTCTCTGCGTCGCTGCTCACTTTTTCTCCTTTATCATTTTAAAAACTCATTTGGCATCTCCAAAGTTAATCCTTCTAACGTACGATAGTGTCATTCAAGCACCCTCCTACTGTCTCTTACTTCAGCGTCTCCCTCGCTAATTTCCCGGTCGCTGGTTGTTTGGCTCAGCTAACCTAGCTTGCTCAGCGAGTTTGAATTGCTTAGCTAATTTACCTACGATGGCTTCTCTACTCTACTACCCTTTCCTGCTCAGGGTGTCTGATGTTTAGCTGCCTCCATCAGTAGTAACGGTACTTGTATCAAATGTAATGTTGTGTTAGACTTGGAGGCGAGGGTTCGTGAGGTAGAAGCTCGGCTTCATATGTTAGATAGCCAGTCATATGCTAGTGTAGCTAGACGGTCCCTAGTCTCCCCAGACCCCCCAGCGTAACCCGCAGCTCCCCGGCAGTAACTGCTGCCGTCTGAGTTATTAGCCCGGGCCAAGCTAATGCTAGCTTAGCCTCTAGCTTAGCCGCGACTGGGTGACTGTTCAAAGGGGGAGTAAGCGTCCTAAACCGAAGCCCTCGGGTACCAACAACACTGTTCACATATCGAACAGATTTCTCCCACTCAGCGAAATACCCGCTGAGAAACAAACTCTGGTAATTGGCAGCTCTGTAGTCCGATACATGAAGCTAGAAACACCAGGGTGCACAAATAGCTGCATCCCGGTGGCCAGAGCAGGCAACATCGAATCCAAACTGAAGCTTTTAGCTAGGACTAGGCCAGGATTTGAAGGGATTATTATTCACGTCTGCGGTAATGACGCCCGTGTTCATCAGTCAGAGGTTATGAAGATTAATGTAGATTAATGTTAGTTGCACGAGGTCTTTCGACCGCTGGTTGTCGGGTTGGTGCCCAGATAATAATGTGGATTTCATAGGTAATTGGTCGAAGTTCTGGGGGAAACCTGGTTTGATAGCGAGAGTCGGCATACATCCCACCCTGGATGGAGCCTCACTCTTATCCAGGAATATGTTAGACTTTATCACCCGAAAACTGTGACTACACAGAGTTGAGTCCAGGAGGCGGAGTCGCAGTCCTACACGCTTCTCTGCGTCTCCCTTAGAGCAGTCACCCAATCAGAAATACATGGAGACAGTGTCTGTCCCCCGACCACCTAATTCACTTGAATCATATAAATCCTTTACATCTAACAATAGGAGACGAGTCACCCATAGCAACTTAATTAATATTAGCACTAATACAGCCATAACGGAACAGGACTGGAGAGTGAAATGTGGACTTCTAAACATTAGATCTCTGTCATCCAAAGCTTTGTTAATAAATGATATAATATCAGATTATAATATTGACTTGCTACTGAAACCTGGCTGCATCCTGATGAAGATGTCAGCCTGAATGAATCCACTCCTCCCAGCCATATTAACACTCATATTCCTCGTGACACCGGCCAAGGTGGTGGAGTTGCAGCCATCTTCAAGTCTAGTTTACTGATCAACCCTGAACCGAAGTGTAGCTACACATTATTTGAGAGCCTTGTGCTCAGTCTCTCCCACCCAACTTGGAAATCACTGCAACCAGTCATATTTATCACTGTGTACTGCCCTCCAGGGCCATATTCTGAACTTTTATCAGAATTCTCTCAGTATCTCTCAAGTTTAGTACTCAGGACAGATAAAATAATCATGGCAGGTGACTTTAATATTCATGTTGATGTTAACGGTGATAGCCTTGGCTCTGCCTTCCTCTCTTTACTGGAGTCAATCGGCTTTTCTCAGAGAGTAAATGTGCCCACCCATTGCTTTAACCACACCCTTGACCTCGTCCTGACATACGGCATCGAGGTTGAACACTTATCTGTCTTCCCACTGTCATATCTAAATACAAGAAGGTAATTCCCTCAGTATTTAATTCACTGCCTTGCCTCACCACAGCTGTGGATTTATATGCAGTTGTGTGTCCATCTGAAACAGATCAACTTTTTGAGAGCGCTGCAAGTTAACTGCAAACGACCCCAAAAAAAGAAGTTAATAAACAAAAAAGAGTTGCACCCTGGTATAACTCTCTCACCCGTACACTAAAGTTAACCTCTTGGAGGCATGAACGAATATGGTGCTCCAGCAAACTGGAAGAAGCTTTACGCGTATGGAAAGAGAGTCTCAGAATCTACAGGAAGGCCCTACGCAATGCCAGAGCTGCTTAGTACTCCTCACTGATAGAAAAAAACAAAAACAATCCAAGGTTCCTCTTCAGCACGTTAGCTTCACTGACTAAATGTAACTACACTATTGATCCACGTATTCCTACAACCCTCAGCAATCCACTGGCACTAATCTGCCCTCAGATGCATTTATTGTAGAGACAGAGGAAATAGCTAATATTCACCTCAACACATTTACTTCAATCAACTTCGCTGAACTAGCTTCACTGATGTCTTCATCGAAAACTTCAACCTGTCTTCTGGACCCTATTCTATCCTGATTGCTAAAAGACATTTTCCCTTTGATTAGCCCTTCCTTACTAGAAATACTCAATATGTCTTTATTATCTGGCTATGTACCACAGTCCTTTAAAGTAGCTGTAATTAAACCACTCCTTAAAAACCTGCCCTCGACTCAAGTATTTTAGCCAACTATAGAACCATTTCCAATCTGGGAATGGATGGCGGCGCGTGTAGACGCTGAGTTCATGATCGTGAAATGTCGCCCCTTCTACTTGCTGAGGGAGATAAGTTCCATCCTGCTGGTCGCTACCTATATCCCCCCAACTGTGCGGCGCTGAACGAACTGTACCAGGCTATCAGTGAACAACAAACAGCACAACCAGACGGTTTCATTATCCTCGCTGGAGATTTCAACCATGCTGATCTCAAAACTGTTCTTCCCAAGTTTCATCAACAAATCCACTTTCCAACAAGAGGACACAACACTTTGGACTGTGTTTACACTCAGCACAAAGGAGCATACAAAGCCACCCCCCTCCCCCACTTCGGCGCCTCTGATCACCTCACCATTATGGTAATGCCTGCATACAGACCGAAAGTGAAAGTCATTAAACCTGGTCTGAAAGAAATAAAGGTGTGGCCACGGGAGGCGACCTCAGCCTTACAGGACTGCTTTGAGACAACAGACTGGGAAATGTTTAACGGAAGCAGCCACCTACATCGGCATCACAGACATTGAAGAGTATACAGACACAGTGACCTCCTACATCACCAAATGCACAGATGACGTGACCCACATCAAGAGGATCACCACACGGGCCAACCGGAAGCCATGGCTAACAGAAGACGTCCAATGGCTGTTGAGGGCCAGAGCAAGCCCAAAGAGATTGTTGTCAGCTTCCAGAGAGGCCACACCCAACACCCCTCTTTGACCATCGACGGTGCTGCAGTGGAGAGGGTGAGCAGCACCAAGTTCTTGGGGGTGCACATCAGTGATGACCTCTCCTGGACCACCAACCCCGCATCATTGGCCAAGAAAGCACAGCAGCGTCTCTACTTCCTGCGTAAACTGAAGCGGGCAAGTGCGCCGCCACCCATCATGATCACGTTCTACAGAGGAACCATTGAAAGCATCCTGACCGGCTGCATCACCGTGTGGGGCGGGAGCTGCACTGACTACAACTGGAAGGCTCTGCAACGCATCGTGAGAACAGTTGAAAGGATAATTGGTGTACCACTCCCCTCCCTGCAAGACCTTTACACCACCCGCCTCAGCCACAAAGCAATCACAATTGCCACAGATACAAGTCACCCTGCACACAGTCTGTTCAGCCTCCTGCCCTCTGGAGAAAGGTACAGGAGCCTCCACTCCCGCACCACCAAACTCAAGAACAGTTTCTTCCACCAGGCCGTGAGACTGCTGAACTCTCTCCCCTCCCACCCACGGGACTGCTGAACTCTCCCCTCCTCCCTCTCACCCCCAGCCCTAGCCAGAAGGAACACCAGGCTGGCAAACCAAGTCTAGGTTCCCCCCCCCCCCCCCCACCCAAATTGACACTCTGCACATGCAAATATTTGCACACACTTGCTGCTGGTATATTTATATTTATATATATTGTTATTGCACTAGCCATTACATTACAACAACTACCTCACAATGCACATAGCTGGGACAATTGTTGAATTTGTCCTTCCACACCCTACTCCTTATGTCTTGTCCTGGGGTACTCATGTCTTGTCCTGTCATACTTGTTTGTTTGTTTCTAGTTTAGTTTAGTAAGACTAGGCAAAAGTAGCCTTAAGCTACTGCACTTTACCGTTGTAGTTTAGGATTGTCTCACATCTCACACCTGCACTTTGATGTTGTACATGAAAAACGCATAGGATAGTGAGAAACGAAATTTCAATTCCTTTGTATGTCAAGTACATGTGAAGATATTGACAATAAAATTGACTTTGACTTTGACTTGACTTTGAATCTTCCCTTCCTCTCTAAGGTTCTGGAAAAAGCAGTTGCTAAACAGCTGTGTGACTTTTTACACAACAATAACTTATACAAGGGTTTCCAGTCAGGTTTTAGAATGCATCACAGCACAGAGACGGCATTAGTTAAGATAAGATAAGATAAGATAAAACTTTATTGATCCCACAACGGGGAAATTTGTGTGTTACTGCAGCGTTACAGATAAAGAGAAGAAAATAAAGCTGAAGATAAAAAAAACTATATAGAAATAAAAATAAAAAACACACAACACAATGTACAAATTCGCAGAATTTGTTGATGATCCACAGTATGCATTATCGACATAGAATGGAGAGAAAATGCTAATAAATAGTAAGAAAAAAGTAAGAAAAAAAGTATGCATAAGCAAGGCATATATACATACATACATGCACGTACATACCTACATACATACATACACATACACACATATTTGCATATATATATATGGACATACATATCCACGCACATACCCACATGTACACATACATAGCTAATGCACACTTAAGGTGCAGGGTGTGTGTGAAGAGAAAAAAAAAAAAAAAAAGTGACCAGTGAAAAAGTTAAGTTAAGGTTTCAAATTATATTCTTGATGCATCTGATAAAGGATTTATTTCCATCCTTGTTCTGTTAGATCTTAGTGCTGCATTTGACACAGTCGACCATCAAATCTTGTTACAGAGACTAGAGCATCTTATTGGTATGAAAGGGACTGCACTAAACTGGTTTAAGTCCTATCTTTCAGATCGTTTCCAATTTGTCCATATCAATAATGTTTCTTCTATCCATACCAAAGTTAATTCATTGGGTTCCACAAGGTTCTGTGCTTGGACCGATACTTTTCACTAACTATATGTTCCATTGGGTAAAATCATTAGAAAACACTCTATTAATTTCCACTGTTATGCTGACGATACACAACTGTATCTATCAATTAAGCCAAATGAAACCAATCAGCTAGCTAAACTTCGAGCTTGTCTTAAGGATATAAAATCCTGGATGGCCTGCAAATTTCTTCTACTAAATTCAGATAAAACAGAAATTATTGGACTCGGGTCTGAAATCCTGAGGAACTCAATATCCAGTGATATAGCTATCCTGGATGACATCTCCCTGGCCTCTAGCTCCACGGTGAAAAACCTGGGAGTCATTTTCGACCAAGATTTGTTGTTCTCTGCCCACATTAAACATATTTCTAGGACTGCCTTCATTCACCTACGCAACATAGTAAAGACACTTCCTATCTCTTATCACTTATCCATGCATTTATTACTTCCAGGCTTGACTACTGCAATTCTTTACTGTCCGGTTGCACCAAAAAGTCTCTAAGGACTCTCCAGCTGATTCAGAATGCAGCTGCACGTCTGGCACTAGAAGAAGGGAGCATATCTCACCTGTATTAGCTGTCTACACTGGCTTCATGTGAAATCTCGTATAGAATTCAAAATCCTGCTTCTCACCTATAAAGCGCTCACCCATCAAGAACATTACGCTCCCAATATGCAGGCTTATTGGAGGTTCCCAGAATTTCTAGGCAGAGCCTTCAACTTCCAGGCTCCTCTCCTGTGGAATCGTCTTCCAGTCTCAGTCCGGGGGGCAGACACCCTTCCTATACTTAAGAATAGGTTAAAAACGTTCCTGTTCGATGAAGCGTATAGTTAGGGCCGGCCCTGGCTGGCCTAGTCATAGTTATGCTGCGATAGGTTAGTCTGCCGGGTCCTCATGAGATGCTCTGGGCTTCTTTTTCTTCTCCTATCTGTGATACTGATGAACCACTATTGTACTTTTAAATCTGCTATGGTCCTGGAGTCCTGCCCTGTGTTTTCTCATTCACAAAGCATGCTGCAGTGCAGCCACTGAGGGATCTACGGATGTTGGAGGGTCTGTTGCTGTCCTGGTTCACCCGGAAGCTTTGAGGGATCCTACGCCTCATCCTCCACTTATACCAACATTCATTACGTTTCTGTTTATCTGTTTGTAATATCCAAATTTCTCTGTGATGTTTTCACCTGCACACATCATCTACTGCAAGCCTGTCCATCCTGGACGAGGGATCCCTCCTCTCTTCCTGAGGGTTCTTCCGTTTTTTTCCTGTTAAAGGGTTTTTTAGGGAGTTTTACCTTGTATGATGTAAGGGTCTAAGGACAGGGGATGTTGTGTTGCTTTTGTACTGGGCTATACAAATAAATTGAATTGAATATAATTCTAACTTTTGATTTATAATTAAAGACTACATGTTAAATTATTTCAATAGTCACTTTAACAGATGACAGTTTCTCTAATAGCAGTGCCAGTACATATTTAATAGATTTTTATAGGTGGAAATACCCTTACTTTTGACACGCCAAAAAAAAACAAGATTTCATTTGAAAATTAAAGCCGTTAATTGTACTTTTTTTTTTTTTTTTACAAATTTTCTCTCTGTTTTAAAATAGTTATTTCTCATTATTTTTACAGTATTTTTTGGCTTTTCTTATGATTACTACAGTTTTCACAATTCAGCCCTGCCCATGAGATACATGGTGTGATGCAAACAGCTTACTTTCCCTTTTTTTTCTTTTCTTTTTAACAGCACAATTAATTTGTCAGAATCTGGTTAAACTGGAAAAGTCTATGTTTTTCTTACTTCTATAATTTTTTAAAGGTTAGACACGCTTCAAATTATTACTTTCCACTAGTAGATCACATGTAAATCTGCTCCAAACTGTAAGACAGGTACGGTAAATGAGAAGCACGGCGCGTGTCTAGGGGCCTGTGTTGCTGGCAGCGCCGCATGCCGAACGCTCAATAAATCCATGGGTTTGTATTCCCAGCTGGTCTGGCGGCTCCATTAGCAGTTTAAGAGCTTGCGCGGTGTTGGCTGACGGCTGATTCAGTCAATGCTGCTTTAGATAGCTCTGTCAGTACGGCAAGGTGACTGTGGCTGAAAGTGGAATGGGATTGACCTTTGAACCTGCAGCTACTCAGCTGTGATAAAATGCTGACACAATGGACTTCCACCCCCCCTTCCCCCACCCCACCCCTAGTATCTCTCTCCCACTGTCCGTGTATGTGTGTGTGTGTGTGTGTATGTGCATTCCTCTGTCTCTGTCTAGTCCAAGTATTTAAGAGCAGCTAATTAAGTCACACATCATAAACACGCCACTCCTGACTTCTGTGTGTATGCGTTAGTGTGTCCGTGTGTGTGTGTGTGTGTGCATGTACAGTATAGTTCCTTCATAAACCAAAGACCTTAAAGGGCTGAATCTAAACATCCTGTATGTGTGTTTGTTGCAAACCTGTGAATATCTGCGGCTTTGGCGGCGTGATTTGAATGTGGAGCTGCTTGGACAGGGTGATTTGCCCTGTGATTAACAGCGGTGCAGATGGTTTACAGCTGCCTTTTACTCGGGGGAATTCATTCTTAATATTTACAATGAGGCCAACGCTGAGCCCTTGGCAGCTGCTGTGCTGTCCCGAGCGGCCAGAGAGGACGACAAAAGCCAGAGCCGCTCTCGGGGGCGACGGATTGTACACCGGCACCTCCTATTCGAACAGGCTCATATTGGAGAGAAGCGGGAGCTGACGGTTGGAGTGTTCCATCCTGTGGTAACAGCAGAAGAGACAGGGTTAAACATGGAGAGAGACAGACATGAATCGTGGGTTCCCCGCTTCAAACCAAATTGAAAGAGACCCAGAGATCCTCTAAAGAAACCACCGCCTCTCTCCCGCCATCATTCCCCATCCACGCGTTGACATACAACTTGCAGCGTAATGATAAGATATGCTCAGTGTGCAGATGTCGGGGCAGCTCACGCAAAGTGAAATGGATTGTGAGTTACTATATTTGTCAGTCTGTTAAGTCATTAAATCAAACACCATAGCTCTCTCCAATCTGGAGAAGTGGCTCTAGCTGCAGCCCTCTTTCCATCACTGAATAATGCTCGGTTCACACGAGCTTTGTTTTTAGTGGCAGAGCAACGTTTTTCCCCAACTGGAGATTTATACTACTGAGACAAATAGTTTGCAGCCACGCTTGTGGCTCTATGATATTTATGTAGGGATAAGTACAGAGAAACAGCCTTTTTTTGGATCAGTGCTAGAGTACAGATAAGCAGTATTCAGCGTTACTTTGTTTCATGTCATTTGAAACATCCTCCAATGACGACCAGCCACCATCGTCAGGCGAAGATGCTCCATGTAAAAAGGTAAAAAATGGAAAACACCAGGAGCATCACAAAACACTTCAAATCAATCAGAAGCAGCATGATTGACCGTGTTAGCGAAGCAGTTAGTAGTGGTAATAGCCAACCCAAACTTTGTGCGTGTTCCCATCAGTTACAGCTATGAATCCAATATTGATCTATGTGTTTGAATGGAGGATTAAGCTAGTTGGCTACTGAGAAAAGCTGCCATAAGATTACATTACGATGTGTTGTCTGTGCAGTAAAATGAAGAATTAATTAAAAACTCATCATGATGTGTTCAAATGTAACATTAATACTAGAAATGTTGCCTTTCAGTAAAAAGCTTGTATCAATACAGTTGTTTTCCAGCAATATAAAACAGGTATTAGGACATAATTATGGCCTGTTTAATAAGCAGTGTTTGTATCGGGGTTGATAAAATCCACAAATTACTGGATTGGTCAAATTTGACGCACTGGTTGCACTGCATAAAGAAAATCACCAACAAGTCTGCCTGGGGTGCAGGTATGTTTTAAACAGAATTATATAATGTCATCCATCAAGTAGTTGAGATATTTTTGGTCTGGACCAAAGCTGTGGACCAGCCAACAGCCTCTAAGGAGCCACACTGTATAAACACACTGAGATATTGCATGTCCCCGTGCTCCACTTCCAATGAAATACTTTTATCTATACATCTTAAACATTGGAAAACATGTGACATTGATAAAAAGCTCTGTAAAATGATGATCCTACAGCAGTATTTTACAGTATAGGGCCACACTGTGCAGTTTAAATGCTGCGGCTGAGTAACATCCCAGTGTGGGTTTTATTTATACCACAATAGGAAAAGTGGAATTTATACATATGCAGCATGAATGACCGCAGACCAAAAACACCCTTATTTTAATCTTGTAATACTCAGTATCCCAATGTACACATTACCGAGCACCTCGGGGGATGAAAAATAGCACCCTGTGGGTATATTACAGCCACACTGGGCCCATTGTGTATGAGCTGTATAAAACGTCAGCTCAGGATCTATTAAAATGCAGCCCGGCTGCCTGCCCGACCTGCTCCTAATTCACTGTGAAAAGGGGGCACATGTGCTTAAACGTGCTGTGCCGCGGCTTTTCTCATCTCAA
Organism: Eupleurogrammus muticus; assembly: GCA_036785175.1. Classification (NCBI taxonomy): domain Eukaryota; kingdom Metazoa; phylum Chordata; class Actinopteri; order Scombriformes; family Trichiuridae; genus Eupleurogrammus; species Eupleurogrammus muticus. The sequence continues at coordinate 3,448,866 of JAYKQN010000005.1, read as the reverse complement.
TCAATAGGATATATTTCAGGAAAAATATGGGAAAACTGCACCGGGCACTTCATTATGCATGTCTTTGGATGGTGTATCTCCACAAGAGGTCACGTGACCACATTTTAAAAAACACATCCACACCCACTCCCTGCTCTTGGAGCGCGTAGCCACAGAAAACAAGAAGTGGGAGAATTATTAAGTGCAGCGCTCCAGCCAGGAACTGTGCTAATCACAGTAAATGACGATTTTCTTTAGTTAAACACAAGAAGATGGGGGGAGGGGGGGGGCAGCTGCTCCGTGATGACGATCGGTTTAAGGGGTTAAGCAGGGAGAGTGCAGTATATCTGTTTAATATCCCAATGAATTATTAGGTGCCTTGTTGCAAATTTAATGTGTCTTCTTCGCAATCAAATGGTGGCACTTCAGAAGGCCAAGTGCACGCGGTATGAGTGATGCATCGTGTGTTTTCTGGGAAATGGGCATGACCATAAAATCAGCTTTTGTCTGCTTTTTTTTTTTTTGAAGCTGATTATTCATCATACTGAAAAGGGCTGAGAGTGTATTTATGAGGAGTGTATACCGTGCGCATGCACACATGTGTGTGTGCTCGTATTGTATAGGTCTCAGCTACAGGCTATTTTAGTCCTATGAATGTTCAGTAAATGTGGACAAAAAAAAAAAAACTTGACATGCACTTACAGTAAACCATATCAGCCAAGAAAGGCACTCAGAGAGAACAGAGCCTCATCCAAGGTCAGCGGTCAATCTTCTATAACAAATGTGCAGCACAACCAATATGTGTGGCCATAAATCCAACGCGATTGGTGGTTGGTGATGGTGCCTCGCTGAATCACCATTAGGCTCGTCACACTGCTAGAATTTCTAAATATGGCCACTATGGCCCTGCCGGGTCCTGTTGTCCCGGCAACAGGGCAGAGTCCTTTCAACTTTTAATGTCGTGAGCTCACTCTCCCTCTGCCTGGTAGGAGCACTAATTATCTGCCGATTACTCTCACCTGTTCTCTCTGCCACTCCCTCGTTAACCAGCCAGCTGCTCCTCATTTCCTGCTAACCATGCCTTGTATAAAGAGTCCTGTTTCCCAGCACACATCGTCAGATCGTCTGCTAAGCCCGCGCCTGTCCTGCCTGTTACCTGCTACTATTCTGACTCCTACCTGCGATCCCGGACCTGCCCGACCACCCTCTGCTCTACAATCCCGGTAACTTGACCTGCCTTCTGCCCTTTTGACCACGATACTGCCTTGCCCTTGTCGGTACTTTTGCCCTGCCACTCCTCTCCTGCTGTGTGTGTGTGTTCCCCCAGGACTTCCAGCCCCTTTGGCGAGAGAGCCTGGACCCTCTACCCCCGTCTACACTCTACGCCTCTCAGCCGCTGGGACACACACACACGAAGACTCACGCCCATTCCCCAACCCCTTTCAATAAACTGTTCAAACGTATTGCTCCTGTGGTCCTCGTCTGTCCAGATCCCTGACAGTACAATCTGACCACATAATGGACCCAGCGAACGTTTCACAAAACATGGACTTAGAACCCCCCACCGCCATGCAGCGCCTGGGAAACGCTGAGAGGGACATCCATCGGATGACGGTTGACGTCTCCTCTTTGTTACAGCTCGGCAACCAGCAGCAACAGCAGCTGCAGCAAACACAGCAGTTGATACAACAGCAACAACACCGGATTCACGAACAGCAAGATCACCTCGCTCAGATAACCCGACTGCTTGCCCAACTCATTCCTCAGCACCAGCCCGCCGCTCCAGCCACCGCCAGCCTGCCTGCCACTCCAGCCACCGCCAGCCTGCCTGCCACTCCAGCCCCCGCCAGCCTGCCTGCCACTCCAGCCACAGCCGGTCTGCCTTCCGGTCTAGCCCGAGCCAGCCCACCCGCCAGCACCGCTCCAGAGTCACCCACCCAGGCCACTGCCGCTGGAGGCCCGGAACCTAGAATCTGCAACCCAGAACGATTCAACGGTGACCCAAATCAAGTGCGCCCGTTCCTGACCAGCTGCAGCCTTCAGTTCTCTCTGCAACCCAGGACCTTTGCCACAGAAGGGGCTAAGGTCGGGTACACAATCACTCACCTGACAGGCCGAGCCCGACTCTGGGGAACAGCGGAGTTTGAGCGTCAGACCCCGGCGTGCACATCTTTTGAACTGTTTGCTAAGGAGATGCTCAAGGTTTTTGATCTGGGCTCATCCTCTGAAGAGGCATCCCAGGATCTTCTGAGTATTCGGCAGGGTCGACGGACGGTGGCAGATTACTCTATCGATTTCCGGACTTTGGCAAGGCGCAGCCCCTGGAACATGGCAGCGTTGGTGGACGTGTTCTTCGCCAGCCTGGCCGACTACATCAAGGATGAGTTGGTCTCTCATGAACGGCCCTCCACCCTTGATGACGCCATCGCCCTGGCTGTGCGCATAGATCGACGGATCCAGACCCGCCGCCGAGATAGGGGGCGCCAAAATCCCCTAGCCACCAGCTCTCGTCACGTCCCGACTGTCCAGCCGTCTTCCCCAACTACTCCTCCAAACCAACCAGACCCGTCTGAACCCAAGGAGATTGGCCGGGCTTCTCTTTCTCCTGCTGAGCGTCGGCGCCGTATCTCCTCCAATCTGTGTCTGTATTGCGGAGGAGAAGGACACCGTGTTGCCAACTGCCCTTTAAAAAGCCCAAGCTCACCAGACATAGGAGGAGTCCGGCTGAGCTCAATGACCACCCAGTCCTCCAACCACAAACCGTTGGTGCAGGTCCGTCTTCATCTTCCCGACTCCACCCACACACTGGCTGCCCTGGTGGACTCAGGTGCCGAAGCCAACATAATGGACACCGAACTCGCTCACCAGCTGGGACTGGAGACCCTCCGTCTGACACCCCCCGTCCCTGCTCGGGCACTAGATGGTCACCCTCTTGGCACAGTCACGCAGGTCACCACCCCTGTTAAAATGATGCTGTCTGGCAACCACACTGAAACCATTCAGTTCCACCTGCTCCACTCCCCAGGCCAACCTCTCATCCTGGGCTACCCATGGCTCCGACGGCACAACCCTCACCTCGATTGGGCAACTGGAAAGGTCCGAGAGTGGGGAAAGGACTGCCACCAGACCTGTTTGCTTGCGGCCATGCCACCCTCTCACCCGGCACCCCCCGGCTCAGCCCCAGACATCTCCAATGTCCCGGAATGCTACCACGGTCTCAGGGAGGTCTTCAACAAGGTCAAAGCCACGTCTCTGCCCCCACATCGACCCTACGACTGCGCCATCGACCTCCTCCCTGGTTCTGTTCCCCCCAAAGGGAGTCTTTATTCCCTGTCCGCTCCAGAACGAAGGGCCATGGAGACGTACATCAGCGACTCTCTTGCTGCTGGGATTATCCGCCCGTCCTCTTCCCCTGCTGGCGCCGGATTCTTCTTCGTGGGGAAAAAAGATGGAACCCTTCGCCCCTGCATCGATTACCGTGGCCTTAACAGCATCACAGTAAAGAACCGGTATCCTCTGCCTCTGCTCAACTCTGCCTTCGAGCTACTCCAGGGGGCCACCATCTTCACAAAGTTGGACCTTAGGAATGCCTACCACCTAGTGCGGATCCGGGAGGGCGACGAATGAAAGACGGCATTCAATACCCCAACCGGCCACTATGAGTACCTTGTGATGCCGTTCGGCCTCACCAACGCTCCAGCGGTTTTCCAGGCCCTGGTGAATGATGTACTGCGGGACTTCCTAAACAAGTTTGTCTTCGTTTACCTAGACGATATCCTGATCTTCTCCAAAACCCAGCCTGAACATACCCTTCATGTCCAGCAAGTCCTTCACCGCCTCCTGCAGAACTCGCTCTACGTCAAGGCAGAGAAATGTGAATTTCACACCAAGACTGTGGCTTTCCTTGGATACATTGTGGCAGAGGGAGAGATCCAGATGGACCCAGCCAAGGTCTCAGCAGTCACCTCCTGGCCGGTTCCTGTAAACCGCAAGAAGCTACAGCAGTTCTTGGGCTTTGCGAACTTCTACCGACGGTTCATCCGCAATTACAGCTCCGTAGCTGCCCCTCTCACCGCCCTGACCAGCAATAAACAGCCCTTCACCTGGACCCCAGCAGCTGACAAGGCATTCAGAATCCTCAAGGCTCGGTTCTCCAGGGCCCCCATCCTCCAGATGCCAGATGCAGATCGGCAATTCATTGTGGAGGTGGACGCTTCTGATGTGGGAGTGGGGGCCGTGCTCTCACAACGAGCTGCAGAGGACAACAAACTCCACCCGTGTGCATTCTTCTCCCGTCGCTTATCCCCATCAGAATGCAACTACGACATAGGGGACCGTGAGCTGCTCGCGGTCAAGCTGGCCTTGGAGGAATGGCGTCACTGGCTGGAGGGGTCCACCGTCCCGTTCTTGGTTTGGACGGATCACAAGAACCTGGAGTATATCCGCTCTGCCAAACGTCTGAACCCGAGACAGTCCCGCTGGGCCCTATTCTTCACCAGATACAATTTCACCCTGTCATACCGTCCAGGATCACGTAACATCAAACCAGACTCACTCTCCCGCCAGTTCCAGAAGGAGGATGCCCCTCCCCAGATTCCTGCACCCATTCTGCCCAGTCCCTGTGTCGTAGGTGTCCTGACTTGGGAGATTGAGAGACAAGTGCGGGATGCTCTCCATGACCAACCTGGCCCCAGTGCTTGCCCTGCTGACCGTCTCTTCGTTCCTGAACACCTGAGGTCTAAGGTCATACAATGGGGACACGACTCCCGTCTGGCTTGCCACCCTGGATCCACTCGCACCTGCCATCTGCTTTCTCAGCGATTCTGGTGGCCATCACTGAGGAGGGATGTGCGAGACTTTGTCCTTGCCTGTCCGACCTGTAATCAACACAAGTCATCTAACCAGCCACCTGCCGGATTACTCCAACCCCTGCCCGTACCAACACGGCCCTGGTCCCACATTTCCATGGATTTTGTCACAGGACTGCCCCAGTCCAATGGCATGACTGTAATCCTCACCATTGTGGACCGTTTTAGCAAGATGGCACACTTTGTTCCCCTTCCAAAGCTGCCATCTGCCAAGGAAACTGCCCAGCTGGTCTTGGAGCATGTTTTTAGAATACATGGACTACCCAGAGATGTCGTCTCGGACCGGGGCCCGCAGTTCACCTCCACTTTCTGGAAGGAATTCTGCCATCTGCTGGGGGCCATGGTCAGTCTAAGTTCTGGTTTCCACCCCCAGTCCAACGGCCAGTCAGAGAGAGCAAATCAGGAGCTGGAGAAGGCACTCCGATGCATGGCATCCCGTAATCCTCCCACCTGGTCCCAGCAACTGCTATGGGTGGAATATGCCCACAACTCCTTGACTTGCTCTGCCACCGGTATGTCACCCTTCCAGTGTGTCTACGGCTACCAACCACCCCTATTCAACAGCCAGGAAGGAGAAATCACTTGTCCATCTGCCCTTGCCTACGCCCGCCGATGCCGCCGCACCTGGGCCCAGGCCCGTGCCACACTCCTCAAGTCCATCTCCAGCTACACCACTGGAGCCAACCGTCACAGGACTCCTGCACCCGCTTACCGTGTTGGACAAAAGGTATGGCTGTCATCAAAGGATCTACCACTGCGGGTGGAATCACGAAAGCTGGCACCTCGCTTCCTCGGTCCATTCCCCATTCAGAGGGTAATCAGCCCAACTGCTGTTCGGCTCCTTCTGCCCAGGTCCATGAGGGTCCATCCCACGTTCCATGTCTCAAAGATTAAACCGGTTCACGAGAGCCCGCTGGTTCCAGCCACACCCCCCCCGCCTCCTCCACGCCTCATTGAGGGTGGCCCAGTCTACACTGTCCGGCGTCTGCTCCGATCCAGACGTAGAGGTAGAGGCATCCAATACCTTGTCGACTGGGAAGGGTATGGTCCTGAGGAGAGAACCTGGGTGCCTGCCAGCCGGATCTTGGATCGGACCCTCATCGCTGACTTCCACCGTCAGCATCCAGACCAACCAGCCATTCGTCGGGGTCGTCCTAAAGGACCCCGTCGTTCCACCCACCCAGTTTCTGACCCTGCACCTGGCCTGGCCCCTGTCCCGGGACCCGTCCTGACCCCTGCTGGGGGGCTCTCTAAGGATGAGGCCATGGACTCCGACTGCTCTGAGGAGTTCTGACCCTCCGCCGGCTCCCCCTCCGCCCTCCCAGTCTTGGCGGTGTTTCTTTGGGACTTCTGGGGCCGTCCCTTGAGGGGGGGGTTCTGTCGTGAGCTCACTCTCCCTCTGCCTGGTAGGAGCACTAATTATCTGCTGATTACTCTCACCTGTTCTCTCTGCCACTCCCTCGTTAACCAGCCGGCTGCTCCTCATTTCCTGCTAACCATGCCTTGTATAAAGAGTCCTGTTTCCCAGCACACATCGTCAGATCGTCTGCTAAGCCCGCGCCTGTCCTGCCTGTTACCTGCTACTATTCTGACTCCTACCTGCGATCCCGGACCTGCCCGACCACCCTCTGCTCTACAATCCCGGTAACTTGACCTGCCTTCTGCCCTTTTGACCACGATACTGCCTTGCCCTTGTCGGTACTTTTGCCCTGCCACTCCTCTCCTGCTGTGTGTGTGTGTTCCCCCAGGACTTCCAGCCCCTTTGGCGAGAGAGCCTGGACCCTCTACCCCCGTCTACACTCTACGCCTCTCAGCCGCTGGGACACACACACACGAAGACTCACGCCCATTCCCCAACCCCTTTCAATAAACTGTTCAAACGTATTGCTCCTGTGGTCCTCGTCTGTCCAGATCCCTGACATTTAACATTCCAACTAACACATAACGCTCCTGTAATATTCCTGAAGGATTCCTTCTATGCCGATAAGCCTCCCCGCAACGCCCCAATAATGTTTTTGGTTCAAATTGTTTTACATGAAATCACTACATGAAGTTATGTTTGCATTCTTATAACTTCACTGAGGCAACCCTCTCCACAACGTTCAAAGAATCTTGTGCAAAAAGTTTATGTTCGACATAAACTTTCCATGACGTCCTTGCAACGCGATCATAAAACCAGAATCAATAACAAATGTTTCCCCAATGTCTTTGGAACCGATTTTTGCTAGCTGAGGTTCCACTGAACAAACAGGAGCAACATAAATGCTTAAAAAAATAAAATTCCTGAATGGCCTCTGCCAGTTTTGTGGTCAGTTTTCTTTCACTTTTTTTCCAATATTTTCTCATGAATGACACCACAATGCTGATTAATTGTCTTTTGTGTGTATTCTTTTCCTCTATCTGTGTTAATTTTAACATTTTAACTTGTTACTTGCAATTAAAAAACAGTGAATGTAAATCACTCTTGAACACTATATTAAACATTATGGATTTAATGTATGAGCTGTCAAAGATTATTAGTCCTGAAGCACATGTGTTTTAATGGCAGTCAGAAGAATTGAGTGAGCGCGGACAAGAGTTTTCACGTTTTTTTTGGAGCGAAGATAAGCCCTGATAGTGTCTGCCATAGACCTCCTCCTTATCTTCCACTTCTTTATTCATATCCTGCTGTATATATTCCCAGCTCTTCACTGAGGCATACTAAGGCTGCAGAGAGGAATAGGAGAACGCTTTGAGATGCTACTTGCGAGACGAGAGGAGAGAGGAGAAACAAAGGTCACTGCTTTTTTTCCCCTTTCTCCCTGCCAATATTTCTTAAGGAAATTTTCCTAACATTTCTTATGAATTCAGTGACATTATCGACCCCTTTGCCCCAAACAGTATCAGTAGGTAGTGAATGTAGAATTTTAGTGCATAAAACCCATATTCTTTAGGCCAAAATTTGTTACCATTTTTAAGTAATATTTTATGCAATATAGAGTCTATTTAAGGATTTCCCACTAGCCTACATACAATGCTTTGAAGAGTTAATCTAGGAGTTGAGTAAAACTAACCTTTAACATCAATGTTGTGAAGTAACTGTCAACATGAAGCTACGGGTACAAACTGTTCATGAGTAAACGGTCGTGGTGCTACTCTTTGGGAAACACAGGAAGTCATCAACATTTTTGATGATCAGAATCGTGTCACGTCAGGATACCAGGTCACACCACACAAACGCCTGGTATCTGAAGATTTTGCCTTCAACAACTCCGTTGTCATGTAAATGAGAGGCTGTATGTATACCTTTATGTATGGATGTATTTTATGTACATATGTACGTTGATAACTACATGTCAGTTCTATCAAGAGACTTAATTTTTTAGTATTGTACTTTTGTTATTATTTTTAATTTTATTGCTATTACGTTGATAGAAATAAGTCGATAGACCATATTTTTATTAGTACCCCTGACAATGCAGACACGCAGACACATTCATCAATAGAGTCTATTCAAATCAAACACAACAAAAGTTCCCCGTTTTGTGCCGAAACTGTCACGGCATAAACAAGCCTCAATCAATGCGAAGCGATGGAAAAATAGCCTAAGCCCCTAATGCAGCGGCACCGCAGCGCTCCGCCTCCAGGACCTGGCGGTGGTTAGTATGCTGATGAACAGGTAATGAGCTCCAGAGCAGTGGCCTGCAGAGTCCTGGCACTTTGATGAGAAACACGGCCATAAGGACTGTGCCTCGGCCCCGTCAGAGAGCGGTGATGATAGCAATAATGATGATGATTGAGAAGATTAATCAGAGCGCTTAAAGAGCACATGTGACAGCGAGGAGGTTCCATTATTATCATCTATTATTCCCCGCTAACTGTGTATCCCCCCCTCTCTAACTCCTCGGTCCCATCAAACACACTCTTGTTTGTCCAGATTCTGCCTTTAAATGGTAACAGGTGTGATCTTATCAAAACAGGGTAGAAAAAACCTGATTTTGTGTTAAAGGGTTTTTTTTTTCTTTGTAGATACTTTAATTAGAAACAACCATGTTTTTCCTCTTTGATTTGAGGGTCAGACAGACTTTTCAAATCTATGGAGTAATCTATACCACCCTCCACCCTTTTCATTCTTTGCTGGATAAAAAGATGTCACCAAAAGTGAAAAAAAGATTCTGCTCAGTGCCAGGTGTGGAGCTGAGAGTCAATCCCCCCGACCACCACCAGAGTCAGAACACCCTCCAACTTCATGGGGGTTAAACTACAAACAACTGTATAGTGCTATATGAACAGCTGTGTGGCACCAACACTCCAGACAATCTAAACTCTTCAGGATAGGGATCAATAACAGATGTTTCTCTAATGAGCAGTTAAATAAATAGGTTATTTATTTCAATTCATACATCTTTTAATTAAACTTATAAGCCCAACCTATGGGAAGGATACATTTTACACTAAATGAAATCTAATATTGTGTTGGTCATATTTAAATTATACATTATATTTTGTAAAATTTCCATATTAAATTGCAATTGCAATATTAGTGGAAAAAGTCACATTGAGATTATTCTTGCAAAGGCTGGATAAAAACACCTCGACTACCCACGCTGCATCTGACAGGCCAAAAACAGCCAGGCCATCGTCTGTTCGGGCTCCTGGGCGTCAGGCCATCAGGCAGCGATCACAGCACCACACCAACAGCCATAACATCACCGAGCACAAACATGTCCGCAATTTGACTCCTCGGAGCTCGGCCGCACCACAACGCTACAGCAACTGATTCAACATGCATTATCTTGTCACTTGCACTTGGCACTTTCATTACAGGGGTGCTGCATTATTGATGATTTCCTTTCTTTTAATATATGCCTTTATCTGGGTAGTAAGCTGTTGGTAGAGGAGCAGCCCCATGTACAGGCCTCGCTACAGGAGGCACCGCTTCAAATGCTGCATTGGGTGGCTCCCTCCTGCAGGTCAAACCCTATATACTATATATATATATGTTTATATAAATCTATGTATGCCTTTATTCATTGATACATACTTTTGTAAAGCATGAGTGGACATTTGCAATTTCCTGATACATGGACAATGTAAGAATCAATCTATCTATGATTATGTCCATACATGTATAGATATATATATCCTGTACATGTGGTACTACCAGCTATATATATATACACTCACTGGCCACTTTATTAGGTGCACCATGCTAGTAAAGGGTCGGACCCCCTTTTGTCTTCAGAACTGCCTCAATTCTTGTGGCATAGATTCAACAAGGTGCTGGAAGCATTCCTCCGAGAATTTGGTCCATATTGACATGATGGCATCACACAGTTGGCGCAAATTTGTCGGCTGCACATCCATGATGCGAATCTCCCATTCCACCACATCCCAAAGATTGAGATCTGGTGACTGTGGAGGCCATTTGAGTACAGTGAACTCATGTTCAAGAAACCAGTCTGAGATGATTCCAGCTTTATGACATGGCGCATTATCCTGCTGAAAGTAGCGATCAGAAGTTGGGTACATTGTGATCATGAAGGGATGGACATGGTCAGCAACAATACTCAGGTAGGCTGTGGCATTGCAATGATGCTCAATTGGTACCAAGGGGCCCAAAGAGTGCCGAGAAAATATTCCCCACTCACATTCCCCCATTCAGAGATGCTCTTCTGCCTACCTTGGTTGTAACGGGTGGTTATTTTATATTTATATCTGTGGCATCAACAAGGCATTTCCGCAAACAGAACTCCCACTCACTGGATATTTTTTCTTTTTCGGACCATTCTCTGTAAACCCTAGTGATGGTTGTGCGTGAAAATCCCAGTGGATCAGCAGTTTCTGAAATACTCAGACCAGCCCTTCTGGCACCAACAACCACGTTCAAAGTCACTCAAATCACCTTTCTTCCCCATACTGATACTCGGTTTGAACTGCAGGACATTGTCTTGACTATGTCTACATGCCTGAATGCACTGAGTTGCCACCATGTGATTGGCAGATATATGTATATATGTATATACATATATATATGTATATATACATATATATGTATATATACATATATACATATATATACATAAACCATTTCTTCACAAAAAACAAAATCATATAGTCATTATTTTAAAATCAATCTGATGGGGTTGGAGCAACTTTAATATATATATATTAAATATACCAAGAGATGTGCAATATTTCAGAAATCAACTTCAGAAATCTGGTAAAACAAAGTCCATTTCTATGCCACAAGATGGACTCAGCCCACGTTTCATTTTCATTACTGATGAATGCGCAACAATGAAAGGCACAAGCCATCAGCAATGTGGAATTCATGATATCTTTGGAGCCTTTGTTGCTTCTAAAATGGAGTAAAATGTGATTGTTGTCACATGTTTTGCTGCGTGCATTCAACAAGCAGCTTGAAGGTTCAAAACCAGATCACACATGACAATATCAGATTGGTCTCGGCTTCACATTCCTGGTGTTACAGCCTAAAACTGATAGAGGTTTGACGCTCATAGTATCCCTGCATGGCGGAGCCCCCCCTTTTGTTATTACATTTCTTAGATGCCTTTTATGCCATTATTTTTTATGCTCTTTTGTTTCCTGTAACTGGTGTTTTATCCTTTGTGTTTGTTTTGGTGTCCCCATAGCAGTGGTTGTATGTAGTACATTTACTGTACTTAAGTACAATTTTAAGGTACTTGTACCTTGTTTAAGTATTAAGTATTATTAAGTATACCACTTAATGTTAACACATTTTTGAGAAAAAATATTGCACATTTTATTATGCTATATCTATTTGACAGCTTTAGTTCCAAGCCAAGCAAACATGATAAATTTATAAAATATACATTATTTCCATTTATTTGAGTCCCTAAAATTATAAGTTAACATTAAAATGATCTTGACTGTGTTAAAATGCTGCTCATGTCACTTAACAAGTATTTAAACTAGAATTAATATATACTGTTAAACTATACTACACTATACTACTAAACTACTATTAAATATACCTTGCATAATAAGTTCTTTAATTTGGAATACTTTAAGTACATTTTGCTGCCAATACTTTGGCACATTTTCTCATATATGATTATAAATGAAAGACTTTTATTAGAAAAACATCTGAGTACTTACACCAATGGTATCTTGAAATGTTACTTATAAAGAATTTTATTATAAAAAGGGAGGAGGGTGCCAGCTCATTATTATAAAAAGTGGCTTGGAAAACGATAAGGGAGCCAATTTTGTGTCGACCAGTCAAAAAAGGTCACACAGCGAGTTTAACAAAGCAGAAAAATATTTACTTTGGAATTTATTTTTTCACAATGAGAAACAGACATGACCTGTAAGTGAAGATAAGAAGATATTGGTCATTAAATATGCTGCTCCACACTTGTTTGAACCGTGTGGACTGTTACCCAGTAACTGAAACCATTCTGGTTTATTGAACTGAATTGGATGAGGATGTGTGTTCATATTGAGTCAAGTGTTGCAGGGTTGAGTAGGACTGAATAGTCTGGGTTTCTGAAGAAAGGTCTAAAGAAATCTTTAACCTGAGTGCATTTCCAAACATAAACTTGTTGGTCTGATTCTTCCAGTCAGGCTCTGTATTCTATAATGTGAATGGAGTGAGTGAAACACCTAACTGCTGCAGAGCTGCCATTGATCGAGAAATCCAGACACAAAACGCCAAAATGAGGTTGTATCGGAGAGGGAAAAAAAAAAGAAAACCTCTCAAAAGCGGCGAGGCAGGAAGCTGTCATGGTTGCGCTGATTTTTTTCAATCCTGTTATCTCACAATCACAACTTAATTATCCTGTTATCAGCAGATAACAAGCCCTTTTCCCTGTGATCGCTCATTAATTATCTTGTCACCCTGAGATAACAAATTTGCTTTCTTGTAAAAAACAAAAAAAGGAAGCAATAAAAGCTACTTATTTGTAACACTCACTCAGGTTGTGTTGGAGGACATAATCAGGTAAATGTCACAGCAAACAACAGAAGTACTCAGCATTCAAAATGATGCTTAAGCCTCAATATGAAATTGTTATTGCGAAAGTCTCTAACAATTTCATATTGAGGAAGCCTTTTATATGATTTGCATGTAAAGATCAAAAAGTCCAGAGTGTCTAACAACTGAATCATGACAGCTCTCTGTTATGACCAGGACATACAGTTGGGGAATTTGATTGGACCGGTGAAAAGTGGGCGTATCCTGGTATGTTCTGTTATGGAGGACAAGACGCCTTGATTGACAAGTGGATGTAACCACACTATTGGCTGGATTTGCCATGGGAAAGATGATGAAAGTGATATGTTTTTGTTCAGTTCATGTGAACATAGCAGGTAATTGAATAATATGCACAGGTATGCCATTTATAAGGGGTTAAAAAATACAATTTTTTTTTCAAAAGTACATCCATTTTTAAACACTAAAATAACTGCTATAGTAATGTCATATGTCAAATAATATACATATAAACATTTTTTTTTATTCCATTAGAACTTAGCTGTGGGGTTTAAAGATCTTCTATAACACAGGTAACAGGGAGTTATTGGGACAAGTGTCTTAAGGTCGGTGAAAAATCATGTTTGGCAAGATAAGTGAACCCCCAAAAATTGTAATATACAGTTTGAAGAAGCATTTATCAGGTCTCTCGAAATGTACATTTTGCATTCATTTTTGTTTTTTTGTCATTTTAAAGTCTATTAGTATCCTTTTTTTTCTTTTACAAAATCATGATTTTGTGCAATTTGTTAACACAAAATGTCATATGGTGGAACCAAAATGGAATGATACATTTTAATTTAATCCACCTAGAATATTAAACTAGGTAATAGCATGTGTTTTTAATTTTATTAAAAAAAACACTTTTTAAGAGAGTTAAACTATCTGTTACCAAGATTTTAGGGTTACAGCACATGACAGTTTTGCCATTGCCCCCTCACTCTTCGTGTTAATAAAACAATCGAATCGAAACAGAGCTGTTTATCGTCTCCCCCCACTATGCAGACGGCCCGCTACAAATAA